>JAKSZT010054059.1:547324-692183 GCA_026826555.1 Tolypeutes matacus
ATCTATCTATCTATCTATCTATCTATCTATCTATCTATCTATCTATCACCTATCTATCTTTCTAGTGTGTGTGTTTATCTAACTTTTCAAATCAATTCCACTAAATTTTATTTTACTGTTATTTTGTTATTTTTGGTACTGTTGCCTTGTATATGGTTTAGTATCTAGTTGGTGTATTCATCCCCTTTGTTTTTCTGTTTAAATCTGACTTCACAATTTGCACATCTTTATTTATGTAAGTTTTACTAAGAGCTTTTTTTTTTTCAAATATTAACTAAAATACATGCTTTATTCAGTGTTATGTATTCATATTGACTTAAAAACAATGGTAACACAAAGGATTCACATAGTGAACTCTGAAAATACTTCCTTGATTTATTTAGAAAATGAACTAAAATTCATGCTTTATTCATTACTATGCATTAATATAGACTTACAAACAATATTAAAAACCAGGATTTATATAGAGAACTGTGAAATAACTATCTAGATTAGTTTTAAATACTACCTAAAATACATGATTTAATCCCTGCTATGTACTGATATTCAGTTACAATGTTAAAACACAGAATTCACATAGTGACTTGTGAAAACACTGCCATGACAAGTTTCAAAAACAAACTAAAATACCTGCTTTTAGGTCCTTTAGAAGACAGTGTTGAGAAGGAAAAAAAATGATTGTGTTTATATATATATAATAATTATTTTTATATGTGTATAATTGTATAAACATGTACAAATTTATAAATATATGTCTATTAAATAAATATTTCATGTGATAAATATAAAACCTGTCATTTATACTGATATCTTCAAGTCCACTCCCAAAACACATTTATTCTATCATTCTCTCTTCAATACTTGTAACTCCCTTTTCTAACTCTGAAAAACCTAGCACCCTTTATCCACTGTATCTCTTCTTATTTGCTCAGTTTTTTTACTAATTACACAAATGTATCATTCAGAATTTTAAATCACACTATTGTGTAAACAAAATGATTAAAATTCAATTTTTTATATGTAACAATTATTTTTATTTATTATTGTGGAATAATGTCAAAGTACTGTGATCAAGAGTTAATTGAGGTTCTTCTCTCCATATTGGACAGAGGGTCCCCTGATCCCAGTTTTTCTTCTCTTTGTCTTATTCTTTCTTTCTCATCCGTGGCACTGTTTTCATGGACCCAGTTCCTGAATGCCAACATATGGTGCCCAAAGTGGGGCACTGAAAATGAAATTTTACTTTCAGTCAGTGCACGGACCAAGGATCTCCTGAGAGTAGTTTTAAAAGAAAAAGAAAATAGAAAAAGGAACATAGAAAGAAGCAAGGAAATAAAATAAGAAGAAAAACTGTCAAAGAGAAAACTTAACTCACATGCAGAACCAAAGCTAAATAAAATTCTAGAGCTTAGAGAAAAGCTAATCAACTGAACAAACCCATCAAGATAATATGATGACCAGAGGACAACCAAAAAATACAAATGACTCTGAGAAACTGGAAAACATGGACCAGTCCAAAGCACAAAATAAAAACCAGGAAGCAATGTAGAACATCGAACAACTAATCAAAGCTATCCAAACAAATATCATGGACCAACTTAAAGAACTGAAGGAAGAGATTAAGGATATAAAGAAGACACTGGGAGAACATACTGAAGACATAGCTAACATGCCTAAAAAGGTAACGGATATGATGGTGAACAAAGGCACAAGCCAAGAAATGAAAAAGACTCTGGACTCACATGGCAGCAGATTTGAACAGGCAGAGGAAAGAATTAGTGATATGGAAGACAGACAATACAGCTGAAATCAAAGAGATTGTAGAAGAGATAGACAAAAAGATAGAAAAAATCCAGCATGGTCTCAGGGAATTAACCGATAATACAAAATGCACAAACATACGCATTATGGGCATCCCAGAAGGAGAAGAGAAGGGAAAGGGAACAAAAGGAGTGTTGAAGGAAATAATGGCTGAAAACTTCCCAACTCTATTGAGAGAGATGGATGTGCAGATCCAGGAAGCACAGCAAACTCCAAATAGTATAAATCCCAACAGGCCAACTCCAAGATATATACTTGTCAAAATGTCCAATGCTCAAGACAAAGAGAAAATACTCAAGGCAGCAAGAGAAAAGAGAACCATCACATACAAGGGAAGCACAATAAGATTAAGTACTGATTTCTCAGCTGAAACCATGGAGGCAAGAAGACAGTGGTATGACATAGTCAAAACACTAAAAGAAAAAAATTATCAGCCACGAATTCTCTATCCAGCAAAACTGGCATTCAAAAATGATGGAGAGTTCAAAATATACACAGATAAACAGCAATTAAGAGATTATGTCAAGAAGAAACCAGCACTTCAAGAAATACTAAAGGAATCTCTATAAGTTGAAAGAAAAAAACAAAGGAGAGAGAGTTGGAGGAGAGTTTAAAAACAACTGAAAACTCAAAAAGAGAAACAAAACAACATATGACATACATTAACCCAAAGAAAAAATGGCTGAAGTAAGAAATTCATTACGAGTAATAACACTGAATGTTAATGGATTAAATTCACCAATCAAAAGACACAGATTGGCAGAATGGATAAGAAAATATGATCCGTCTATATGCTGTCTACAAGAAACCCACCTTCGACCCAGGGATTCAAGGAGGCTGAAAGTGAATGGCTGGAAAACAGTTTTACAAGCTAACAATAGCCAAAAAAAAGGCAGGAGTAGCTATTCTAATATCAGACAAAATAGACTTTAAATGCAAAACTATTGTAAGAGACAAAGATGGACACTACATATTAGTAAAAGGAGTAATCTCTCAAGAAGAGAGAACAATCATCAACATTTACACACCTAATCGAGGTGCCTCAAAATACGTTTGGCAAACTCTGGAAAAACTAAGAGGAGAAATAAATTCCTCTACAATTATAGCAGGGGACTTCAACACACCACTATCATCATTAGACAGAACATCTGGGCAGAGAATCAATAAAGAAACTAAGGCACTCAACAATACATTAGAAGACTTGGACTTAATAGACATATACAGAACACTACACCCAAATACAGCAGGATTTACATTCTTCTCCAGTGCACATGGAACATACTCCAAAATAGACCAAATACTAGGCCACAAAACAACACTGAATGAATTCAGAAAGATTGAGATTATACAAAGTAATTTCTCTGACCACAACGGAATGAAGTTGGAAATCACTAAGGGCCAGAGAAACAGGTTAGGCACAAGGATATAGAAGTTAAACAACACACTCTTAGACAAACAGTGGGTCAAAGAGGAAATTTCAAAAGAAATCAGTAACTACCTTGAAACTAATGAAAACGACAACACAAAATATCAAAACCTATGGGATGCAGCGAAAGCAGTCCTGAGAGGGAAGTTCATAGCCATAAATTCATATATTAAAAAAAGAAGAAAGAGCTAAAATTGTAGACCTAATTGCACACTTGGAGGAATTGGAAAAACAACAACAAACTAAACCTAAAGGAAGTATAAAGCAGGAAATAACAAAGATTAGAGCAGAACTAAATGAAATAGAGAATAAGAAAGCACTGGAAACAATAAACAAAACCAAAAGCTGGTTCTTCAAGAATATCAACAAAATTGACAAACCCTTAACCAGACTAACAAAGAAAAAGAGAGAACAGATGCAAATATATAAAATAAGGAATGAGCAAGGTGATATCACCACTGACCCCACAGAAATAAAGAGTATCATAAGGGGATACTTTGAAAAATTATATGCCAACAAGAATGACAACTTAGAGGAAATGGACAAGTTTCTAGAAACCCACAAACAGCCGACATTGATGAAAGAAGAAATAGATGAACTCATCAGTCCAATTACAAGTAAAGAGATCGACTCAGTCGACAAAAACCTCCCAACTAAGAAGAGTCCAGGACCAGATGGCTTCACAGCTGAATTCTAACAAACATTCCGGAAACAGTTAACACCAATTCTACTTAAGCTCTTCCAAAAAATAGAAGTAGAAGCAATATTACCTAACTCATTCTATGATGCCAACATTACCCTAATACCAAAACCAAATAAAGATACCACAAGAAAGGAAAATTACAGACCAATTTCTCTAATGAACCTAGATGATAAAATCCTTAACAAAATACTTCCTAATCGCATTCAACTACATATCAAAAAGATTATACACCATGACCAAGTGGGTTTCATCCCGAGTACGCAAGGATGGTTCAATATAAGAAAATCAATCAATGTAATACACCACATAAACAGATTGAAAGAAAAAAATCACATGATCATCTCTATAGATGCAGAAAAAGCATTCAACAAAATACAGAACTCTTTCCTCATAAAAACACTACAAAAGATAGGAATAGATGGAAACTTTCTGAAAATGATAAAGGGTATATATGAAAAACCCAAAACTAACATCATTTTCAATGGTGAAATCCTAAAAGCCTTCCCTCTGAGATCGGGAACAAGATAAGGATGCCCACTATCACCACTCCTATTTAACATTGTCTTAGAAGTACTTGCACGAGCACTGAGGCAAGAAAAGGACATAAAAGGCATCCAGATTGGAAAAGAAGAAGTGAAAATTTCATTATTTCCGAATGACATGATCCTATACATAGAAATCCCTGAGAAATCTACAACAAGGCTTCTAGAACTTATAAAGGAGTTCAGTAATGTTGCAGGCTATAAGATCAACGCTCAAAAATCAGTAGCATTTCTGTACACCAATAACGAGCAAACTAAGGAGGAAATCAGGAAAAAAATACCATTTACAATAGTAAATAAAAGAATCAAATACCTAGGAATAAAATTAACTAAAGATGTAAAGGACTTATATACAGAAAACTACACAATACTGTTAAAGGAAATCAAAGAAGACTTAAATTAATGGAAAAATATTCCCTGTTCATGGATAAGAAGACTAAACATCATCAAGAGGTCTATCCTACCCAAACTAATCTACAGATTTAATGCAATCCCAAAAAAAGTCAACACTATATTTTTTAAGGAACTGGAAAAACTAACCACAAAATATATTTGGAGAGGCAAGAGGCCCCGAATTGCCAAAGATATATTGAAAAAGAAAAATGAAGCTGGAGGTATCACACTACCTGACTTTTAAAAATACTACAAAGCTACAGTGATCAAAACTGCATGGTATTGGCACAAGGATAGACCTACTGACCAATGGAACCGGATTGAGAGTTCTGATATAGATCCTCGCATATACAGTCATCTGATATTTGACAAGGCCACAAAGCCCACTCAGTTGGGAGAGAATGGCCTCTTTAACAAGTGGTGCTTGGAGAACTGGATATCCATATCCAAAAGAATGAGAGAAGAATACCATCTAACACCTTATACGAAAATCAACTCAAGATGGATCAAAGATCTAAATATAATAGCCAAAACCATAAAGATCTTGGAAGATAATGTAAGGAAGCATCTACAGGACCTTGTAATAGGAAATGTTTTCATGAACTTCACAGCCAAAGCATGAGCAGCAAGAGAAAAAATTGATAAATGGGATCTCCTCAAAATTAAAAACTTCTGCACCTCAAAGGATGTTATTAAGAAAATAAAAAGGCAGCCTACCCAATGGGAAAAAGTATTCGGCAACCATATATCTGATAGGAGCCTAATATCCTGCATATATAAAGAAATCCTACACCTTGAAAATAAAAGGACAAACAACCCATTTAAAAAATGGGCAAATGATCTGAAAAGACACTTCTCCAAGGAAGAAATACAAATGGCTAAAAAGCACATGAAAAAATGCTCAGCATCGCTTGCTATCAGGGAAATGCAAATCAAAACTACAATGAGATACCATCTTAAACCCATGAGAATGGCAGCTATTAAAAAAACAGGAGACACTAAATATTGGAGAGGATGTGGAGGAATAGGAACTCTCATCCACTGCTGGTGGGACTGCGATATGGTCCAGCCACTGTGGAGGACAGTTTGGCGGTTCCTTAGAAAACTAACAATAGATCTTCCATATGATCCAGCAATTCCACTGCTGGGTATGTACCCAGAAGAACTGAAAGCAAAGACACAAACAGATATATGCACACCAGTGTTCATAGCGGCATTGTTCACCATTGCCAAAAGCCCTGGTGCCCATCAACAGACGAATGGCTAAGCAAAATGTGCTACATACATACAATGGACTATTACTCAGCTGTAAGAAGGAACAAAGTGCTAACACATGGAATAACGTGGATGAATCTTGAAGACCTTATGTTGAGTGAAGCAAGCCAGGCACTGAAGGATGAACAGTATATGACCTCACTGATCTGAACTGAGGAAAGTGAGCAGTCTCTGAGAACCATTGTCTGAAAGATAGGTTAACAAAGGAGAGTAAGAGAAGAGCAGGCTTTGGGCCATCACCCATATGGACATAATCTATGGTAAAGGGATAGAGTGTGGTTGCAAGTTGGGGGATGGGGCAGATGAGTGGTGGTGTTCCTGTGTTTGGTGGTGCAGCACGTGAGGGTCGGTTGATTAGGAAGGGCAGGTTCAAATCCCCAGGGCAAGTAACTGTGAATCTTGGCATTCCACGGGTAGGGAGAGGGTGGTATCATGGGACCTGGGGGGCTGGGGTGAAGGGAACAGTCAAGATCTAATGGGGTGTTTGGTGGTCATGGGGAAGGTTTTTCATTACCTTACAGTAATGGACACTGGGCATGGTAAAGATCATCAAAATTATTAAACTGTATCATCTAAATTATAAACTATACTGTAAATCATTGACAATGTTTAGTTGCTATATTTTACTATCTGTATAACAGTTATAACAATGTTAACATTCAAAAAAAGGGGGGGGTTAATATGCGGTGGGGAAGGGGGGGTGGTTTCGTATCCTGGAGTCTCCGGCACTCCGTATGTGACTTTGCTGTGACCTAAAACTTCTTTGAAAATCAAATGAAAAATTGGGAGACAATGGGGATTGAGAGGGGGAAGGTGTCAGGTCACACCAGACATCCAATAACACAGTGATAAAAGGAAGGAAGGAAAACAAAAGAGAAAGAAAAAAAAAAGAATATATATATATACATATATATATTTAAAGGCATTTCCTTTGCCTTTTTGCCCATTTTTTGAATGTCCCAATCCGCTAATTATATTTTATATTGTTTTCTTTTTTGTTTATTTGTTTTTTTTTCCTTCTCTTTCTTTTTTTTTTCCTTTCCCCTGAGTTTCCTTATGTTTGTCTCTTGCATGTAAGCTTATCATACTTGTTTCTTTTCCCTAGTAAGTGTATTTGATTATTTTATGGACCACATGTTCATGGAGGATTTGGATCACAGAAGGGTTACAATGGGTACTGCAGGGGATTATTGGTGGGGGGTGTCTGGGAGGAGGGTTTCATGGGAATTAGTTCATCCGAATATACATGAAAGATATACAAAATCGTTCAAAAGATCAAAAGATGGGGCATGGTCACGATGGGTGGACAATAACACAATAAATGAGGGAATCTGAATTCCTAGCCTTGAGAGCTCTGCCACAGTCTCCAAGGGAGCAGCAATAGTCCTCTAAGTGCAGGGACAGTGTCTGTCAAAAGAGGATGACCCACTGATGTGTTCTTTTTATTGATGACTACCCTTGTGAGTCTTTGCTCTTGTAACTGAGACTTAGCCTGCAGTTGTGGGGTGCCTAAGGGTTGCCACCTGGGAGCCTCCTTGTTGCTCAAATGTGGCCTCTCTCTAAGCCAAACTCAGCATATGATTGCATTACCTTCCCCCCAATGTGGGACATGACTCCCGGGGATGAGCCTCCCTGGCAACGAGGGATTAATATCAAGTGCCAACTGGCAACACAACTGAAAAAAGACCTTGAATTAAAGGGGAAAAAGGTAAAGACAAATGAGTTTAAGTGGCTAAGAGACTTCAAAGAGATTCGGGAGGTCATCCCAGAGGTAACTCTTACGCACACCTCAGTAGGAGCTCATAGAACATCTAAGTGCCTATCACCCCACACAGAGGGGCTCTTGAGAGCTCTGGAGACACCCAGGTCCTATTTAAGTGGGGATAGCCCCAGAGACTGATGCCTTATCAGTGGGCTCTATTTTGGAATCTGTGCTCCTGAGAGTGACAGAATTGGGCTCAAATAAGTCTTCCCAGCACAAGGTTCATCAGTCCCTTCTATTCAAACCTATATGTGATGCTGAAATTTTTAGGTATACTTCCAGAGACTGGAGCCTCTGGCCTACCTATGTGCCAGGTGTGCGTGGAATCTCGGCAGAGCTGCAACTCCTACCCTACAGCTCAATGGACTCATCCAAGTCACCTGGCGAGGAGACAATGATGGGCAATGGCCATCCCAGGGAATGGAGAGGGCCTGCATCTGCAGGCAGGATCATCCCACCCACCATATCCATGGGATATAAGCCCTCTCTCACTTGGAGGTGGAGTGGACATCACCATCCCAGGCCCCCCAGGATTGGGAGAAGAACTATGGACTAGAGTGGACTTGATGGTATTCTGTTTTTCATATATGGTAATTCTAACAATGGAAGAAATTATAACAATGAGGTGGAGCCAGTGGCCACTTGACACTTTTGGGGTAGGGAGGGGATGAGCAGTTGAAATACAGGGGCTTCTTTGGGATTTGGAGGTTGTCCTGAGTACCGTTGTGGCAACGGATGTAGGCCATTTTAAATCATCACACACCACTCAGAACTGTGTGGGAAAGAGTGTGGTCTACGGTGTGAATTGTGGTTTATGGTTGGTGGCAAGGCCCCAGGATGTGTAAGTCCATTGAGGGTGGTGGGCCACACTTGTGGGAGATGTTTGTGTGGGATGTGGTGGGAGGTGTGGGAGGTGGGCCACATGGGATTCCCAGTGGGTTCCATGTAATTTTTTGGGTATCAAAGCACCTCTTAAAATATATTTTTATATATACATAAATAACATTTTTTGTAAGCAAATGCACATATATGCATATATATTTATATATCATTTTGCAAATGTTGGTATGTATTGTGAAAATTTTTATTTTTACCCACAATAAAAAAAAAAGAGTTAATTGAGTTTGTTAATCAGTGTCCTTTTTTATTTGGTTATTTTCTCCATTTGAAATAAGTTACATTTACTTTTCTTTTCGCTTTTTTCTTTTATAATATTTCTCTCCTCTTTGTTAAATATATATTGAATATACATATACATACATATATAAAACTTTACCATAGTTTCAAAATTCAAAACTTTACAAAATGGGATAATCCTCTCATCTCTTCCTTTCAAACCCATTTCCAGTCTTCCATATTTTCCACATACCACTTAAATGTAGCCAATCTCTTTGTTTTGTGGTTTGTTTTGTATGTTTCATTTGTCAATGGCCTTTTTCTTCTAGTTTTCTTTTTTTTTTTCCTTTTGCTCTTTTCTCATAACAATATATCTGGGAAATATCAGCTCATATGACCTCTTCATCAGGTGCTAGCCATCTTCCTCATTCTGTATTACTGCTGTATGTCTACAGTGTTAAAATAAACATGACAGAAAAAAAAAAAAAAAAGCAAGGAAGACGATTCAAATGCTCTCTGGAAGTTTATCACATAACCCTGGCAAGCCATTCTCTGTCTATATCTAAAGTTTCTTTCCCATATTGGATCAGGATCACGACCTGCTGCAGCAGGATATTTTCAGACATTTATATCAAGTTTCTCAAATCACTCACTTTCTTCTCATTTCTGTGACACTGCTAGGTTGTATCTCACTGAAGAGCCTGCTCCCCAGTGGTTTGCTGCCAACTTTTATTTTTACACTAATTTATAATAACATTTTATATGAATTAACTTTTCATCCCTCTGCCGCTGAGGTTTTAATATTTAATTCAAAATAGAAACTATAAAAAACTGCTGCCATTTCTCCATTCTGCTCTTCAGACAATTGGACAAAGAGAGGTTGAACCACATTCACATTCCAAAGACTTAACCTGATCACATACCAGTGGTGTGGTGTAAGGCGGTGGAACATTTCTGCCTTTTAAATGTGAAGTAACTAGAAGTGGTCATATAGGTGGAAACCTCTATCCCTTATAGCTGCTTAAAAGCTTTTGAGCACCCTCTTCACGTGTTTTTTTATTTATTTATTTATTTATTTATTTATTCATTTATTTATTTATTTATTTTTTATTTGCTTACAAAATTGTTATATATATATTTCAAGAGGTGCCTAGATTACCCAAAATATTACACGGAACCCACTGGGATTCCCATGTTGCCCACCACACCTCCCACCACATCCCACACAAATATCTCCCACAGTGTGGCCCACCACCCTCAATGAACTTACACATCCTGGAGCCTTGCCACTTGTTCACATATGGTGATTCTAGCAATGCAAGAAATTATAACAATGAGGTGGAGCCAGTGGCCACTTGACACTTTTGGGGTAGGGAGGGGATGAGCAGTTGAAATACAGGGGCTTCTTTGGGAGTTGGAGGTTGTCCTGAGTACTGTTGTGGCAACGGATGTAGGCCATTTTAAATCAGCACACACCACTCAGAACTGAGTGGGAGAGAGTGTGGTCTACAGTGTGAACTGTGGTCTTCACGTGTTTTTAATCTTCCCAGAGTGCCCCCTGTCTTGCAAATAATGAATGAAATAAAGACTATTTTCCAAACAGTTTTTTTTTACTATAAAACTATGTGAAATGTGTTTATTGTTTTTCATATGCCAATTTCACTTTTTATTTTTTTTTATTTTTAAAAAGATTCTTAGATTACATAAAGGTAATCTTAAAAAAAAAAATACGGGATTCTCATATGTCCCGCTCCTTACACCTCCTACAATATCTCACATTAACAACATCCTTCATTGGTATGATACATTATAATTTACATTATAGTTTAATCTCTCTCCCACACATTTTGTAAGCTTTGACAAGATATATAATGGCCTGTGTCCATCACTGCAACGTCATTCAGCACAATTCCAATGTCCCAAAAATGCCACCATATTACTCCAATTTTTTTTTAAAGATACTTAGGTTACATAAATGTTACATAAAAAATATAGGGGATTCCCATATGCCCCACTCCCCATGCCTCCCACATTTTCCCACATTAACAACATCCTTCATTAGTGTGGTACATTCATTGCAATTGATTAACACATTTGGAGCATTGCCATTAAGCATGGATTAATGTTTACCTTGTAGTTTACACTCTCTACCAACCAATTCTGTAGGTTATGGCAAGATATGTAATGACCTATATCTGTCAATGCAATGTCATTCAGGACAATTCTCATGTCCCAAATATGCCCCTGCATTACAGCTGTTTTTCCCTCTCCTTGACCTCAGAACTTCCAGTGACCACTGCCTCCACATCAATGATATAATTTCTTCCATTGGTAGAATCACAATAGGTCTATAGAAGAATACCAGTAAGTCTACTTTAGTCCACAGTTCATTCCCAAATCCTGGGATGGTGATGTTCACTCCATCTCTAATTGAGAGGGAGTTGCAATCCATTAGGGCCCATGGTTGGGACTCTTTGACTCTCTTGCTTGCAGTTGTAGATTCTCTCAGTTCCTTGATATGGTCATTGTCCATCATCACCTCCTTGTAAGTTGTCCTGGGGGAGACCAATGAATTGGAGAGTAGGTGTTGCAACTCTGATGAGATTCAGGGCCCAGCTGGCACATGGACTGCCCAAAGATTTAAGTCACTTGCACGTGCACCTGCCAACTCCAGTACTGATTATAGGTTCAAATAGAAGAACAAAAGAGCCATGTGTAGGGAAACCACAATTGAGTCCAACTCTGTCACTTTAGGAAGCATGAATTCCAAAGTAGAGTCCATTGGCAAGACACCAAACTCCTGAGCTATCTGCAATGACTGTAATATCTGGATGTCTCCAGAGCCCTCAAGAGCCCCACTATTTGGGGTAATTTCTACTTTGGCAGTCAATGAGATCCTGCTGAGACGTGCATAAGCGTAACCTCTGGAATGAACTCCTGACTCACTTGAAGTCTTTTAGTCATATAAACTCATTTGTCTTTACCTTTCCCCCGTTTTGGTCAAGATCTTTTTCCAGTTGCATTGCTTGCTGGTGCCTGGTAGCAATCCCTCAGTACCAGGGACGCTCAACCTGGGGGTCATGTCCCACACTGGGGGGAAGCTAATGTATTTATATGCTGAGTTCAGCTTAAAAATAGGCCACATTTGAGCCACAAGGAGGCTCCCAGGAGGAAACTCTTAGGCACCCTATAAAACTAGGCTACTTTTCCATGTCAAGAGTAAAGGTTCATAAGCATAGTCATCAATATCAAAAGCCTGTCAATGGATCATCCTCCTTCACTAGTCATTGCCCTTATACTATGGGGATTCTTGGTGTTCCATTAGAGAATGTGGCAGAGCTCCCCAGGATGGGAATTTGATATTCCTTCGATTATTGTGTGAATCTCCACCCACCATGACAATGCCCATGAACAGTAGAACACTTTTATATGCCTTATATGTATGCTCAGGCGAGCTTCCTCCCATGCATCCCCCATCACTGACACCCCACACGAATGAGCCTCCCCTGTCACAGTTGAAAACCTTCTGTGACCCAAAACTTCTTCAAAAATGGAGCCAAGAGAATTGCCAAATACAATTAATAAGAAAATGAAATAATAATGATAGTTTTACAAATAAGAAATAAAATGCAAAAAAAATTTTTTTCAGTTGAAAAAAAATTGGGAATAATAGAAACTACTGAAAAAATATTTTAAAAATTTTTTTGACATTTTGTCTTTCATCACTGTAAGATCTGTTGTCCTTTATGTACAGCGACATTTTCTACCACTTATTCCCCCAGTGTCTTAATGTTTTTATTTTGTCTTCAAAGAAGTTTTAGGTTACAGAAAAGCCACATACCAAATAAAGGGGACTCCCATATACCCAACATCCTTACCCTTTTTCCCCTTCTCTTATTAATAACATTCTATATAGTATATTTGTTACAGCTGATGTACAAATATTGAAACATAGCTACCAATCATAGTCAATGGTTTACATTATGGTTTACATTTTGGACCACACATTTTTATAAATTTTGATGTAATTTAACATGGCCTGTATACATCATAGAAAGATCATGTAGAACACTTCCATTGCCCCCAAAATGCCTTCTGTTCCATCTATTCTATTCCTCCTTCCCCCTCCCTTCAGGACCCATGGCAACCATCAAGCTTCACTCCATGAGGAATAAGATTCATAGCTATTTGCAACAACAACTGAAGGCTTGACATACTGGTCTGTCCTCCCCTATTGGACACCACGCATGTTCTCGAGAGACTCTTGCCCCTCTATTTGAGAACACAGCGGGCCTCCCCAGTATGGGAGTCCACCACCTTACTGCTCATTATATGGGTCTCCACTCACTGATATAACACCCTATGGCAAGATAAACACCCACACACTCCCTAGAAGCCTGCCTCAGGTGTGCCCTTTTTCGAACGCTCCCCACATCCAACATCCCAAACCAGCAACCCTCACTTGCCGTATTGCCAACAGAGCATTTCCAACATTGTAGTTTCAATCATGTACCCACCAATCCCCAGTGTCCACCTGCTCCCTCACCCAACCCTACCCCCAGTTCCATGGACAGTCCAACCCACCCTTCTCACCCCACCCCCCTTATAAACCAGCATCACCCATCCCAACAGCATCATTACACCACTCTCATGCTCCTCCACTGTAAAACTACACTCTTCCAAATTATCATAGATTTTGCCCATGTGGGCAATGGCTCACAACCCTCTTCTCCCTTTCTAACACTTTTAATGCCAATTAGCAGATATGTGACCTAAATTCCACCCTTCAGTTGTATCTATATGTGGAATATTTTTATTTGAATGTAAGTCATATACACACACACACACACACACAAGGCTGAGAATGCAAATCCATTGTTTTTCCACCAGTGACTGCAAAGTCTTCATATTTGTAGGGTTAACAATGTCAATGGCATTTAACCTATTATAGACCAGTGGGAGTGAATGCAGGGTCAGAAGTAAGATAAGGTCTTCAGAAATAGTTTTGCAATGTAGGTTTGGGCTTTTTCATATGAACAATGTAAATCTTGTTTCTCTACTACTCCCTACCTTCTGTGAAATTTCTAGAGACCTCCACCAATCACTCTTGGTAAAACCATTTGTTATATAGTTGGAATATGAATATTTCACACATTTTGTCAAATTACATTTTTCCTGTCTCATTTGGGGACCGATCAAGGATTATATTCATGAGTAGTAGTATTATAATGTTGCTAGTGAGAATAGTATGTTGTGGCATGGAATGAAATACAAGGACTTAGCTGTTAATAATATGCTTCTATTATATGTTACCATCACCAAAACTGTATAGAGTACTTGTTGTGATAACAGGTTACATCGTGGTACCAGGTGGTTGTGTTGTGGTAAACTGCTGTTGCCACTGTAACATTTTGTTGAATTCATATTTGTCCAGATGAAGGAAAAATTGTCAAATAAGAATCTCTTGCATATTGACATACTAGGAAGAATTTTTTAAGGGTACTCTCAAAAGACACTTGAAGTTTGTTGCTTGTTTAAAATATATTACAACAGCAATTATAATAATGTATTTAATTGAATTATATATAATGGTCATGGAGTCACACTATAAAATGAGCACAAGGCACATAGTTTTTTAACAGAAATATAAAGGATCTAGACCGTGGCTGCACATACATTGTGACTTTGGTTAAATTTCTGAAAAATTCTAAGCCTAATGTTCCTCATTTTTAGATGGCTAAAATAACAAAGATAATAATTATAATTATAATCTTAACACCAATTCTATGTGAAGACTAATGTGGAATGGTGTATATTAAAAGTTCAACCCAACAACTAGAAAGTGGAAAGCTCAGGATAGATTGGATTTTTTTTTTATCAATCAACTATAAGCCTCTGGGGAACTAGGAGTTTTTCTTTTTCTTTATCTCCTGTGCTTATACTGGAGTCTAACATGAATAATTGTTTGTTTTAGGAAGTAGGAATCAACAGACGCACATGTGAATGAAATTAATGAATGTTTGGAACATCATAGAAATGACTTGGCATATAGTGGCAACATTATCAAAATCCACACTTAACTTTTCTCCTAAGATCCAGCATCTGCTTCTTCATATCTTTTTGGGGGCCGTGTCTATCTCTTTATAAGACCATCTGGAAATGTCCCCTCCTCAGCATGATCCACTACAATAAGTTCCTTTGTACCACCTCATAAGAATGGTGATGATTATCACACCAGAAGGAAGCCCTTAGGGCCCCCTACAACATCTGTTTATCTTCATATACTTCCTTATTAACTTTAATTTCATTCTTGTACAACCAATAACCAAAATATTATGGTTCTACAATCTACTGAAAACAAGAGAGAAGAAACCAAGCCACCAGCTCTAAAAACTTGTCCAATATCCCTAGTCAATCTAACCTCAGGTGTCATATCTAAATTCTCATTGATATTAACAAACCAAAGTGCCACAAACTACTTTGTAGTCCTGAAGCATCAGTCCCACAGTTGACATAATTCCCATTAGAGTCATCTTTAAGGATTCTCAGGCTTCCCCATTACTAATTGGATTTTAGCTAACACTAACAGACACTATATTAGGAAGTCTTCAGGTTGAATTTTGTATGACTTTGTGACCTGTTCCCTCTTACGGTGCTATGTAATCAGAAGTCTCCTGCACTTCGAGATTTTTCTCTTCTGAACACATTGCCTGTTACTGCTTCTAAGCTGGTAAGCAGAAGAGACATTTCTAACATCATCAAATTTGCTTGTTATAGCCTCCATAAAATATCAATTGTCATATGAGTTTGGTATAAACAATTTTGAAAATACACAGTGTCAGGGTTGGAAAAATGTGTCAGAAATTCTGGAAAATTCCCTCCAAAAAGGAAATAAACTCAGTGTTATGAAATCAAAATGAGGTGATTTATGTGAATTTCCTATTGATATTAACCCTGGTAAATAACAGAAACTCAATAAGTAATTACATTCATTATTGTGAGGAAAGAATTTTGAATGTGTATTATATTCCAGGTCCCATGTTCCATGCTAAGCTACCACTAATGAATTTGGCAAAGAATTCAGAATCTTGGAAGGAAGACAAAATTATATTAAAAATAAAAACAAAACAAAACAAAAAACTCAATCACAGTACCATGGAACACACAGAAGAGAAGAAATAGTTCAGACTCATTTCACTAGGAAAATTTCCTATTATGTTATTTAGGCATGGAAAGTAAATAAAATAGTTTTGTAAACGAGAATGATTCATTGATTTGTGTGTGTGCATTTCATCTAAACAGGGAGATAATTTCCTGAAACCATCCTTTTAGCCTTTGTGTGGAGAGCTAGGCTGCTGGGAATTCAATCCTTAAAAGAAGCATCCAACTCTCAATAACTCATTCTAGTTTGAGAGAATCTAAGCATCTTTATGTCCAAACAGATACCTAAATTTAACTTTTTTCTAGGTGTTATTATTGTTGATTAGAGCCCAACAAGTTCCAGGAGAAAAATTTTAAGAACCAGAGTTGCTCTTTATAGATCTTTTAATGAGAAGCTGGTTAGAATAAATAAAAGCTTGGAAAATACATGATGAAGAAGATGTTGATGATGATGATGATGACGATGATAATAATATAGACATTCTTGTGTTTATATGAAAACTACAAATACCCCAGATCTAATTTTACTATACTGACCCCACCCATAGTAACTTCTACTTCTCTCTACCTGGCTCCCAATAATAGCATAATCGCAACCGTATTTCTGTCCAGTTCCCCTTTCCAACTGGAAGAATGCCAACTCAATATTCACTTTATTTCATTTTAAATTGGGCTGAAAATCAAAGGAAAGAAATAGAATTCTGAAAGGGCTGACTAGATCAATGTCAGAGAACAATTTTATCCAGTGCACTGAGGAAAACAATGTGAGGTAGGGAGTCAAAAACTGAGTAACATAAGGTTTGGCGTGAAAGTACGGGGGAGTCCTGGTGAGGGAAGATATTGAGGAATCTTGAGAGCTGAGAGTGAAAATCAGAAATAAAGTCATAGTTTCTGCTTGTTGTAATTTTCGTTTTGCTGTGGAACACACTTCGTGGCCTGAGCAATGCCAGGGTCATCTAAAACCAGAATCTGATTGAATGATCAGTTTTCTTGCATCACAAAACTATACAGGAAAGTCAATTTATCAGGAAAGTTTATTCTTCTTTAACAAGTAAAACATACAATTAACTATCATATCTGCTCTGTAAACATTTAGTTTCTGTCTCACCAGAGATTACAGAGGATTGAAATACATTCAAAAGTCAGGTGAGCAGAATGAAATACATTCAAGAGTCAGGGCTCCTCAGTTGTCACTGATCAGCACAAAACAGTGTGTTCAGAGCCTGGGCCAATAGGTGAGTCAGAAACCAGGAAAAGAACCAGGGTCTTAAGGTAAGACAGACTCATCAGGTAAAGTCTTAGCACACAGACCTCCAACAGTACATCCTCCATATCCAAAGGAGGTGGGGAGAGACACAACCCAAACCAACACCTAAAGTCAACTAGGAGGTAGGGGGAGTTGAGGAGGAGTGAGTCAGCAGCCTAAAGTCAGAGAAGACCAAAGTGCTAGCGCTAAAATTCCTAGAACCTGAAATAAGTATTTTCTCCAAAGAAGATCTGCAAATTATTCCTTTTGGGTTGAGACTTACAAATACATACAGGCAAGAGGAGATGAATTTGATCTTCTGGTGTGAGAAGTATAGGAAAAATGAGAGGCAACACTCTGACTCAATGTGTTCCCTGCATTTCAGTATATTTCAGACAAGATACAAATGTATGAAAATTTCCAAGTTCATGGTTAAAAATATGTGTCCTGTGATGTAATGATGAAACTAATTATTAAATTTCCTTTATGTAAGTGTGTTCTTGGCATGCAGGTGACCTCGATTTTTGTGCAAAGCTACTCAGGGAAAGCATCATATAGAGATCAATGTTAAAATTCTATTTTCTGAAGCAACTAATGATATACTTAGTTACAGCAAAAGATAAAGTACACTACTTTAGGGCAGAATATAATTTGTGTGAGTAAGGAGAAAATTATCATGGCTAACATCAATTTTATACCAAAAAAAGATTACATGTTAACTAAGTCATGTGAGTATTTTGACTTGGAATCTCAGTTGGAAGACCCAGGGTCTCCTAGAACAGACTGGACCATAACCAAAGAACTTTAGGAACAATACCAGGTAGAAAACTATAGGATGCTTGTACCTTATACCTCTTAGCCATTTCCCTAGCCCTCTCCAATCCTGAAACAGGTAGGCAAAATATCCTATTCATGAAACAATAGAAAGAATCTTTTTGTACTCAATGTGTTTGTCACAATATTTCATGTCATAAGAACCTGTAAAAGAAAGAGACTGTAGTTATAAAAATACAATAAATAGTAAAACAAATAGAATAACTAAGGAGGGCCAAAAAGATAAGGTATTGATTTTCAAGTGGGGGCAATTTTGCCCTCCAGAGGACATTTAGCAATATGGTGGCAATTTTGGCCATTACAATTGAAGCATTACTGTCATTTAGTAAGTAGGAGCTAGGGATACTTCTTTTATTAATATTTAATTTAATTCAATTTTTAAAGAAGCTATTGATTACATAAATGTTACACCGAAAATATAGGGGATTCCCATATACCTCACCCCCTCCCACTCCAACACATTTCTCCATTAACAACACCTTTTATTAGTGTGGTACTTTCTTACAATCCGTGAACACATATTGAAGAATTACTACTAACCATGGTCTATAGTTTACATTGTAGTGTACACTTCACACCACACAATTTTATAGGTTTTGACAAAACGTTTAATGGCCTGTATTTGCCATTGCAATGTCATTCAGAACAATTCCAATGTACCAAAATTGCCCCATGTTACACTTATTCTTTCCTCTCTTTCCCCTCAGAACCTCTGGTGACCATTGCTTTGATATCAATGTAACAGTTTCTTCCATTACTAGGATATTAATAGGTATACTTTTGCCCATAGTTGTGTTCCCCCCTTATGTTTGTTCATTTCTCAAACTTGAGGATTTGGGGATTGTGATGCCCACTCTGCTTCCTATTGAGAAGGGTCTTAGATCCCATGGGGCCAATGGGTGGAACTGTCTTGCTTGCAGTTATAGATACCTTCTGTTTCTTTGTTAGTTGTCCTGGATGAGTCCAATAAATCAGAGAGCAGTTGTTGGTTGCAGCGTTGCTGAGATTTAGAGCTCAACCGATATATGAATAGACAGAAGATTTAAATGTCTAGGACACATATTTTACAGATATAGTCCTAATTATAGGTTCAGATAAAAGGGGAATAAGAAAAATGAGTAGGAAAATTATAAATGAGTCCAGCCCTGATACATAGGAGGAATAGTTTATCATATATTCCAAGGTAAGGCCCACTGACAAGGTGCTGAATTCCTGAGGTTGTCTGCCCTGCGTGTAGTGTCCAGATATCTCTAGAGCCTTCAGAAGCACCCTTTCCTGAGGCACTGTTTACTGCAGCAGTCAGTGAGATCCTCTTAATACATGCATAAGCATAGTTTCTGGAATGACCTGCCGACTCACTTTGAAATCTTTTAGCCATATAAACTCATTTGTATTTAATATTTCTCCCTTTTGGTCAAGGTCTTTTTCCCTCTCACATTTTTCCCTATTAATAACATATTACATGAATATAGTACATTTGTTACAATTGATGAAGAAATATTGAAGCATTGCCACTAACCATGGTCAATGGTTTACATTATGGTTTATATTATGTACCATATAGTTTTATAGATTCTAACAAAATGCATAATGGCCTGTATCCATCATTGCAAGATCATGCAGAACAATTGCAATGCCTTAAAAATGCCCCATACTCCATCCTTTCTTCTCTCTCCCCCTTTAGGAACCATGGTATCCACTAAGTTGCAATTTTTGCAGAATAAAGTTCATAGTTACATGCATTAATGTTTAAGGTATTAGTCCATATTCTTTTATTAGGCACTGCCTATGTTCTCAAGAGACTCTTGCCCCTTTATTTGAGAACATAGCAGGACTCCCCAGGATGAGAGTTTAACATTTTCTTATTTATTGTGTGGATCCCCACCCACTGTAATAACACCCTATGACGAGATGAACACTTTCATATTCCATATAATCATGCTCTTTCCAACATATCCCCCACCCCTGATGCCTTGCACCACCAACCCTCCCTTGTCGTATTTGCTAAAAGAATATTCCCATCATTGTACTTTTAACCACAGACCTACAAATCCCCTGACTTCACCTATTGTTTCCTCCAGCCCTCCCTCCAGTTCCATGGATAGTCCAACCCAACCCCGCACCCTGCTCACCCTCACATTCCAGCCCCATCAACCTCACCCACTTCCCAGCACCACTATCACCCCCATTCACTGCAAAACCACCCCATTCCACCTTATCATAGGGTTTGTCCATATTGAACATCGGCTCACCACACTCTACTCAGGGATACTTCTAATGCTCAGAAAAGTCCGCTGCAAAAGAAGAATCACCCATTCTAAAATGTCAGTAGTGATGAGAAACACTCAAATAAAGGAATATAATGGAGTGAGTCATAAGGACTTGGGTATCAAGAGATTTTTCTACATGGAATATAAATTTAACTATTAAGCTAGAGTTTTGGTGATCACATTATTATCAGAAGGCAAAATAATTTGGGTGATTTTAAGGAGTGGCTTGTGAAATGTAGTTTTAAATAGTTTGGGGTTTTAGAAGATAATTTTGGTTATAAAGCACATATTAGTTGACTGGAATAAGCCTCTTCAGAAAGGAAGTTCTTTGGCTACACATTCATAATGGGGGAAGTGGAGCTTCTAGGGCTTCTAGTCGAAATTCAGGTAGGGAGATGGTTGGGACAGAAACAATAAATGGGTCAGGTTAGGTAATTATTGGGCAGAAGAGAAAAAAGATTTAGGAGCTGCTCCTCCACAAGCCTTGTTCTGGCAATGTATTGCTGCATAAAAAACTATGATGTGAACTGTGGTCTATGGTTGGTGGCAAGGCCCCAGGATGTGCAAGTCCATTGAGGGTGGTGGGCCACACCTGTGGGAGATGTTTGTGTGGGATGTGGTGGGAGGTGTGGGAGGTGGGCAACATGGGAATCCCAGTGGGTTCCGTGTAATTTTTTAGGTAATCTAAGCACCTCTTAAAATATATTTATATATATATAAATAACATTTTTGTAAGCAAATGCACATATATGCATATATATTTATATATCATTTTACAAATATTGGTATGCATTGTGAAAATTTTGATTTTTACCCACAATAAAAATAAATAAATTAAAAACAACAACAACAACAAAAAAAACTACCCCAAAGCTTAAGGGTTCAAAACATTTATTGTTACCTCTCAAATGTCCATAGTTTGATTGGGTTGAGAGAGGTGATTTTACTTGGGTTTATATTACAGTTGCAGGCACATGGTTTGATGGGGCTGGAGTCATCCTAGGCCTTGACTGGGCTGGATTAGTGAGATTGCTCACATGAATGGAAAAGATGTTTCCTATCTTCTGAAGCTCAGCTGGGACTGCTGAGCAGAACCTCTACAGATGGTCATCTCTAGCAGCTTGAGCTTCTCACAAGATGGTACCCAAGAGAAAATGTCCAGAGTTCCAGGCTTCAGAGCTATTTCTGACTAGAACATAGAAATCACACAATATACCTCCACCTCCCTGTATTATCAAAGTCAACTCACCAGGTCAGCCCAAATTCAAGGGTTGGAGGACTATACAATATATTGAAAGCTGGGATGTGTGGTACATTGGATAGTCATATTTAGAGGTTACAATAAAAACTTGACTATCCTCATGGATCAGAAACACATCTTACAGTAATGCTTTAAACAGATGCCTTGAATAATGAGAATGACTATGGATCAGACACCTAGAAGTCTGTGGATCATGTCAGCCACCTAAGGAACCTGAACTGAAGCTTGGAAAGAAGTGGCAGGAGAAAGGCTGAAGGTTTGGAAGCATTGGTCAGGAGGCAGGAAAATAGGCATGCTTAACTGTTATAACTTTTCCACAACTGAACTTTTAACAAAAGTTCTAGGACACTGTAACTCTTAATCAAATATTAGTAGTTGATTTTCAGGCTTATAAATGATTTTTTATTTCCCTATGTATTAAGAAAACTAAGTTGCAAGAAGTTCTTATCAGTAAACAACTCCCTTTTTCTTCTCTGAACTTCCATAGTCTACATCATGGGCCACTTTATGTTTATTTTATTTAGTTGCTTATTTATCACTTATTAAATGCAAACTGTATTTCCTCAGCTAATTTACTGTGCTAATTAGCATTAATGGTCATGACAAATTTTTTCTAAATTATCACATGCTTTCACACCTACTACCTCCATTAATTAACACACAGTGTAAAGAATATTTATAGAATCAACAGCTTAAATGTCTCTTTAAACCAGATCTTCTGTTTCCTTGAAACAATGGGTATTCATGTGTTACTACCAGACCCTTGTGGTGGGGATGCCTCATTACTACCGCTTGTTAATTTAGAGCTTTGTATTCTCAGTATAACTCCCCTTAACATTTGTTTGCCGAATCCTTTAATTAATAGAAATATTTTAACTGTGCAGTTATACCATATATTAGCCAGGAGTAAAGAAATTTTGAGTACAAATAAAACCTGGAGCAATTAACAATAGGTAATAGTTATAGAAGCTATGGTTGTAGCATCTCTACTTTGAAAGTGAGATTAAGAAGGCCTTTCACTCCTCCCAACCTTCTGAGTCTTTGATCTAGTAGAATGCACAGCAAAAAAAAAAAAAAAAAAAAAAAAAAAAAAAAAGGCTGATCATTTTTTATGTTAAACCAATCATCTTCACCCATATGAGAAACTTTCCTTTCCTAAGCTTTCTATGATGTAACAGTTATGTGCATGCTACATTCCTATTTTCAGCTGTTTAAAATACAGTAGGTACCAGTGTCAATATACTAAATAATAATCTTAGCTCTTATTTGTAGAGGATTTCAAACTCAAAAAGCAAATTCATAACTTATCTCATTTGTTCCCCACTGAATTTTTATCTTAGTTTAAGGTTTCAAGGTAAAGTAATTTTCCTAAGACAAAGTATGTGTTAGTGGAATAACCCAAGTTATCAACCACCCAACTGCTCATGAGAGCCATTTCCACTACTTACAATTGTCAGAAACAAACTTTAGTTAACATCCTGTTTATCTATTTTTCTATCATTATAAAACATCATGTCTAAATATAAGGTTATTTGTTTTTGCAGAAGAAGATATTTGATTTTTGAGGGTAGAATAGGTTATGTTTAATAAAAACCTTTTATAAGAAACCACTCTCAAGATTAGATAAATTATTCTGAATTCCCAATTTTTTCACCTCTTTAGCCACCCATGACTCCTTACAGAACTTCCTTGGATTCCCTCAGGCAAACTATTTCCAAAATTATAAGGTCTACCTCAAATTAGGTTAAAGAATAAAAAAAAAAAAAAACAAAAAAAAAAAAAACACCTCACCATTCTGGTTTCTTATCCTTAATTTTGAGATCTCTGCTAAACACTGCCTTACTCCTAATATGTAAATGTAAGTGTCAACATTTCATTTCTCGTGGGAGTACCAGGAAGGTATATTTGGGTTTGAAAATCTTTATTTACTATTTATATCACACATGCCAAATTATCTCTTTGTTATCAGTTCGTATATTTTCCAACGTTTTATATAATATAAATTTGTAAATTTATGTTTGTTTATACATATACTTAACATTTATAAAATATGATCATACTGTATAGAGTGTTTTGCAGCCTGCCTTTTACTTAAAATATGCATATTCTTAAATAGTTTTCTTGACATCATTCTATCTACTGTGCAATATTATATCATATGGATTTCATATATTTCATTTAGGATTATGAATACCAGTTGTAAGACATTCAGACTGCACCAAATTATTATATATAAACAATGTTTCTGTGAGGATTTTATAGCCTACTTATACAATCATTACCTTAGGATAAGTTCTAAGGAATGGAAGATTGGTCTCAAAAGTTTTGTACATTTTAAATGTTTTGGAATATTTTAAATGGAGAAACTTTAAAGACTAGTTCACTTTTAAAGGGGGACAAGGAAAAAGAGATGACAAAGTAACAGGAACATTAGAGAGCAAAAAGAAGTAGAGTGGGACCTTCAGCTCAAAAAATACAGTAGGTAGATAGGGTAAAGAAAATGTCACAAACAAGAAGGAAAATTTTACCTAAGAAAGGAGGTAAAAGATTTATCACAGAGAAACTTTTAGACAACAATTTTCCACATAAGCAGTATCTGATATTTATATGAGTTAATTCAAAGTTAAAATCAAATTATATATTAAGCAATAAAATCCTGAAATGGGGATAGAATAATAGACACATTAAATTTGGAGTCTGAAAAGGAACCCAGAGATTCAGATCAAAGACCTTGTTTTACAGATGGAGAAACTGAGGCACAGAGGGAAAGATGGACTGGCTGTTCAAAGCAGAGTTGGATCTCAGTCCAGTCTTCCATTTTTAGTTCACTCTTCTTTCCAAATCATGTTGCTTTTTCCACGTCTTCATTCATTTAAGCATGGTTATTATAGCTTTCAATCTGTTCTCTGTCTTCTGTGTGATTAACTCATCTCCTCAGGTGCAGTTTTCTTCAATCTCTCTCTCACACACACAATGTAGCATTCTCCATAGTGAACCATCATGTTCTACCAATTGTGGCTGCATTAAATAATTAGAGTGCTCTCCCCAGCCTGAAACTTCCAGAATGGGTGCTGTCCCCAACTCATGTCCAGGTTGGTGATGGTGCTTTGTATGAGTGTGCGTGGAGTTCTAGTGAGGAAATTGGTCAATGTGTGAATTGTAAAATCTGGTCATTTCAAGCATACAGTTTTATATTTTGGGATGTGATTGCCATGGGGACTGAAAGCATGAAGGAAGACATTTAAATGTCACATATAATGTCATTTGTAATCACGTCTTTCATGCTCACTTCCTAATATGTAGCCTTGCTTGAAACTGATGGGGCTACTTAGAGCCTCTGAACATCCATCCCTGCTGCTTCACCACAAGTTGCTTTGCAATTTCTGGGCCTTATGAAACCTTTGTGGGAAAGTGGGTTTCAACCACAGCAGGCTATGGGGAATACAATCACCTTAGAAAAAATTTCCATCACAGAGGTTTCAAAGGAGTGTCTAGATCAGAAGCCCACTTATGGGTTGCTGGGAATTCAAGAGGGAAAAGACAGCAATATAGTGTGCTCCAAACCTTCAATCTTTTATACAGAGTAGCTTTATATCTGATGCATCACAGCTCCTTCAAATTCAGAAATAAATCATAATTTCTTAATGTAGTTTTGGACAGAGTATAACTTCCAGATTCATTCAAAATATGAATTTTAAAGATGGTGTGCAGAGTCCCATTGTTACCCTAAAGATTCAGACCAAGGGAACTCACATCCTGCAAAAACACAAACCTCTTGAAGATGGGAGTATATCCTTTCACCTATGAAGATGAAGCGTATGCCTCTGGATTCATGGATTGCTTAAGGGAACTAAGAGATCTGTTTCTGTTATTACTAATAAGCTAGGATTAGAGTCTTCTGGAAGGAGGGCAGTTTTCAGTTTATCTCCTCCCTCTTAGAGGTAGTAGGGAATGATGAGATTGTTGAAAGATCCACGTGAATAAAACAGCTTGCAAACCTCAACGGTTTTACTGCTCTCTTCTTTTTCATTACAGGTCATCCCAGTGCAAACCATAAAATGAAGTCCATGGAGAAATTCAATCAGTCTAAAGTATCAGAATTCATTTTGCTGGGACTGACCAGCTCACAGCATATACAGTTTCTTCTCTTCCCACTCATCTCTGTTATCTATGTAGTCACAGTTTTGGGAAACCTTCTCATTGTTGTCACAGTGTTTTCCATTTCAAACCTGAACACCCCAATGTACTTTCTCCTTGGCAACCTCTCCTTTGTGGATATGACTCTTGCTTCCTTTGCCACACCGAAGATTATTGTGAACTTAGTTAAAAAGCATAAGACCATTTCCTTTGCTGGATGCTTCACTCAGATTTTTCTCCTTCACTTACTGGGTGGGGTTGAAATGGTACTGTTGGTCTCTATGGCATATGACAGATATGTGGCCATTTGCAAGCCCCTACACTACATGACCATCATGAACAAGAAGGTATGTGTTTTTCTGGTATTGACCTCATGGTTCTTAGGTCTCCTTCACTCAGGACTTCAGATACCCTTTGTTGTGAAACTGCCTTTCTGTGGTCCCAATGTGGTGGACAGCATTTTCTGTGATCTCCCTCTGGTTACTAAGCTTGCTTGCATAGATACTTATATTGTACAGATTGTCATTGTTGCCAATAGTGGGATGATCTCCCTGAGCTGTTTCACTATTTTGCTTATTTCCTACAGTCTTATCCTCATTACCATTAAGAATCACTCTTCTACTGGGCAGTCCAAAGCCCACTCCACCTTGACGGCTCACATTACAGTGGTGATTCTCTTCTTTGGCCCATGCATTTTCATCTATATTTGGCCATTCAGCAACCACTCTGTGGATAAGTTCCTTGCTGTATTTTACACCATTGTCACCCCCATCTTGAATCCAATTATCTACACTCTGCGAAACAGAGAAATGAAGACAGCCATGAAGAAACTCTGGAGTGTTTTTGTGGGTTCCAAACAGGTTACATAAGTTAAACAATATTATTAAAATAGAAATAGAATATTTTTAATGTTTTAAAGTATTCTAAAAATAAAAATATTTTATTCATATTGAATAAGTGAAGAATACAGCAAGATTATAAAAATAATACACTACAATGATGTAGAGCCAACAAAAAAAATTAGTAGATAAATGTTTTTGGTGCCTGCTAAGAAGGCATAACTCTGAGTTTCATTATCTAATTACATCATCAAGGTATACTCACTTTTCCTGTTGCCTCCAATATAAGAGGATTTTGGTAGACCTCTCTTAAGGTTGTTGATATGATCAAATCTTACTCCCATATTCCTACACAATAATACTGCATTTCAAAAAGGTGTGCTCCTGATTCAAAAATTACACATTACAGAAAATACCTTTTTTTCTTTAAAAATATTTGAATTTTAAGTATGATCACTAATAACAAATGACATTATCCATGTTATTACTTTCCACAAAATTAATGTAATGACATTTGGATATCACCACAGCACTATTAATGCCCACTAGTAAATAGTGATTTTCTGGAATTTCTCAAGCTGGGAATCTGCATATATATTTTTTTACAACATTTAATTTTATTCCCTCTGTAACATGTGGCAATGATATAGGAGATAAAAACCAACAGCTATAGAAAGTTTTATCTTTTCACTAAATTTAATCCTAGCCAGAATCCAAAGGTGATACCAAAAATCAATACATATTTTTGCTAAGTAATTTTCTCCAACTTAACTTACCTTTTGACGATAATTACAAAAACAGTTTAATGATTAAAGAAGACCTCATTACCTTAGAGAAGAAATTCCAAGTAGTGACACTAACTGTGGTTACAGAGACAAAATGAAGTAGGAAAATAATTCTGTGTATTCTGTCAATAAACCAAAAGTATGAATAAGGCAACAAGAAAATATTTTGTTATGTTTTAAAGAATGGAAAAAGTTGAGCATTGAATTTTCTGAATATCTGTTATGTTTATAACCAAGTTATTTAGAATGCATTTCTAATAAATTCTATGTTCCTTAGGGATTATTTCCTTTTGTCAAATTCAGAGAGTATAAATAAATTTTCCCATTTTACAGAGCAAATCAAGGGTTTGTGAACATCAAACATAATTGAAACAAAAACTGCACAATAGTCAGGACTTCGCAAACCCCTAATATAAATGTGCACACCTAAGTGACTCTACAAGTATCCTCCTAGCCAAAATACAAATACATTAGCTGGGCTCTGTAGTGGACGAATTTCTGGTTCATCCAAAACAACTATCAGAGTCTAGGAAGAAAGGTATAGTATTTATAGAACTATTTTGTGTTCTAAAAAGACAAATTTCTTTATAACATTTCTATACCAGAGACTCATACCTACTGCCAAATGTGGAAACTCAGTGACAGCTATATACATATACCACCAACATGTTTGAAGGTCCTTAATTACGCCCAGAAAACTTTTTCCAAAAATCTTCATTCCACATTACCTGAAATTTCACCACTGATTGTCATTCCATTAGTGATAAATCACTTTTATTTTTAAATATACATTAATAAAATAAACAAAAATACAAGCAGTAACATATTTACTTGTTTTTAGTCATGAATATCATGATGGGAATATATTTATTGACTCATTTTTTCTAGGATAAATAGCTGAGTTTAAAACCCTGGGAAAGGATGTCTTCCTGGGCATGGAGACTAAACATATGGGGAAAAGTGTACAGTAGTAAAGGGGAAATGGCCTAGAAGACATAGATTTTCTGTATTTAATCTGTATTTATCCATATTCTGTAATTATTTTGCCCTTGCTTTTATTTTGTGTATGACATTATGAGCTTTAGCTAACAAGAAAAGACAGCTTTGAAGAAACTTCTACTTCAGTTGGATTTGGGGCTCTAACTGGAGTTCCAGAACTGGTAGTCAACACTATCCATATTTTCCTAGGTGCTAAAATAAATACCATACAATGGATTTGGCTTAACAACAGGAAATTATTGGCACATGGTTACAGAGGCTGGAATACTTGCTTCCTTCTGGTATTGGTATCTTCGGACTGGCCAGATATTTTTGTGATTTCTTGGCTTTTATTTCACATGACAATGCACATGGTGGTTTCTCCTCTTTTCTCTTTTGGGTTCTGTTGACTTCCAGCTTCTGTAAAATCTGTGGCTTTTCTCTCTGTGCACTTCTATATATGGCATCCCAGAATATGATTAATGCCCATTGTAGTTTAGATTAGGCACAACTTGTCCAAAGTAACCTCATCAAAAGGTCCTATTTGCATTGAGTTTTCACTCACAAGAATGGATTAAGATTGGAATATGTTTCTCTGGGGTACATATTGCCAAGAAACCACACAGGACTATCATATACTAAAAGAAATCAATTTATGTCTCTTTAACAAGAAGAAACTAACAAATGTTCATAGCACCTAAAATCATAGTTGGTAAAACTTGAAATATAACAAATGTTCATCAAATAGCAAATGGTTAAATAAATTGTGATATATTCTTACAAAGCACTACATTTGAGCAACAAAAAGAAATAACCTGGTGGCAAGTCTTCCAGAATGGTTGCATGAGAAGCTGGGCATATTATCTTCTCAGAAAACAGTGATAAAACTGGACAAAATCCCCCAAAACAACATTTAAATTATCTAAAAATTGAGGATAATTTATTCGTGAAAATACAATGAATCTCATTAAGAAAATTAGTAGTGTGTAACATTTAAGACATAGACTGCTCCAATTCTCACCAACTCTGTGTTTTGAAAGTTCTTTACAGCACAGGTGTGGCAACCTTGAGGGTAGGCAGCTTCCACCCCTTTCTGGCTTGAGTGCTGGCACACTGAGGTTCCACTCTTCATGGGAACAAAGCAACCATAAAATCTGATGGTACTTATTCTTTCTACTTCTAGGCTCAGGCTCTAAGTTGTGGAGATTCTGCCCAATGTGAGCATGTCAAGTTGGGAGGACTGGCAGCTGCATGGCTTTGCCTTAGCATCTGAATTTATTTGGAGTAGAACATGGGACCCCGATGCCCCAGGCCTATTGTTGAAAACAATATAGAACACAGTTGGGGAAATATCTACCAATCACACTGAAATAATAAGTTTTATAAAGGAAAATTGTATTTGCTCTTTGCCAAAAAGTTTTTAACTTACATGAAATAGAAAAATGCCTTGAAAAACACAAATTACTGAAATGACTTCCAATTTAAAGAAAAGTATGAATAACTCTATAACAAACAGATTGAATTAGTTATTAAAATAAATCACAGAAAGAAAAGTCCGTCTCCAAAAGAATTCATTGATAAATGAAACCAAATATTTAGAGAAAAAATACTACCAATTCCTCACAAAATATTCCATGAAATGGATGACAAGGCAACATATTGCAGTACATTAAATGGATGCAGGATTACCCTGATACCAAAGCACAGAAGAAGATAATACAATACAAGAAAATGACAGACCAATATCCATCGTTTACAACACCTACCAGAAACATACTATATATATAACGACACAATAGGTTAAAAATAATAGGAAAATCTGGGGAGAGAGTTTCTTTGGAAAATTTGGGCATTAAAAATATCCTCAGAAAGTCACATGAATGCACAGGTCAGGACACATACTCAAAAAAGATATGAGAAAAACCTAAGATTTCATCTCTGGTTGATCTCTATGCTCAATGCAAGCAGGAAGTGAAAAGTAAAGCTCGGTTGTAAATGACCTGACTTAATATTGAAGGAGTATCCCAGAAAGAGCCATCTGTAAAAACCAGAACAGGATTTACTTTTATAGTATTCATTTTTTTTCCCTCTCAGTCTCATATGTTTTTACCCTTTTTCCTGATGGTATGAAAGGAAAGCTCTCTTAAAACACTAGCTAAACTTAAGTTAAATGTACAGGTACTTCAGATAACACACTTGAAAAAGAATACAGATCACAAGATGGAATATAGATCAGTGAGCTATAGAAGGCCTGGGGGAAGGGAAAATCTAATTTTCAGAATTACACTATTATAATCATCAAAATGTTTGTTTTTGCATGGCAATTACAAAGAAACAAAACTTTATATTCCATTCACAAAAGAAATGTACAGAAACTCCTTGAGGAAACATAGATATTGGACATACAAGAAAAACTTTTAAATCAATTGTAGTAAACTTGCTCAAAAGCTAAATGAAACTGTGGACAAAGAGCTAAAGAACAATTTATAAACAAATAGTTAATGTCAATAAAGAATTAGATATTATAAAAATGAACCAAAGAGAAATTCTGAAGCTGAAAAATACAATTACTAAGATGAAAATCTCACTAGAGGATTTCAACAGCATATTTGAGCAGATAGAATAAAGAATTTGCAAATTTGAAGATGTGTGCATTGAAATTATACACTTGAAGAAACAGAAAGATGAAAAAATGCAGAAAAATTAATAGATCCTATGAAACATGTGGGTCACCATCAAACCTACCAACACAAGCTTAATATGAATTCCAAATGGAGAGGAGAGAAAGAAAAAGGAGAAGAAATAACATCTTAAAGAATTAATGGCAGAATATTTCCAATATTTGATAAAGACATAAAGCTAAACAACCAAGAATCTTAATGAATTCCAAAATATATAAAGGAAAAGATATCCACATCGAATTACATTATCACCAAAGAGAATTTTTAAAACAGCAAGAGAGAATGACTTCTCACATTAAAGGACATGTCATTTTATGTCACATTAAAGGACTGTTGTGGCAATGGATGTAGGCCATTTTAAATCAGCACACACCACTCAGAACTGAGTGGGAGAGAGTGTGGTCTACAGTGTGAACTGTGGTCTATGGTTGGTGGCAAGGCTCCAGGATGTGTAAGTTCATTGAGGGTGGTGGGCCACACTGTGGGAGATGTTTGTGTGGGATGTGATGGGAGGTGTGGGAGGTGGGCAACATGGGAATCCCAGTGGATTCCGTGTAATATTTTGGGTAATCTAAGCACCTCTTAAAATATATGTATACACACACACACACACACACACACATATATATATATATATATATAAACAACATTTTTGTAAGCAAATACACATATATGCATATATATTTATATATCATTTTGCAAATGTTTGTATGTATTGTGAGAATTTTGATTTTTACCCATAATAAAAAATAAAATAAAATAAAATAAAGGACATGTCAATAAGATGAACAACATATTTCTCATCAGAAACCAAGGAAGTAGGAAAGGAGGGGGAAGATACTTCTAATGTGTAGAAAAAATATTAACTGCCAACTAAGAATTTATATATTCAACAAAACTATCCTAAAAATGGAGGAGAAATTAAGACATTCCCAGTTACAAAAAGAACTGAGGGACATCATCGTAAATAGTCTTGCCTTACAAGAAATGTTCAATGGAATCCTTCAGGCAGTTGTCCCAGTACCTTTTATTGAAGACTGTTTTGTACCCGTTAAATGGTCTTGGCATTCCTGCTAATACCAAGTTGTATATATGTAGTATGTTGAATTATGTATCCCAATAAGTACATGTTCTTAACCTTAATCAAATTTCGTATGGTCGTGAAACTATTGTATATAGGATCTTTGAAGATGACAGTTTTAATTAAGGTTGGTCAAATGTAGCATGATGGGTCTAAATCCAGATTATTATAGTACACATAAAAAGTAATGAATTTGACCCTTACATTATGCCACATACAAGAATTTTCTCAAAATGGGTGAACAACCTAAATATAAGTGCTAAAATAAAAATCCTCTTAGAAGGAAACATACTGGTAAATCTTCAGTCTTGGATCAGACAATGAATTCTTAAACATGACACCAAAAGCACGATCAGCAAAAGAAAATAGATGAATTGGACTTAATCAAAATTAAAAACTTTTGTGAATCAAAGGTCATTATCAAAAGTGAAAAGACAACCTATATAATGGGAGAAAATATTTACAAATTATAAATCTGATGTGTTTAATATCCAGAATATATAAAGAACTCTTAAAACAACTGAAATCCAACAACCCAATTTTAAAAAATGGTCAAAGGATATGAGTAGATATTTCTCCAAAGTAAATATGCAAATGTCAAGAAGCACATAAAAGCTCTTCATTATCATTAATCATTATAAAAATGCAAATCAAAACCCAATGAGATATCATTTCACACTCATTGGGATAGCTATTACCAAAGAAAATGGAAAATAACAAGTATTAGCAAGGCTGCATGGAAATCAGAACCCTACTGCATTGCTGGGGGCTTGATGTGGATGGAAGTGGAGCTCTGAGCCAGTGGGGTATGGGATAGGGGGTTAGGATGTGGTGCAACCTGCCTTTAGCTGAGAGCCATTGAAGCAGGGTATGCATTTATCTCAAAGGGAGCCTAGAGTGAAGGGACTCATTGAAAATTATCTTAAAATATTGCAACAAAGTTTCCTGTTCCCAGAAATGGTCATGATGAAGGCAAAACTCAACAATTCTAATCCCTCAGTGTCTTCTTACCCATGCATAAGAGAAAGTACATACAAGAATCACAATTAGTTCTTTATTAAACTAACATTATTTTCTTGTTTACCAAACTATAGGTGCCCTCAACTGCATTCTCAAAACATATGTTGTAACAGAACACTCTGACAAAGATTCTAATGTTAAAATTTTAAAAATAGGAAAATCCCAAGACTCTTTTCTTTTATTTTGGGTTTTCCAGTGACATAACAACAAAGATAACAATACTTCATATTCTCCTTTAACCCGTTTCTCTTTTTCCAAGGCCCTTTAGAGTTCTCCTCCTAATAAGTTATTAAGCAAATGTACTTCATCTGCTTTTTTCTTTCATTTCCAACCTAAATGAAAGAGATGCCTTTTGTAAAACTATTTTCACGACGTACATACCATGCAAAAAAAATAAGTATTTTCCCCTGAAAATTTGCCCACTCGACTGAGGTATATCATAAACCAGCTAATGGGAAAAAATATAAAATATGTAAATATGAAAGATTCTTGACTGTGATTCATTTCAAATGTTTTTTTTAGATGCTCATATTTCATACTGATCAGGATATGATTTTTCTTGCAATGAGAACTGAAATCATAATTGAATTTAATTAGGTAGATCTAGTTAAAGATAAATATTGTAGGAGATATCTCCTTAGTACTTATAAGTCAAATGGAGAATAATTTACTTCACTAATTTTTAACTCTTGGCTGATTTACATTTTTTGTGTATCCTTGTTACAATTTTCAGAGCATGCAAAAGTATACATCACTCCTAAAAAAGAAGTCCCCAAGAGAAGTCAAAGGTAAATTATCTCCTTGACCTTTGTTCTGTTCTGAATTTAGAATAGGAAAATTTCACCCAAGGGGCTACTTCCTATAGTGAATATAAGTAAGACTGAAAGAAATCTTTTCCACAGATACTGTCTCCTCCAATCCATGAATGTCATCTCAAGTGCACATCAGAAGAATCTGGTCTTAGGGAAAATTTGTATTTAATAAGTCATCTTCTGTTCTCTTTGATTCTCTTCTTTAAGATAATCTAAAAATATATTTTTATGTACCTTTATCATATATAATCTATTATGCTTGTACTTGAGAATGACTTGTTTAGCTTCTGGCCATTTAGTATGCCAATATTATGAAATATTAACAATTTTAAAACAAAAAAAGCAGTATGGTTTATACTGATAAACTCTTCTCTAAGAATATACATATGCACCTTGCAACAAATTCCTGTCTCACACACAATTGAACTCCTATTTTGTTATTAGCTCTCTTTGGCATTTACCCCAACACATACAGAACAAGTTCTTGAGAAGTTATCCTCAAAAGGTTCCTGTTGACAAAACGTTAAATTCCAAGATTAAGGTAAAATTCCTCATGTTTCTCAGGGAACATAAGTCTGTCAAGTGTATTCGGGTGAAACAAGAGCAAACTGTCTTTAAAATTAAGTAAATCTCCTCTACTATGGAGGATATATTTATTTGTGTGCTGTGAGAATATTATTGTATGTCCCTTTTTCCATAGCAAATGCATGTTTCATCTAATTTCTTTAGGAAAATCGACTTTAACTTTTTTATTAGAGAATTTCTAGGTTTGCAGAAAAATCATGCATAAAATATATAGTTCCCATATACTGCTCAATGATTAACACGTTGTATTTTTGTGGTACAATTGTTACAATTTATGAAATACCATTTTTGTAATTGTACTATTAACTATAGTCCATTGTTTAAAATAGTGTTACCTGTTTGTATTGTACTGTCCTATGTTTTTTTTTTAATTTTTATTCTACTGACATATAAAACCTACAATTTTCTCCTTTTAATAATTATATATTCACATATAAAATTTAGTGCTGTTATTTATGTTCACAAGATTGTGCTACCATCACCATCATCCATTATCAAAACTTTAAGATCAATAGAAATACTGAGCAATTTGTGTTAAATTAGCCTCATCTCTAATTTATGCTTCTAATTTGCAGTATAAGAAAAGGAGAAAGTGGTACTCATAGTGAAATAATGGCTTTCAATGCTTGTCTCCTCTCCTTGGCACTACCCTTAAGATTTCTCAATATAGAGCATGATGAGACACACATAAATGAATCAAGCTAAGGGAGAATAAAACTAAAGTGTGCATAAGGAAAAAATAAAATAAAGGGTGCAGGGAAACAGGCAATCATCTTTCAATATTCTAACTTGAATGGAATTCTCAGCTTACTCAGGGATCAATATAAGCAAAATCATTAGTACTTGTAGAAGTGAACAATTGGTGAGCACTTTTTAATTTCTTTCTGAAACTTTGTTAGGTGATTGCAGTATTTAAGACATAAGAATTTTCTTGACACCTGATGACATAATTGAAGGTAAATAACTTCTATTGATAGGCTTGAATTTCAAAGAATTTCTATTCAGAGCCCCTGAAGTCAGAATCTGAGTCTGAGTTGTTCTCCACATTTTTAGTCCCTATCTCATATGTCTCCTGGCTGATTTTTTAATCCACTTAATAAACTAAAGGAATTCCATTTAATTGTTGATTTAAATTAATGATATATTATGTCCTTGGCCTTATATCAGAATCATCATGCCAGGGTATTTATTATATAGCCCTTTAGATAGCATCTTTCTTTAAAGGTTGCACCATGATATATTTTAGAGTAACAACCTACTCAAAATATAGATGACTATTTTCTTAAATAAACAAATAATCCTCATACCATAATAGAGGCTTTGCATGTTATATTAGTCAGCCAAAGGGGTGCTGATGCAAAATACCAGAAGTAGGTTGGTCTTTATAAAGGGTATTTATTTGGGGTAGAAGCTTACAGTTACTGGGCCATGAAGCATAAGTTTCTTCCCTCACCAAAGTCTGTTGCTACGTGTTGGAGCAAGACAGCTGCCGACGTTTGTCAGGGTTCAGGCTTCTTGGGTTTCTCTCTTCCCAGGGCTGTGTTTCTCTCTGCGCTTAGCTCCTCTGTTTCCTCCACAAGGTCAGCTGTAGACTATGAGGCTTTCTAGGCTTTTCTTCTCTCCACAAAGCCAGCAGTAGACTATCAGGTGAATGGCTTGTCTCTATCCCGGGCCTTCTCTCCTTCCTCAAGACCAATGTCTCTTACTTACTGGGGCTCCAGCTCAAGACTCCAACATCAAAACTTCTCTAACACTGTTCTTTGCCATGCCTTTTATGTTTGATTCCTGTCCCACCAAGGAGTAGGGCTCAATGCCCTACTGACATGGCCCAGTTAAATCCCAAATCATAACTTAATCATGCCCAGATTAGCAGACCAGTTTACAAGCATGACCCAATATCTATTTTTGGAATTCATAATTCCATCAAACTGCCCAAGGGCTACACATGTCCTAAGCCTGCTATGGTGCTATGGCAGTTAGGGTTGTACAATATATTTTAGAGCAAAAACCAAAAAATTTAATTTTAGGATGTCTTATAGAAAGGTTCACCTGAAGCTTGAAAGAATTGTTACACAAAACAAAACAAAAAAAATTATAATGTTGAATCATGTCATTTGTTCAATTGTTAAATAATAATTCATGGTCATTGTATTAAAGATACAACATAAGATTTAATTATTTATTGTACTGGGTGTTCTTGGTGTCCCACTGAGATTATTTCCTGGAAAATTGAACTGAAGCTAGTTTTCAGGTCATAAAATATTTTCCCTTTCCCTTTGACTTATCCTATTTGCCTCACTTTTTCTCCTGAGGGTACTTCTTCAATGAATCTTTTGTACAAGAATTGCATCTCACCCCATGCTTCTTGTGAAACCAATATAAGACATTTAAACATCCTGTTGGACATAAAATTGAGCATATTTAGCTATTAGTTTTCTTCATAATTGTAGCTTTCACTTTCAAATACAGAAACAAATTTTTTTTTGTAAACACCAAATTTTGAAAATGACTAATCTTCCCCAACCCATTAACTGACTATTTACCTATCTCTAGGTTATTTTAGACAAAACCTGAATAAAATAGATAAAGGAAATCAATCCATTGTATCAAAATATGTGCTTCTGGGTCTTTGCCACTCATGGAGTATGCAGGTTTTACTCTTAATGATATTTTTTTATCTTTTACCTGACCATCGTACTTGGATATATTGCTATTGTGATATTAATCATCACTGACCTCCATCTCTATTTCCCCATGTACTTCTTATTGGCCTATCTGTCCTTTGTTGATATGTTGCTTTCCTCAGTCTCCACACCTAAAATGGTCACAGACTTTCTCAGGGAGATGAAGACCATTTCCTTTGGAGGATGCATGTGCCAGATCTTCTTTGTCCATTTTATTAGAAGTGGTGTGATGGTGCTAATGGTGGTAATGGCCTATGACCGCTATGTGGCCATCTGCAAGCCCCTGCACTACTCCACCATTATGAACCTACAAAAGTGCATTGGGTTGGTGCTGGCTTCCTGGCCAATTGGCTTTGTGCGTGCCATGAGGAAGTGGACAGCTTCTTCTGTGATATACCACTGGTAATCAAACTTTCATGCAGGATTCTTATACTTTGAGAATACTTATGGATGCTGACAGTGGGTTTCTGGCCATGAGTGCTTTATTCTTTTGCTGATATCCTACACATATATTCTCTTAACTGTCCAGCAAAGCTCAAAAATGGGTGCATTGAAGGCACTCTCCACCTGCACTGCACACATCACAGTTGTAGTACTCTTCTTTGGGCCCACTACCTTCATCTACATGTGACCACTCAGCATCACTTGAGTGGACAAATTTCTTGCTGTGATTTACTCTGTTCTCACACCTCTCCTAAATCCAGGCATTTATACTCTGAGAAGTAAAGAGATTAAAAAATTTTGTGAAGAGATTTAGAAGCTACTATGTAGATTTCAAGGGAAATATTTAATGCTCAGAATTCTCAGTGTAATCCCTTTCAAGTGATAAACTATAATGATCTTGTAATATAGATTGAAATTCCTAGGCATTTAGTTTATATCTGCTTACCATGCCTGTTTCCAGATACAGAAATAGGTTTAATACAATTCAGGGATTTATAAAATATATTACTTAATCAGTGCAATACCATGAGGCATTCTTTTCAAATCCAAAAATTAGTGATAATTTTGGATTTGAGAGTCAGTCTATCTATACATTTAACTATATGCTCAATGAAAACCTTGATATTAGTTCAGCCAAGAAATCCATCCATCTTTTGGACTGCATCTTAATTAATTTCCCAGGAACTTTGCCCTAATTCCATTTAGAAATAAAAGTGTTTCTGGGGCAGTTTGAGATTATTTTATGACTCCCAAAAAAAGAAAGATTACATTTGTAAACTAATCTATTCCTTTGAGTATGATACCCTTTGATTGGATTATGCCAGTGGGGTGTGATTCATGTTGAGTTTCTGCTCTCTTGTTCTAAGGAGAGTCACAGAGATTCAGAGAGATGGCCGAATAAAAGGAGCTGGCATATTTGATTCTGCAGTATGAGAGAGAGGATTGCTTAAGCATGAAGCTCCCAAGGGGCTGGGCCCATTGTGCAGCTCAAAAGGGGACTCCAGCCCTGCTATGTTCCTGATAGCTTACAACTGAACTTGGAAAGAAAGCGGAACAGCCGAGACTGATATAGTAAAACTGGAAAGAGACAAGCCAAATGCCTGGTTGCTCAAAGCTGAGAACCAAGATACAGAGATTCTGGAGGTGGAAGGCAGAGAACTGGGTCATTTTGCTTCACCATGTGACAGCAACACTAAGACCAACAGTACCTGACTGGTGAGAAAGCACCACTTATGGTGCCTTGGGTTGGACTTTTCATGGCCTTGGAAAGGTATTTACCCTAAATAAATACCCTTTATAAAAGCCAACACATTTCTAGTAATTTGCATCAGCAGCCCTTTGCCAAATAAAAACACTTTTCATAACATTGATACTTCCTCTCAAACCTTTTACTTATTATTTGTTAAAAAGCAATTAAATTATTAATTCTTCTTAATCTAGCTTCCTTTCCAAATAATAAATGGAAAAGGGGGAAGAAGAAAGTGAGGAAATGAAAGTGTAAAAGTTTCTAGGGAAAAAAGGCAATGTTTATTCCATGTTTGGTTTGTGTGGCAGTTTGATGTAATTATGAATTCCAAAAATGTAATTGAATCATGCTTGTAAACTGATCTGTTAATCTGGGCATGATTAGGTTAGGATTAGGATGTTGAGCCCCACCCCTTGGTGGGTGGGTAATCGAATATAAAAGGCAAGGCAAAGGACAGTTGAAGCGGTCTTTTGAGAAGCAGTTTTGATGTTGGAAAGAAGGCCCCAGGAGAAGAGAAGCAAGCCGTTAACCTGATCATTTGCAGCTGACCTTGTGGAGGAAACAGGAGCTAAGCCCGGAGAGAAACGCAGCCCCAGGAAGAGAGGAACCCCAGAAGCCTGAACCCTGGCAAACGCCAGCAACTGTCTTGCTCTAACACGTGGCAATGGACTGTGGTGAGAGAAGAAACTTAATGCTTTATGGCCTGGTATCTGTGGACTTCTACCCCAAATAAATACCGTTTATAAAGACCAACCCATTTTTGGTATTTCACATTAGCACCCCTTTGGCTGACTAATACAGTTTGCAACAACTAAATAAGAGTGAAAAAATATATAATGATATTTCTGGAATGAGTCTGCCTCAAGGATTGAAATTTACATGCTTTAAATTTTCATCAACCATTTGTGTAAGATTTATCTCCTCAAATATAATATCCCTGAGGGCAGAGATCATGTCTTATGTGGTCAATTCATGAAACTACACTATGTAGTATAGTGATTAATATATATTAGAACCCCAACAAATATATTTTATTGAATAGAGGTCATTTGTTCCACTCACATACCTATATTATTTTTTATTGGTTACAGTCTATAATATAGTCTGTTGATACCCTAAAATATGCTTAAGTGTTTAAATCATAAATAAAATTGATTTTTTTTCTCATAGAACTTTAAATAAAGTGAATGGAAATTCATTTAAAAACACCAACAATAAAATTCTTTAAAAAAGCACACATGCAGTTTTTATTTTCCTTAATATGGGAAGAATAGAAACAAAATGGCAGAATAAAAATAATGCAGTTTTCATCCTTGACAGCTTAATCTATAATACTGTTATATGCATTATATTGAATGCCTTTTTTGTTAACCCAAATTGTGAATGAGAAAACAAGAAGCAAAAATGATAATTAAATGTCACCAGGGTAACATAGACTTGTATTTTTTGTCTACTTAGGATTCCCAGATCAAGCAGTTTTCCACACTTATTCATTTATTAAATGATACCTCAGAATACAAAAGAAACATTGCTTCCTGCAAAGAAAGAAAAAAAAATAATACTTCATACCAAGAATAAATACCAAAATATTTCCATTCATCTAACATGGACTTCAATTCTGGTCTTTTTATAAGTTACCTGTTCAGCAAGATATGGTTGGTTAGAAAAAGAAGGTAACCTACATAGAATTTGTTATTTTTCTGCCTGATGACTAAAGTTTCCCCTGCAGTAGATACCCACTATAGTGCTTTAAAATGAATCACTATATTCTCACAGACTGTGCCCATTTAAGGCAGCCACAGTACTCTGTCCTGGTCTTATTGTGGCCAATTTTCCAATTCTATTCTTTCTAAATCCTGACCTGTTACCCACGCCATTAGTAATTGTTCATAAATCAGTACACATCCATCTTTCCTGCCACATTGGACATCCAAATATACTCCTTGAATTTCTGTCCAATAGAAATATTTCTCCTCCTCCACTGTTCTTATTAATTGGGCCAGTTAAAACTAAAGATTTGAACTTCTACTTGGTGCCAGCATCATGTGAAACCACATGCATAGACTGACTTCCAGCATGACAGCATGCAGAAATCCACTGACCCACTCCCCACTGTCGAAACTATAAAAAACAAATAAATAAACACATAAATCCTCTGAAAAACGTTCTGAGGGTGAAGAACAAATCAAGAAATATTTTTAAGAACATATATTAACACATGAAAAAATGCTCAAAATCACTCATGATTAGGGAAATGCAAATCAAAACTACAATGAGATATCATTTCACACCTATCAGAATGGCCACTATTAAAAAGACAGAGAACTACAAGTGTTGGAGAGGATGTGGAGAGATGGGAGCACTTATTATTCACTGTTGGTAGGAATGCAGAATGGTACAGCACTGTGGAGGACTGTTTGGCAGTTCCTAAAGAAGTTGAATATAGACTTGCCATGTGACCCAGCAATACCACTACTGGGTATATATGTAGGAGAACTGAGAGCAGTGACACAAACAGATATCTGCAACCTGTTGTTCATAGCCACATTATTCACCATTGCCAAAAGATGGAAACAACCCAGGTATCCATCAACAGATGAATGGATAAACAAACTGTGGTCTATTTACATGATGGAATATTATGCAGCTGTAAGAAGAAATGAAGTCGTAAAGCATATAAAAACATGGATGAACCTGGAGGACATTATATTGAGCGAAGCAAGCCAGACACAAAAGGACAAATACTGTACGAATATGTTACTATGGACCAAATATATTGTATAACATATCGTTTGATTCAAAAAAATTTTTATATGTATCCAATACATTTAATTTAGAAATGTATATATTAATTCATGTGTATTTACTTTTTAGTTTTTAATTGTTTATATTTTCAATTATTGAGTGTACAAAATAAAGTAAAAAAGACAAAATAAAACAAAAACAAAACAAAAAAACAGAGTAATAGAGCCAGAGTAAGGCCAGCTAACAAAAAAAAAAAAAAAAAGATAATTGGGAAGACTCTGTCACAACATGGAAAAACACTGATGATAGAGTGTTGAGAGCAAAACTGCATTGGACATGACCCCAGCTGTGAAAATATTGTGTATGTGCATGTAAAGGAGCTAGAGGGGAATTGGGAGAAAAAAACATAAATGCCCACCTCTTTGGTCTCGAGGATTGTGGGTGATTCTCTTTCTGATTTCTGGTATTGCTGTAATATTGTTTGTCCAATAAATTTTGATATGAGTAAAAAAAAAAAAAAAAAAAAGGAACATAAATTAAGATTTGGTAAGAAACGTGAGATTCTATGGAATTTCACCCGAAAGAGTTTCCTTCTCTCCTCAGCTCATTAAGGCAGAGACTTTATACCTGAGCACTGTGGCCAAGAACAGAAGGCTCAGTCTTCTATCAGCTTCTAGTCAGGGAGCTTTTTTACCAGAGGTGCAATATGTCAGCTTTCCCACCTGTGTCCAGCCACCTTTTGCTAAAGATAAGTACGGTTGAGAGGTGGAGGCTCCTTTCTTCCACCCAGGCCCCATTCATGGAACAGAGTCATTAACTTGGCCATGGCATGACAAGAAGACCAAAATCCTTATCACCTTGCTCCCTGCTCTGAGGTGATGCTCTGTGCCAGGAGAGACAAGTTGGGACCACCTCAGGCCACCACAAACCTTCCACCACTGAGTGCTCAGCTCTTAGAAAGGGGTCTTCTCTTCAGTTCCACCTTCAATGCTCTGGTTAAGAGAACATATTAGGGTGAGAAGGAGGCATTTAAATAAATAGCTCCTAATAGCTTTCCCAAGGAAATTACTTAAGTGAAAAGAACATTTAGAGAAAGTGTAGCTGAAGTGTGCTCTCACAAATAATGGAGTTTGTGATGAAAAGCAATGGGAATGAGATTCAATATAGAGGCTATAATATGCATAGGCCAGTTAGTTTGTGGGATAAAATATGACAGCTGGGAGGTACTCTCTTTAGGTTATAACAAATATAAAACACTGACCTCAAAAACTATTCCATCATTGGTTCCAAAATATGTAAGTTTACTACAACTTTTTTAAAAAGCCTGCTTAAGATTCCACACACTTATCTATATGATGATATAGGCATGATTGCTATGTTAGGTCATCCCACTCATGATTTTGATATATCCCTCTACTTATTCAAATTATAGTTCATATTCTCTAAAGGTGCTTTCAAATTTTTCTCTGTAATGTCCTCCCTTTATTTTCAACTCTCACATAATATTTTGAAGTTTGCTGCATGTAGGTAGTTAATTGGATTTTTTGCTCTAATCTAATATTAATATTTAATATGAATTGTATATATATATATATAAAATCTAAATAATATAGACATGTATATAATGAATATATTTGCCTATATAGATATGTATGCATATAAATACATACGGTCATGCACTTATAAAATCATATATGTTATATAATATAAAAATGTAATGTGTTTTTGTGTATAGATTTTTTTTTCTTCAGGAATTTGGAGAGAGTTTTATTCTTCTAAGCTGAAATTCAATCTACCAAAAATGAGTTGACTTTTACAATGAGGATTTATTGGCTTACAAGCTTACAGTTCAGAGGCTGAGAAAAATGTTCAGTCAATATCAGGCAATGCTTTCTCTCTGAAGACCAGCTGCCTGTGATCCTGAACTCCTCTGTCAAATGGCTAGGCTCATGCCAGTATCTGCTGGTCTCTTCTTTCTCTTCTGGGTTTCATTGCTTTCCCATTCTGACTTCCAAATCTTTCTCTCCCTCTTTGTCTAAATTGCATTCTCCTATAAAGAGTTCCATTAAAAGAATTAAGACAGGGAAGCGGCTGTGGCTCAATCAGTGGGGCTCCCGTTTACCATATGGGAGGCCCTGGGTTCGGTTCCCGGGGCCTCCTGGTGAGGGCAGGCCCGCCCGCACAGCGTGGTTGGCTGACCTAGCGAGCACAAGCAGCATGGGGGGGATAAATGAATAAATAAATAAAATCTTATTAAAAAAAAAAAAAAACGAATTAAGACACACCCTGGGCCATACCTTACTGAAGGAACCTAATCAAAAGGTTCTTAACTTATCCCACTTAATCAAAAGGCCCTACATACAAAGCACATACCCACAGAAGTGGATTAACTTTAAGCACATAAATTCCATGGTCCACAGAGCTTCAAACCATCATGGAGAACACGTTAAAGACATGATGAACTTTTACTCCTAAATAACTCTGTATTGATTGTGGCTATGTGGCCATTGAATTATGCAGATAAGGTTCAGCTCTCACTAAAACAACAGAGAGTCAAAGGCTGCTTTGGGGACCTGCTTTAGGGTTCAGCAGACCAGGACAGTGCTTCAAAATACCCTGGAGAATGAATGACAGAGAAACAAAGAAGCCAAAAAAACAACAACTGTGAGTTAATAAACCTCGGGGCCATTGGGATGGGCTCCTTTCCCCCACCCCTGAGATAATAAGTGGAGTTAAAACTCCTGGTGCATTGCAGCTAACTGAGAGGAGAGCAGACATCTTCCTCACTGCCAGCTGCTTTGGTTATATATAGAATGGAAAGATGCTCTGAGTCATCTAAGAGGCTGCTTTGGTTATATATAGAATGGGAAGATGCTCTGAGTCATCTAAGAGGGTACTGGAAAGATAAAGAAGTCAAAAGAAAACCATGAATTGCTTGCCCCTGTGACTGGTAGCAACACCTACACTCTGCACCTACACCCTGCCCTAAGGGTAAATACCCTAGGTTGAGCCACTGGCTCCCTGCTCTGAATGGAGTGTGAGGGGGCATTCCAAAGGAGGAAGAAGGGTCTGGGAGGGTGGAAATTGGGTTCTTTGTGGTGAGTTTGATCTGCTGAGCCCACTTTGAATCCCAGAAGGGATCCCAACCCAACACGGAGATAGAAAGGGAATCTCTTCAGGCAGGCTCTCACACTCAGCCACCCTGGTAAAGAGAGGAATTAGATTAGAGAGGGGGCAGGGACAGACAAGTACCTAATCAACAGCACTCTGGCAAACTGTTAGGAATCTAAACTGCCAGAGGGAAAGGAGAGGTAGCTTTCCGAATGGCTAATTAGCCTAAGGAGACAATTTAGCTCATTGGAGGAATTCCCACCTTGCACATATGAGGTCTCTGTATTGATTCCTGGATCTTCTTAGAGGAGTGATCCACCAGGTTAACAGACATCCAGCTTATGCATTGACAGGGAACATACAGACGTTTTTTTTTTCTTATTAGCTTTTCTTGATTTTTTATTTGAAAAAATAAAGATTCTTTCTTTATTTTCCTTATTTTACTCATTAAAACCCAGTTCAACAGAGGGCAGGCTGCAGGATGATTGATTGATGAATACCAGCAGCCTGAGAAACTCCATAGGAGCTTAAGATGGCTGTCTTTCCTTGTTTTTCTGCTTTTGTTCTTTATGTTTTTCTCCTTTTCTAGATTAGCTGCTGCTGTCTTGTTTCTTGTTTGTTGTGTTTCCCCTTTTGTTATTTCCCTTTTTTCTTCTTTTTTAAACAATGTTTTCTACCCACACTATTTCTTAGAATAGAAAGAGACACTAATCAACTAGATAAACCCATCAAGATAAACAGATGCCTAGACACCAACAAAAAATTACAAGCCAGGGAGGAGTTGGGGGCAAGATGGTGTCAGTTAAGTGAGCACTTACCATCTCTCTCACAATAAACGGCTGATTGGGGACAGGATCCAGCCTGAGTGAGCTGTTCTGGGAGCCCACAGAGCAGGAGCCTTTGGGGCATCAATCCGAAGGGAGCTGGACAGGGAGATAGATTGTTCAAGATAAAACTGTGAGTTTTTAGCCCCATGGAAATCATGAACCACTAAGCCTTCCCTCAGGACAAAGAGTTAAGGTGAGCCCCAACACCCACCTGCCACCCAGGGAGAGGGAGCATTCTCCAAGAGTGGGAGAGTTCTAGCAAGGGAAAGAGAGGGGTTTTCTTTCTACAGGTTTGGATCCCCTTAGAGCTTTGGGGAGCATATCAGCCAGCTCAAAGTGCCACCAGGCTGAGGGGAGAGGCGAATCTGCTGAGGTAGCCTGATTTACCTAATCACCCTGGGATGCAGAGGCTTGGACTGAGAGAGGGCAGATTCAGTAAATTTAATAGTTCCATGCTGAGGACTATCAGAATTTCAACTCCCCTAAGGGAGTCAGACAGTGGGAAGTGCTTAATAAGTTTTCAAGAGCCTATTTAGTGTCCCTGGGAGGAAGGGGTGGTCTAGAAGAGGCTTGAAAAATCATTTCAGTGCATAGTACTCAGTGGTCAGGGTCCCATTTGAATTTCAAAAGGGAACTCAACCTGAACAGGAGAGGGGAGGGGGGATCTTCTCATACAGCCTGCTGAACCCTGTTGCACTAGAAGAGTAAAACTTGCCTGGAGGAAAGTGACTGAATACCTTTCTGAAGAGCTGGCTGACCCAGATGGAGTGGTAGCTCAGCAGAGGAATAGCTGCCTTGAATGTATGAGGACTCTGGTTTGAGTCCCGACTCCTCTAAGAGTGGTGATCCACAGGGATATCTAAAATCCAGCTGATACTGTAGGAGAGGAAAAATTAGAAATTATTTTTGTACTAGCTTCTTTTGGGTCCCTTATTAAAAAAAAAAAAAGAAAAAAGTTACTTAAAAAATTTTTTAACAGTTTACTCACTAAAACCCACCTCAAAAACTGCAAAGAGAATCTTGCAGGGTAATTGATTGATGAACACAAGCAGCCTGAGAGGCTCCACAAGGGCCCAAGAAGGAATGCTGTTCTTCTTTAGCTTTGCTTGACTGCTTACTTGTGTGTTTGTTTAGCAGTTTGTTTATTTTTGTTTTTTTTTGTTGTTGTTGCTTTGTTTCTTGTTTTTTCTTTCTTTTTTCCTCTCCCTCCCCCTTTTTAAAATTAGGTGTTGCTAGCTTGTTTCTTCTTTGCTGTGCTTCTCCTTCCTTGATTTCCCATTTTCTGTGTATAATGATTTTGTCTACTAACTCAATCTTTTTTCCTTCCTTCATCTTTCTATCTTCTGCGTTCTATTGTAGAGCTTACATTCCATCTTTTTTTATTAGTCCTCAACTTCATAGTTTTCAATTTCTATCTTGTCTATTCTGTTTTCTCTTTTTTATTAACTTTTTTCTTTCTGTCCTTTCTTTTCACTTTCTCTCTCTCCTCATCATTCTGGCCTTTGAAATCGTTCTATATTTTTTCTCTATTCAGTTTCCCATTTCACTTTTTCACTCCTATTACTCTGCACTGCTTACATGAGTTAAATATTCATTTTACTAAGTCTTATATGGCTCCTCTTCTAACTTTTATTATTATTTCTATTATCTATTTTCTTTTCTTACCTCTTTCAATTTCTCTGGCCCTAATCTTTTTTTCTTCAAGGGAACATAGAAAACAGCAAGGAAATAGAACAAGAAGAACAAATTGTCAAAAAATATATATATATACTTAACACCCACACAAAACCAGCAACTAAACAAAACTCTAGAGCTGAGAGAGAACCTAATCAACTGAATAAACCCATCAAGATAAATGATGACCAGAGGGCAACAAAAAAATACAAATGATACTAAGAAACAGGAAGACATGGACCAGTCTAATGAACAAACTAAAAACCAAGAAAAGATGCAGAACATTGAAGAACTAATCAAAGTTGTCCAAACAAATATCATGGACCAACTTAATGAAGTGAAGGAAGAGATTAAGGATATTAAGAAGACACTAGGAGAACATACTGAACAATATGTAAACATACATAAAAAGATAATGGATAAGATGGTGATGAAGAGCAAAATCCAAAAAATCAAAAAGACACTGGAATCACAAAACAGCAGATTTGAACAGACAGAAGAAAGAATTAGTGGTGTGGAAGACAGTACATCTGAAATCAAACAGATAGTAGAACAGATAGATGAAAGGATAGAAAAAATCCAACAGGGACTTAGAGATTTAAACGACAGCACAAAATGCATAAGCGTACCCATTATAGTCATCCCAGAGGGAGAAGAGAAGGGACAGGGACCAGAAGGAGTGTTGAAGGAAATAATGGCTGAAAACTTCCCAACCCTATTGAGGGAGATGAACGTACATGTCCAGGAAGCACAGCACACCCCAAACTAATCTACAGATTTAATGCAATCTCAATAAAAATCAAAACTGCATTTTTTAATGAATCAGAAAAACCAACTACAAAATTTATTTGGAAGGGTCAGAGGCCCCAAATTGCCAAAGACATGTTGAAAAAGAAAAATGAAGTCAGAGGAATCACACTATCTGACTTTAAAGCATACTACAAAGCTACAGTGGTCAAAACTGCATGGTATTGGCTCAACAATAGACATACTGACCAATGGAACCGAATTGAGAGTTCTGATATACATCCTCACATATACAACCATCTGATATTCAACACGGCCACAAAGCCCACTCAGTTGGGAAAGAATGGCCTCTTCAACAAATGGAGAACTGGATATCCATATCCAAAAGAATGAGAGAGGAACACCATCTCACACCTTATACAAAAATCAACTCAGGATGGATCAAAAATCTAAATATAAGAGCCAATACCATAAAGACCTTAGAAGATAATGTAGGGAAGCATCTATAGGACCTTGTAATAGGATATGGCTTCATGAACTTCACAGCCAAAGCACGAGCAGCAAAAGAAATAAATAGATAAATGGGATCTCAAAATTAAACATTTGCACCTCTAAGGAGTTTGTCAAGAAAGTGAAAACACAGCCTACCCAATGGGAAGAAATATTTGGTAAATATATAACTGATAGGAACTTAATATCAAGCATATATAAAGAAATCCTGTATATTGAAAATGAAAAGACAAACAGCCCATTTAAAAAATGGGCAAGCGATTTGAACAGACACTTCTCCAAAGACAAAATATAAATCTCTAAAAAGCACATGAAAAGATTCTCAACTTCACTAGCTATTAGGGAAATATTAATCAAAACTACAATGAGATACCACCTTACACCCATTAGACTGGTGGCCATTAAAAAAACAGAGGAGTACAAGTGTTGGAGAAGATGTGTAGGAATGGGAGCTCTCATCCACTGCTGGTGGGAATGTAAAGTGGTCTAACCATTGTGGAGGACAGTTTGGCAGGTCCTCAGAAAACTAACTATAGATCTGCCATATGACCCCACAATTCCACTGCTTGGTATATACCCAGAAGAACTGAAAGCAAGTACATAAACATATATTTGTACACTAATGTTCATAGTGGCATTATACAGTATTGCCAAAAGCTGGAATCAACCCAAATACCCAGCAATAGATGATGGATAAACAAAATGTGGTATATATATACAATGGAATATTACTCAGCTGTAAGAAGGAATACAGTACTAACACATGGGATAACATGGATGAATCTTGAGAACCTTATGTTGAGTGAAGCAAGCCAGGCATTGAAGGACAAATATTACATGACCTCTCTGATATGAGTTAAGGAGATCGAGCTGACTCAGAGAGTTTGAGTCTGGAAGATAGGTTTACTGGAAATAGGAAGGGAGAAAAAGGTTGTGAGCCAACGCCCATATGGGTGAAATCTATGATAAGGTGGAAGTGTTTAGTAGTGCAGTGCAGAGATATGACATGGTTGTAGGAATACAATTGAGTTGGGCAATGCAAGCATGACAGGGGGTTAGGTTGGGGAGTATGGGTTGGATGGTCAAAGGAACTGGAAGGAGGATTGGGGGAGGGAATAAGTAAACAATGGGGATAGGTGGGTACATGGGTGAAACTACAATGTTGAGAAAATACTGTTGGCATTTGGGACAGGGCACACCTGGGACAGTCATCTATATAATGTGCGAGTCATCATTTTGTCATAGTGTTCTGTATTAGTGGGGAAAGACCCACATAATGAGTGGCAAGGAGTTGAAATCCCATTTTGGGGAAGCTCAATATGGTCTCAAACAGCAGGGGACGGGTTTCTCTCGAGAGCATGGGCAGTTCCTAATAAGGAAGGACAGACTAATGTGCCCAACCCTCAGCATTGCTGCAAATATCTAAGAATCTTGTCCTTCAAGGAGTAAAGCCTGGTGGTCTCTGTGGGCCCCAAGGGTAGGGGGAGGGAGGAATAAAAGAAATTGAAGAGGGGGTATTTGGGGGCAATGGAAGTGTTCTGCATAATCATGCAATGATATATACAGGCCATGTTAAATTTCATCAAAAAATTATAAAAATGTGTGGTCTAAAATGTAAACCGTTGACCATGGTTGGTAGCTATGTTTCAATATTTATCCATCAGTTGTAACAAATGTGCCATCCACATGTAAAAAAGATTATTAATAGGGAATGGGGGAAATGGGAAGGACGTTGCGTATATGGGAGTCCCCTATATTCTATATGTAACCTTACAGTGACCTAAAACTTCTTTGAAAACAATATATATATATATAAAAGTAAGACACTGGGGAAGAAATGGAAGGAAATGCCACTGTACATAAAGGATAACAGATATTACAGTGACAAAAGGAAAAATGACAAAAAATAATTTAATTTAATTTAATTTAATTTAGCTTTATTTTATTTTATTTTATTTTATTTTATTAATGTTTTACATTTTGAAATACCCCAATATTTTTAACTTTATTTTGGTTTTAGTTTATCTAAGTTATTATGTATTTTATTTCTTATGTTGAAACCTATTATTATTATTTCATTTTCCTATTATTCGAATTTGGCAATATTCTTGGCTTCAGTTTTAAAGAGGTTTTGGATCACAGAAGGGTTACATCTATGGCAGGGGATGATCAATAAGGTGAGGTGTCAGTGATGGGGGGATACCAGGAGGAAGTTCACCTGGGCATACATATAAGATATATAAATATGTTCAAATGTTCATGGAGCATTGCCACATTAGGTGGAGATTCAAACAACAACTGAAAGATTATTGAATTCCCATCCTGGCGAGCTCTGCCACATTCTCTAATGGAACAGCAACAATCCTCCAAGTGCAGGGGCAATGACTAGTGAATAAGGATGGTCCATTGATGGGCCCTTGATATTGATGACTATGCATATGAACCTTTTACTCTTGAATTTGCAATGTAGTCTAGTGTTTGAGATTGCCTAAGAGTTGCCTCTTGAGAGCCTCCTTGTTGCTCAAATGTGGCCTTTCTCTAAGCCAATGCAGCATATAAATATATTAGCTTCCCCCCACCTTGGGACATGACTCCTGGGGATGAGCCTCTCTGGCACTGAGAGATTACTACCAAGCACCAGCTGATGATACAACTGGAAAAAGACCTCAAATAAAAGGGAGAAATGGTAAAGACAAATCAGTGTATATGGCTAAGAGACTTCAAAGTGAGTTGGGAGGTGATCAGAGAGGTAATGCTTATGCATTACCAAGGTGGATACTACCCCAAATGGTAGGGATCCTGAGGGCTCTGGAGACACCTAGGACCTATGGTCATGGCAGATAGCTCTGGAGTTTGGTGCCTTGCCAGTGGCCCTGCTTTGGAGTTTGTGCTCCTGAGTGTGGCAGAATTGGACTCAGTGTGACTTCTCTACACATTCCTCTTTTGTCCCTTTTATTTGAACCTATAATTGGTGCTGGAGTTCGTAAGTGTACGTCCAAGAGACTTTGGAATGTCTCTGGGCTGTCCATGTGCCAGACTGGCCCTGATATTAAGCAGAGTTGCAATACCTACTCTCCAGTTCATTGGACTCACCCAGGAAAATTATCAAGGAGATGACGATGGATAACGACCACACCAAGGAACTGAGAGAGTCTACAACTTCAAGCAAGACAGTCCCATCCATCTGCCCCATGGGATCAAAGCCTCTTCTCAATTAGAGGTGGACTGAACAGCACCATCCCAGAGACCTCAGGATTGGGGAGTGAACTATGGACTAGAATGGACTTACTGGTATTCTAGTATGGACTTGTTTTGATTCTAACAATGGAAGAAACTATATCATTCATATGGAGGCAGTGGCCACTGGAGGTTCTGAGGGCAGGGAGAAGGAAATACAGGTGAAATTTGAGGGCATTTTGGGGACTTGGGAATTTTCCTCAATGGCATTGCAATGACAGATATGGGCCATTCCATGTCTTGGCATAACCTGCAGAAATGTGCGGGAGAGAGTGTAAACTACAATGTGAACTATAATCCATGCTTAGTGTCAATGCTCTAAAACGTTTTCATCAGTTGTAACGAATGTGCCACACTAATGAAGAATGTTGTTAATGTGGCAGGTTGTGGGAGGTGTGAGAAGTGGGGCATATGGGAAACCCCTATATTTTTTGTGTAACATTTATGTAATCTAAATACTTTTAAAAAAATTAAAAAAAAAAAATAAATAAATAAAAGATTCCTTCCAAGGATCGAAGGCCAATTTTGATAAGTTTGTTTTTGCTGGAATTTAATACTGTGAAGTCGCTGTTTCCACCTGCCCCTACACCATACTCCATTGTTTGAAAGTAAGTCATAACATGCAATCCATTCTCTTGGTTTATGGGATTAAGTTCCACCTCTTTCAGTGGAGAGTACACTTTCTTTTCTTCTGTTGGAAGATTTCTCCCTTTTCCTCCATTTTAAAAATTATTCAATTTCTTACATATAACAAATGGAGTTGTGTGTATGTACCTCACAGTTTGGGTTTAATCCAGTACTATGTTATTTATATTGTGCTTGGATTTTTCTAGTGTTGGCCAATGTATGCTTCCTCAGATTGGTTTATGGGTTCCCTTATCATATCTCTATATTGTATTTTTTTTACTATTTTCCTAATTTTTCCATAACAAAATTATCCAGGCTCCTATTTTACTCCCTGCCCCAGTTCTACATTCAGCAATTTATTCCTAGGATATCTTGTTCCTTTTATTGGAGAATGTTGTTTAGCAATCCATATCTGTGTACTGTTTGTGCTTACTGCTACTTTGGTGTCTTTACTTTTAGACCTTCTCAGCAGACAGAGCTAGTAATATATGTATGGAAACTAACCCATGTATACACACTTCTATAATTGTTTTTGTCTCTTCAGTAAATTTAGTACATTTTCATACTGATGTCTTCTACTCCAATACAGTATTACATGATTTTTTCTAAATTTCCTTTCTTATTTATTTGTAAACTCCTTCATTAATAGTGAAAAGTCTGATACCCATCTTCATCCATCCATTCATTTATTTGTTCACCCTCAGTAAACATGCAAAGAAATTTCATAATTGTTTCTCCAGTGAGAAACAAATTTACCAACCAGAGAAAAGTAATAATGCATGATTCCTTTTGTCTTTACCTTTAGCCTTTCTAGTCAAAATTGGAATGTTCCAAAGTTACTTTAGGCAGTTAATTTTTCCCCCCACTTGCTTCAGTGCAGTTTTGTATCACATTGGTATCACAATTTTCTGGTGATACTGTGCATTGTATTCTGGAATGCTCCAATACCCTGGTTGATGTTTTTCTCATTTGTTTGTTTGTTTGTGATGAAACTGCAAAAATGTAAGACAAATATTTTTGAGATACTTTCTAAGGGTTTTGTCAAATGCACAGTCTAATATCCACCAGCTGTGCCCCTTCAAAAGAGTATGAGGATCAATTTTAATGCAAAATTTCAAGACACTAAGAAAAACATTGGAAAAATTTTATATAATATTTGGCATTTTTTTCAAACAGAGTAAATAATAGTGTTTTACCATATCTGCTACAGATCTGTACAAATAAAGGTAATATTACTGATAAAGGTGAAGAATTCTTCTTATACTCTTGATCCCTTCTCCTGTCTGCACTTCCAATACTTTTTATAATATGGTGAATATTTCTTCCCTTGATGTTTTTAATCTTTTATTATATAAGTGTGTGAGAATTTTCAAAATTCATTGTCTGAAAATATGATAATAATTATTGTATCATTTGAATTTAAATTCCTGTCAATTTATTGTTACGTATTTGAAACTTCTAAATCTTATGTATTTGAAACTTCTAAATATTAACCTATAATCCAATTTTGTAAAGTTAGTCATAGAATAGATTTCCATTGCATTAAATATTATAATTTGTTTTCCAGTTTCCCAGATTATAGACATATGATTTTACCATTATCACTCTTTCAAACAATGACACAATGAACACCAATGAGCAAGTATCTTATGTATGTGAAACTTTTTTAGGTTGTATACGTAGAATTGAGATTGCTGAGTTGTAGAGAATCCATCCTCAATTTCTTTAAAACTTACAGTTTAAAATTTACATCACAACCTTTAAGGTAATCGGTATGTGGCTCCTGGTAAACATATTTTAAAGATCTAGTTGGACAACTTTATTTTTTATTGGGGGAGAAATAGAAGATTTGTTATCTGGAAAAAATAAGAATACCTTCAAACATTTGAAGGTACACCTTGTTGAAGAGGGAATAGATTTGTTCTATGAATTCACAGATGGCAGAACCATTTGAACACTGAAAAAATAACTGTCTTGTGACAAATTAGGCTCTTTCCATTTAAAGGTAATATCCTGAGGCTGAATGATCATTTTTATGATTGTAAGAAAGTTTTATTTATAGTTAGCAAGTTAGGGATTTTATTAGTCAGGGTCCTCCAAGGAAACAGAACTGACAGGCGATACATGCATTTTTAATTCATATGTAATATCAATATTATGGAATTTATTACAGGAGTTGGCCCACTGACTCTGGGTATGTGCAAGTCCAAATTCTGTAGGCAGGCTACAAGTAAACGAACTCTGAAGTTTTCAATGAATTCCCCAGTTGAAACTGGCTGGCTGAAGTACAGATAGAAACTTTTCTTTCTGACTGCTGAAATCATTGGTGCTCCCTTTAATGCTTTCAAATCATTGGATGAGACTTCTGTCATTTCTGAAAGCAATGGCCTTTCTTGATGGCTTGATTGTAGATGTAATCAGTCATAAATACAATCAACCCACTGATGACTTAGATCCATGAAATACCCTCACAGTAACAATCAGGCCAGTGCTTGCTTGAACACACAATTAGATACCATTTCCCAGCCAAGTTGACACTTTATCTTAACTATCACAGGAGTCAAAATTACCTGCTGACTAGGATTCCAAATGGTAATCAAATACTCTTTTACTTTCAGAAATACCATCTAGTTGTTAATTTTTTTTTCATCCCTGGAAAAATTATTTGTAAAATATAACAATTCCAAATATAACATATTTGTAAAATATGATCTCTGAATGGTGATTTCTCAGTTCTCTACTAAGATCATTTCCCTGGCATCAGGATGAAGTTATATTGCCTTATTTTAGGATATTGAAAATGTATGACCCAAAGCAAGAAAGCTGTTTTATGATGGTACATAGTGGTTAACTTTAGCTCAATTTTGTGCCAAGGACATAGTTATAAGCCATTAAGTCAATAAAGTATTGTTAATATTTTTATATGAATAATCACAGCTGAATGGAGGAAGTATAGAAGAGTTGGAGTAAATCAGAACTGTGGGAATTTCTACAATGTGTAAATATTATAAATGCATTTTGAACATATTTTCTTGGAATAGAGCAATAATGAGCAAACTGTCTTATAGATGCAAACTTGATAGCTATAAGGGAGCTGGGAAATAAGTTTTTCTCAAATTGGAAACTCCATCTGAAAAATGTAAATTTCTGGTCTGTACTTTGCCAGTAATTCCCCTGCTACTCTGGCTTCTAGGCAAGTTGATAGGAATAGGATCAGTTTTCAATGACTAGAAGGTTATATGTTTAAACCACATTATATGCCTTGTCTTTGTTCATTTTTATGCTTTCTATTGAGAGAAGGTTTAGCTATTCATTAAAAAATATTTATTGACTATATAAACCTAGTAGACTGAAAAAGGAGTTGCAGCACAAAGCAGAGTAATGTTCAATAGGCTGTCATTTTTTGCTTTCTGTTTTCTAGTCTTATCGGAAGACAAAATTTAAGGACATTTAAGAACAAGAAAAATTACGCATACTTTATATTTTTTCAGAATTCTAATGTCACATTTTAGCATTAGTGATTAATGTTAGATTAATTTCCTAGGTATTAAACTCGTTCTTAAAGAGGAGGGCAGAAATTCTCTTATAATGTATTTTGTGATTAAAAAAACATGGAAAATAAAAACAGCAAAAGCACTTGAGGTCTGATGTACACTGACAATGAGAGTGTAAATGGTACATTAACCAAAGAAGCTGCTGGGTTGTTTCAGAATAGTCCAGAGAATTCTGAGAGACTGTTCCATACTCCACATATTCCCAAAACTTAATCATCACTGAACATAAAATTATAGAGGTCAATAGCAAACTTGTTTTCTAAGCTGGTAAGGGGAAGTTTTTTAATGTCTTTTACTAGCATATGCCTTCTTCACATATGAAAGAAATGAAATATTGCATAGGCCTGGACTGTGACAATAGTATTGATAGATCAATGGAAGTTACTGTGTAGAAGATTTTCAATTATTTCCATTATTTTCAAAAATGAAAATTGGCAACCTTATTATTCATTAGATGTTGGACAAATGCATATTGTAAGGGTTTAGGGAATTTTCAGAAACATCATTTTTCAGAAAAAAATTGAAAAACAGAGTAGAATAATGAATAATATCATCACTTTGTCTAACATGATATAAAAACTCATGCTCCTCTCTTTCTTTCTCCTTCTATACCCCTCTCTCTCTCCTCTTTACCTCTGTCCAAAACTCCCCTACTATTTGAGTATCTACTTTGCCCCCAGAACTCATACAACATCACTTATATTCAGAACTACAATCTATGATGTCAAATAAGTGTTTAGTTTCTAATCATTGATATGATTTCTCTTCTAACTGCATGTGAAAGATTATGATACACTAGAGAGCAGACGAGATTACACTGAAGCCAGTCTTCTCATCCATGGATATGGAAAAGTTTGTTTAATTGATAGGTGCAGATATTAAATGGTATGGAAATAAGATGGAGTTTGGCTTGCCTAAGATCTAGATTCATTCAGGAAAGAGAGTAGAGAGAGGCCATTATCCCCCATCCTGTTTTGTAATTTGCTCAGGTTCTGTGCTACTTTGTCTGTAACTGTTATCCAAATACCTGATGCTGAATAATGAATGATGCCTGAATGTCTTTTCTAAAACCACATTTGTTTTACCTGTTAGATTATATATGGTGTTTCCATCAAAGCAACAAGTTGCATTATGTTTCACATTGAACGATTTGTTATTTGGTAATCATGTTTTCAAAAGTCAGAGAAATCTAGAATATTAGTGTTTAGAATGAAGAACCCTCACTTATTTTTTCAAAGAAAACTGCATGTCTAGGAGAGTGTGAGATTGCCAAAAATTTATAAAGTTTATTATTTGGAATGGTCTCTATTTATTCAAGACTGAACATTCTTAATATAAAATAACTAATGAAGTTAAGAATCATTTTTCCTGAACATAATTATAGAAATGTGTGCCCCGCAGATGATGCCATTTTAGAATCGTGCCACTACTCAAATAAAAACCATTATATTATTAAAGGAAAAAATATTTGGTTCAATTAAATGAGAATCACTCATAATGCATACCTGAGAAAGGGAGAAATATATATCTGCACTTTAAAATGAAGGAAAAGCGAGATCAAATAAAAAGAATGCCTAAAACTTTTCTAAACATGGTTTTATAAAGTGACGCTCTTTTCTGACACTTCAGTTTTAACTTTATAGGCCCTAAATCATATGATGATCACTGGCAGTACTTCCTAAAATATTGTTAAAGTGCTTTTGATTAGTATTTCTTAGTAAAACTTTTTCGAGTCTAAAACAAGAGGGCTTAATTGGAAAAGCTATCGCTGAGCTTGCTGATTTCTCCCTTGAGATCGATACTTTAATTCCTTGAAGGTCTCCAATCATATGTCTGTAGGTTAAACTGGAAAGAAGCACTTTAATAATATATACATTAGGAGGTAGAGCAGGAATCAGTGCTCTTCATGTGGTCCTTAGTGAGGTATGATTAGATTTAATTTCTAGGGGTCTTTGTAAGTTATTTAAATTGCTAACTCTATAAAAATGTATTTCTTAAAAACAAAAGCAATGTTGCAACAATTATGTTAAATTCCAAACAATATACAAAATAGGCAAATTTGTCTGCAGTCTTAGTTTGCTTTTGCTTTTTCCAACCTCCATTCCTCTATTAGATTCCTGAGAGTTTCCAGTGCTCCCCTAATGAATGGGGATTCCTCTAGGTTACGGCACCCAGTCTTGTCTCACTTCCTGGAGGGGAGTCCATCCTGGCTCTGAACATCCCGAGCCTATTTCCTTTAAAAACAAACCTGTTTCATGACTCATTTCTAAGAGCCAGGTAAGTATGTTCCCAAATATATTGTAAACTACTTTCCAAAACTTACTGATCATTAACAATGTGTCCACTCTCTCCATTTCATCTTAGGTAAGTGAAAGGAATTTATCAATATATTTCTAAGAACTATGCATCTTCACTGTCCTCTTGTGTACATTGAATGGCAGGAAAGAAAGAGGGATTGGAGGGAGCAGGCAATGTAGGAAAGATTCTGAAGAATTTATCTTTCAGCTGGGGATGTCTGGTGGCATCTACAAATTGTACTAGTATCTACCAAGTTACTTACCTTTCATAATAGTTCAGAGATGTAAGTATTGGGGAGCGGAGATTTTTACAGAATGTCGTTATATGAGGAATGTGAGTCATCTAGCATATCTCTCTATGCATGCAATAATTCTCCCTAGAATATTAAAAGTAAAATTGGATTTTCTTGAGTGCAGCCAGCAATAAAAAAATCATTTCTGGTTAATTAAGAACACACCATCTTTGAGCACTTGTAATTATCATGAAAAATTATAAATTATGACCTGGAAAAAATCATCATTCATAATGTTTTATACATATAGTCATTACAACTGTTTAAAGAGCTCTCACTTATAGAATTTTTGAGGAAATATTATCAATGTTTCTTTGAGATTACTATTATTCTCAAAATTTTTTCCTTGAGGACAAGGTTAAATGGACTGCTCAATATCCTGCTGCTGTCCGAAGAAACAGCTGTGATTTTTATCCTATAATCTTTTATTCTTATGGATTTTTCCCCACTTGAAGAATTTTATTGGGCTTAAGAAAAGCAGTCCTTTTACTAAGTGATGAAATACTGTAGCTTCAGCTAGGAAAGAATGTTCTGGGTATAAAGGGAAATGAAGTTACATTATCTTCTCTAAATGAACAAAGGATCATGATATTAGTAAATGATATTCAGGTGACAAGGTATAAGGCTAACTTTATATCTTTCTAACTTATAACAGAGCCAAGCTCAGTGCCCAGGGTAAAGTAGGAATTTAAAGTCTTCAGAGTAAATAAACAAAAATAATGGATTTATATTGGAAAGAAATAGAGTTGTTATTGCCCAACCCATTCATCTTACATTCTAAAAAATAAAGGTCTTGATTTAAGAGTTTTGCCAAAAATTTCCCACTCTATTTATTGACAGAAAGACAATAAATGCATTAATCTTTTTATTCTTAGGACAATATTTTCCTCTGGAGCAAAGAGGTGAGCTGAAACTTCCTCCTATTTTACCCATAAACCCTTTAACATGGTGGGAAAAAACTGCCAAAGACAGAATTACATTCTCATCTATTGAGATAATCTCAATATCCTGGGATATAAAATGCAAAATTTACCTTTTCATTAATGCTGAGTTCTAGAAGGAGATATTTTTTCAAAAAGTCAATTCTGAAAATGACCTAATTAGCAATAAGAAAAGAACTGCAAGTTTTACAGGTATAGGAGGACATTAGAACCCAGGTAGAGAAAGGAAAAGAAGGTCCCATCTTTTTTTGGCGCCCTCAAGATCCCAACTATCAATCTAACTAAAGACAGTAAACATTACCAGCACTTTAGAAGCCTTTCTTAAGCCCACTTCTTATCCCTTTCTTCTCTTCAAGACTATCCACTGTGGCTTCTTGTGCCATAGATTAATTCTGCCTGTCCTTCAAATGTATTTAAATAGAATAATATAACATGAATACTATATCTGTGTGTAACAATCTCTTAGTCAACTTTAATTTATGAAATTATAATTCTGTTACAATTGCACATTTTTTTATTAAGAATTATTATTTAATTTGTTAAAGAAAAATGACATTTTTTTCTTTGTAGATTCTGAAACTGTATTTCTGTGTCATGAAGACAACTTTCCAGATGTAGATATTCATTTGTAAATTAGTTGATTTGATCTCTTATTAACATCTTTCTGAATGAATCAATTGGTTGGAACTCTCTCCACTGACCTCTTAACCACTTCCCCACTTTAAAAAAAGAATTTGTGTTCTCATTATGATACTACTTGTTTCATTTTGATTGACATGAGTGTGTCTTTATAATTGTTACAGATGCCTGAAAATCGAGATATGTGTTTGAGTATAAGCAGAATGCCTAAAGATTCATTTGGAGGTGGAGTGGACATCACCATCCCAGTCCCCTCAGGATTAGGGGAAGAACTATGGTCTAGAGTGGACTTGATAGTATTCTGTTGTTCACATATGGTGATTCTAGCAATGGAAGAAATTATAACAATGAGGTGGAGCCAGTGGCCACTTGACACTTTTGGGGCAGGGAGGGGACGAGCAGTTGAAATACAGGGGCTTCTTTGGGATTTGGGGGTTGTCCTGGGTACCATTGTGGCAACGGATGTAGGCCATTTTAAATCAGCACACACCACTCAGAACTGTGTGGGAGAGAGTGTGGTCTACGATGTGAACTGTGGTCTATGGTTGGTGGCAGGGCCCCGGGATGTGTAAGTCCATTGAGGGTGGTGGGCCACGCTTGTGGGAGATGTTTGTGTGGGATGTGGTGGGAGGTGTGGGAGGTGGGCAACATGGGAATCCCAGTGGGTTCCGTGTAATATTTTGGGTAATCTAAGCACCTCTTAAAATATATTTATATATATATATATATAAATAACATTTTTGTAAGCAAATGCACATATATGCATATATATTTATATATCATTTTGCAAATGTTGGTATGTATTGTGAAAATTTTGATTTTTACCCACAATAAAAAATAAATAAATTAAAAAAAAAAAAAAAAAGAATGCCTAAAGACTGAAATAAAACTGGGTAATCAAACCTATTCTCTGTTCATTGATTGATTACTTATTCTCTCCTATACAGGTGAGTGAAGATAAGTCCCTTCCAAAGTCAGTGAAGGCAAATCATTCTCAAGTGACAGAATTTGTCTTGCTGGGACTCTCTAGTTCTAAGGAGCTCCAACCTTTCTTGTTTGTGATATTTTTACTACCTACATGGGAATCCTTCTGGGCAACTTTCTCATCATCCTCACTGTGATCTCAGATGCCCACCTTCATACTCCCATGTACTTTCTTCTTCCAAATCTCTCCCCCAAAATGATTGCCGAATTTCTAGTAGATCACAGACTATTTCTTTTAAAGCCTGTCTCTCTCAGATATTTTTTCTTCACCTATTCGGTGGTGGTGAAATGGTGCTTCTTGTAACCATGGCCTATGACTGTTATGTTGCTATACACAAACCTCTCCACTACATGACAATCATCAACTGCTGTGTGTGTGTTATTCTGGTCCTCATCCAATGATGTGTTGGCTTTATTCTTAATGGTAGCCAGTTGGCATTTACTGTTGACTTGCCTTTTTATGGTCCTAATCAGGTAGACAGCTTTTACTGTGACCTCCCTCTAGTGACCAAGACCACATGCAAAGACACTTATTTTGTCAGCTTATTAGTACTTGCAAACAGTGGCTTTCTTTATATGATTTCCTTTGTCCTCCTGGTCATCTCTTACACAATTAAGAATCGCTTCTCTCCCAGCATGGCAAAGGCCCAATCCACGTTGACTGCCCACATCACTGTGGTCACTGTGGTCATATTATGTTTTGGTCCATGCATTTTCATCTATGTGTGGCCTTTCAGTGGTTATTCATCAAAGACAAGGTCCTTGAGGTGTTCTACACGATCTTTACTCCCATTTTAAAACTGGCTATCTATGCTTTAAGGAACAAAGAGGTAAAGGCAGCTATGTCAAAATTGAAGAGCAGGTATCTGAAGCCTGGCCAGGTTTCTGCAGCCTTAAGAAATATTATTTCTTTGGAAATAATTTAAATTAGAGGATTGTTACCCCTTTACTATTTTTGGCTGAGTGTCACAAATGGAGCCTCTGTGATGTTAATCCAAATCATTTTGCCCAAAGGAAAGGGTAGGTCAGGAAACAAGAATGAAAAAGTAATGATCATAATAAAAAAAAAGAAACATGGAATACATGCCAGCATTTTTTAACATTCTCTTCATTATAACATGGGTGTTTTACATTTTTATTTGTTTTCTACTTTATTTTTAAAATAAAACCTTTTTAATATATAGGATTTTTTGCCTAACAGACAATGGGAAAACGTTTTGTAAGTATAAATATTTTTAAAAATCTCCCTTCCTTCTTAAACTACTCTTTTGACCTTAATTTTAGAGTGATAATAAATAGATATCTCTATATCATGGAGGTAATAGATATATTTATGATATATTGAGGGTGATATATGATATATGACATATCTAAATGAGAATAAATATAACTTTGAACCATGTAAATAACATCACATGAAGACAATTCCATGATTTATGACAATGTTGTCAGTGCAATGCCAAATGTAATATTTATCCATCAAAAAGCATATATATATATATATATACCATATGATCTTTATTTTTAAAAAAGCTTTAGATTACATAAATGTTACATGAAAAATATAGGGGATTCCCATATGCCACATCCCTTCTCCCTTCTACACTTTCCCACATTAACATCTTTCATTAGTGTGGTACATTTGTTACAACTGATAAACAATAGGCTAAAGTAGACTTATTATTATTCTATTATAGACCTATCATTATTCTAGCAATGGAAGAACTTGTATCATTAATATAAAGGTCGTGGCCACCAGAGTTTCTGAGGGGAGGGAGACAGAAGAATAGGTGTAATATGGGAGCATTTTTGGGACATTGGAATTGTTCTGCATGAAATTGCAATGAAGGGCATATATTTTGAAGATCACTTTTCAGAAATCCTTGTTCAAAGTACTTAATAAATTTATTCATGGATAACCACTTATTGCATAAATTCACTTACCCTTGTATTTTGTATTTACTCATGTTTATATCTGTCAAGTAAAGATAAAACAATCTGGGTTATTTCAGAGATGAATTATACTTTTCTACCATGCTTTTTCATAAGGGATGCTTCTTGAATCCAGGCATAAGCATCCTCTCTCCCACCAGGAATTCATGGTCTCTATCTTCTTTAAAAAGTTAGTTTTTCAGATTGAGAAAAGCAGAAATGACTATTTTTCTATATGCTTTATTCAGTTAAAATTCCTTTTTAAATTGACCGAAGAGGCCCTAACATTGACAGAGCCTCATTGCCAGACCTTTGGGATAACAATGAAATTACCTCTCCAAGATCATGTATGAGACCAAATTTCTTTGGAATCCCACTGCACGTTATTTTAGGGTTTCCCTAACATTATTTTCAAAGATTTTTCTATATTTTTCTAATGCTTTCTAATTTCCATCTCTATAAGTTGACCTCTATAAGTGCCTGCCATTGCCCAGAGAAGCTGAGGTAACAAAGCTCCTCTCTTATCCTATTAGGGTACAGGGATGGAAGCCTAGGGTCCAACTATTCAGTCCATGCTGACCAAAAGTGCCTGCAATTACCCAGGGAAGCTGGTGGTGGTCCTCGCAGCTTCCTCCCTGCTGGAAGTGGGGCTGGAGTTTAGGCTAGAGCTGCAATCTGATCTGGGTGGAAAGAAGCTGGTCCCAACCAACACTGTGATTTTAAATCAGTTCCCCTTCCGCAGGGGGAAGAGTTAAAATAGTAAAATGGCAGCTACCAGCCTCTTTCAGACTTGGACAGGTTTAAACTTTAGCCTTTTTTAGGATTATAGTTAGCAAGCCAAATGTACTAATCAGTAGCTGAAGTCAGTGCCCAACTGTCTCTTCGTCCCCATTTTTGGGAAATGGAGCTTCCAACTCCAACCAAGGAATAGCTCCCAAGACTGATTGTGCTCAGTTACGGGCCTCCATGGCATGTAGTTCTACTCACAAATTTTCTCTGCAGATGGGCAGTCTCCTCCTTCCATAATTTCAGAGATGTTACAGGATATTCTTCTGTCTCCTGAGGCCCCCAAACAGATGCTTTAGATAGCTCTGGGTGATTACTAACTGCTCTGTAGGGGTAGCTGACTTTTGAGCTCCTTTCTCTGCCACCATCTTGCCCCTCCCCTACTTCTTCGTATGTTTTTAATCCTCAAAGAGTGTTCCCTAACTTGCCAATAAAGAATAAAATAAGGACTATATTTCCCAAACACCCTTGCCACCAAAGGTATAGAAAAGACCTATACTACTTATCAGTATTTCACATATACTACTGTGGGAGACTTTTATTTGAGTGTGAGTCATATATACAACTAGACTGAGATTGTAATTTCATTGTTCTTCACAGTGGCAACAGAGGATTCACATTTATAGGGTTAGCAATGCCTTTGGCATTTAACCTATTAGAGCTCAGTGAGAATGGATGTGAGGTTAGTAGTGAGAGAAGGTCGCCAAGAGAGTGTTTTGCAATGTAGGTTTGGGCTTGTTCCAACAAACGACATAAATCCTGTTTCTCTTCTACCTCCACCAATTCTGTAATGTTTATAAAGACCCCCACCAATCCTGGCAAAACCAGGAGATTAGATTTTATAATTTGTGATTAAAACCTCTGACACTTAAAACCATTCAATTACATTTTCCCTCTCTCATTTGGGGACAAATTGGGGATTATATTCACTGCTATAAGTATTATAATGTTACCAAAAAAATAATATCTATGTAATAGAATGAAACAGAAGAACTTAGTTGGTAATTTCATGCTTCAATTATACGCATCATCTTTAAAATTAAATATAATGTGTTTGGTATATAAAAGATTACATCTGTGGTATGAGATAATTGTATGTGATAACCCATTATTGACACTGTAAAATTTACTGACACCACATTTGACCAGATACAATAAAAACAGTCAAAAAACAATAATCTCTTGCATCTTGATATGGTAGGAAGAAATTTTTTAGTGTATCCTCATGATCACTTGAACTTGGTGTTTGTTTAAAATGTTTTATGATAACAATTATAATATCGTACGTAATTTAATTACATGTGATGGTCATGGGCCAAAGTATAAAATGGAGGACAATGACATTGAATTTTCTGAAAAAAGATAAGATAAGGGATCTAACTCATGGCTGCTCCTTTCTACTGTGACTTTGGTTAAATTTATGGAGAATTCTAAGCCTCATTTGCCTCATTTTAAGATGGTTAAAATAGCAATGATAGTGTACTCATAATCTTAACATCAATTTAATATAAAGAATTAAAAGTTTAACTCAATACCTGGTAAATAGAAAGCTCTCTATAGATTGGATATTTTTTTATCAATTGACTATAAGCTTATGGCCATAAAGGAGCTGTTAATTTATACTTCTATCCAGTATGATTGACCTATAATCTGATGTACAGTGGACACTTAATCTTTTGATTTAGGAATTAGGAAATTAATGATGTGCATTTTAAAGCTTATAACATCAGAGAAGTGACTTGGCCTAGAGTGGCAATATCATTATAAAACTCCAAATCCACACCTGACTCTCCTCCTAAGATCTAATCTCTGCCTCCTCATATCCCCTCTGTAGCCTTGTCTATCTCTCTATACAACTATCTTTATATTTCTCCCTCCCCAATATGATTCACCACAATAAGTTCCTTTGGACCACCTCATGAAGAGAGGTGGCATTTATCACACCAGAAGGTAGTAATAAGGGCCCTCCTCAACACCCTTCCATCTTCATTTGCCTCCATTTTAACTTTAATTCCATTTTTGCACAAACAATAAAAAATATAATAGTCTTCACAGTCAACTGAAGAAAAGAGAGAAGACAGTAAGCAACAAGCTCTAAAAACCTCTGCATTATCTCTAGTCAATCTAACTTCATGTGTCCTATCCAAATTCTTTTTGATATTAAAAACAAAACTGCCAAAAAATAATATTTATCCCTGAAGCATCAGACCTGCAGCTGGCCGAACTCCCATTAGAATCAGCTCTAAGGACTCTCAGGAATCCCCATTACTAATTGGCCCATTACTAAGAGCTAGGCTGCTGCTAAATTATAGCCCTTAAGAGAAACATCCAATTCTCAATAACCCATTTTAATTTGAGGGACTCTAAGCATCTTTATATCCAAATAGGCACATAAATTTAGGTGTTTTGTTGTTGATTAAACCCGAACTGGTTCCAAGAGAGATATATTAAGAACCAGAATTGCTTATCATAGATCTTTTAATGAGAAACTGGGTAGAATAACCAAGAGCTTGGAAAATACAAGGCTTTGCAGACGATAATAATAATAGTAATAATAACACAGACCTATAGTTGTACTTATATTAAAACTGCATAAACCCCAGAAATAAGATTACTTAGGTTCAGTTTTTCTCCAATGAACCCACCCCAAATTGCATCCACTTCTCTCTGCCTGGCTCCCATTGTGTCTAATCTGAAAGTATTTCTGCCCATTTCTTCTCTCCACTTGGAAGAGCACCAACTCAATGCCGATTTTACTTCATTATAAATTGCGCTATAAAGCAAAGGATAGGAATGGAATTCTGGCAGGACTGGCTAGGTCAATATCAGAGAAAAATTTTGCATCTGATCATTTATCCAGAGGACTGAGGAAAACAATGGGATATAGGAGTAAAAAACTGAGTAAATAAGGTTTGGGGTGGGAGTAAGGGGGAGTTCTAGGGATGGAAGAGATTGAGGAATCTTGGTAGCTGAGAGTGAAATTCAGAAATAGTCAGAATTCTTGCTTGTTGTTGTTGCTTTTAATACACTGTACACAGGATGGTCTTGAAAGGCCACTTCATCATGGCCTTCTGACATTTCCTTTTCTTTCTTTTTCTCCGTTAATAGCCTTTCAGTAGTTCTTTGATTGAGGTGAGTTATAGGCCTTGTGAATATGAAAAAAGAAGAAAATATTATAAACGTCTTTCTCATATCTGATAAAGAAGAGAATTCCTTTTTCTCATTTAGCATTATATCATTGATGTTCTTCAAGGTCAATAGATAATTTAATGATTTCCATTTTTTAATAGCTGTAAAATCCGTTGATATAAAAGTAACATGCTATATTCTAGCAATCTTTTGCAAATTAACATTTACTTTGCCCCTCTACCTCCATCCTTTTTGGACACCCAAAGAGGTTACAAGCAGAGTGTGTATACATATATTTCCATATTCTAATATTTTTATTTCCGTATTATAAGTTGCCATCAAATAGTTATCTCCATATAGTAGGTCTTTTTCATTTTAATGGATAGAATCAGATTCCTTAAAAAAAATCAATAAAAGCTTGACTACACTTTTCTTGATAGTCTCATCAATGATGTGTTTTAGCTCTTTTTCAAATTTTGTCTTCCAGATGGGTCAAAAGTGGTATTATATTGGTTTTTTTTGCCAGTTTCCTGACTACTAAAGAGATAATACAGTCATCCATATATGTTTATGTGTTATTTTGAATTACTCTTCTGTGATTCAAATTCATTTATATACATTTTCTAATTTGGGGGTGACTACCTTAAAAAACAGATAGGAATTTTTTTTATATTGTATATATTAGTGTTTTATTTCCTATATATTTTGATCTGATTGACACTTTCAAAGTTTCAATAGTTTTTATAATTTTATCATATTACTTTATAGTTATTAAAAATATTAGCCACATATATTTATATTTTCTAGGTTTCCTAGCTTCCTTTACATGTCTCACAAGTCCTACATTTTTTCCTAAATTTACTTTGTAATCAAAAATAATTATGCTTTTTAATTTTTTTGTTTATTTTTCTGGATAATTTTTTTTACATAAAGAGTGATGTAGGGACAATCTTTGTTTTCATCATTCTATACGGTTCCTTTGTCATAATGGAATTGTAGTTGTATTTATAAAGACATACAGCAGAACATACTTTCCAAAAATGTAATAAGATTCAACAAAAGAATTCTATAAGAATCTCACCTGAAAGTCTCCAATGTCACCTAGAACAAACTGGACCATAAACAAACAATTTTAAGAATAAAAATCCCAGGCAGAGACGGTTAGGATCTGAGTGCCCTGTACTTTCTAAGAAGGCTGACATCCCCATCTGAAACTACCCATTCACCTTGTCTTCCCAACTCCCAGATTCTCTGTCATATATTCTGAAACTAAGAAATAAGTTATGCTGATATAAGAATATAGGGAATATCTTCATGCCCAATTTGTTTGTCAGTTTTCATGACATAAGAACCTGTAAAAGATAGAGACTATTGTTAAAGAAATATAGACAATATCAGAAAAAAGAACAGAATAAGTAAGGATGACCACAAGGTTAAGACAGTAATTTTCAGCTGGGTTAATTTTGTCTTTCAGTGAACATCTGGCAATCTGGACTCATTTTTGGTTGCAAGAATTAAAGAAGTTCTAATATCTTCTAGTAGGCAGGGTCCAGGAATACTTTTAAATATCTTACAATGCACAGAACAGCCCCTGGCACAAAGATATATCCAGTACAATGTGTCTGTAGTGCTGAGACCCTGGAATAAAAAAATCTAATATAATGAATCATAAGGAACTTGAGTACCCAGAAATGTTCCTTACTAAATATAAATTAAAATATTAAGGCAAGGTTTTTTTTCCCCATTTCTATCAGAGTATTACCAATGGAGAGCTCACTGCCTGTTGAAGACAAAATTCAATGCAATAACACCAGGATTTTGAGAAAAGAAATTTTTATTAGAGACCATCTGAGTAAGGATTCAGGAGGAAAAAGTTTAAATCTGTTTCCCCTAGTCTAAAAAGCTTGGGGGTTTTATGTTATTTTACAAAAGGAAGTACAGATAATGAATTTGGCAGGTATTGATCGGCTATGCTTCCATTAGGGTTAAAGGGAGTGTGCAAGCAAGGCACAGAAGCCCATGAAAACTGACAGAAACCAGCTGGGTAGTTGAAAATTGCTCATTTAACATAAGCTAACAGATAAAGGAATGGAAATAAGCTAAACAAACAGACTCTAAGGAAAGGGCAAGCATCTGGTTACAACAGGCTTCTAAATTACCCATTTAACATAAGATAAAATTAAAGGAATGATAATAAACTAAATAATCTGTACATAAAGGGCAAGGAAGACATCTGGTTACAACAATGTTATAAATATCTTAGTTAATATAACTTACAATAATAAGTCAATCCACTATAATGAGCATTTACAGTATCTCCACAAACTGGTTTTTCCTGCCCATGGTTTCAGGAGGGCCAATTATTTGCATGATTTTAAGAAGTGGCTTCTGAAATGCATTTTAAAATGATTTTGTGTTGCAGCAGTTATATTTGTTTTAATGCACATGTTAGTTGACTGGACTAAGCCTCTTTAGAAGGATCATTGCTTTGGCTACACAGTCATAGTGTGGGAAGTAGAGCCTCTGTGACTTCCATTTGAGGTGGAGAGAGGCGGATTTGTGCAGAGGTAGTAAGTGGGTTAGGCTAAGTGCTTATGGGACACATATAGACAAAAGAAGGCCTTTATGAGCTCTCCTTCAAGAGTCTTGTTCTGTCATATATTGCTGCATATAAAAAATTATCTCAAAGTTTGGAAGTTTAAAACATTTTTTATTTTCTCTCATAGTTCTATATGTTGAAAATCTTCAAATAGTTCGTTTTACTTGTTTCTATATTGCTGTTGCAGGCTTGAGTCCAAGGGCTTGGTTGGACTGAATTTTCAAGGTGGTGCACATGGCTGGCAAATGATGCTGTCTGTCTTCTGGGAGCTCATCTGGGACTGCTGAGCAGAAGCCCTACATGTGACCTCTGTTGACATGGGGTCTCCTCACAGCATGGTGGCTGTGTTGCATAGTGGAATGACAAAAGAACAAATTTTCTAAGAGGTCCAGTCAGAAGTTTCATAGATTTTTTGTTTGTTTGTTTTATTGTTTTGTTTTTTTCTTATGAGACCTAGAAATCACACAACTTCAGCATTACCACACTCTATGGATCCAGTCAATAGGTCAGCCTAAATCCAGGGGAAGGGAAATAAACAAGACATTGAACGCTGGCATGTGTGGCCCATTGAATGTTCATATTTGGAGACTACCACAAACTTGACAATCCTAATGAATCAGAAACTTACCTGGCAGTAATGATTTAATCTGATGCCTTGAATAATGGTAATTACAATGGGTCTAACAATCAGAAGCTTCGGGATCATGCCAGTCATCCAGGGGACCTGAACTGAAACATGGGGAAAAGGGGCAGGAGAAAGGAAGAAGGTTTTGGTGGCATCACATCAATCAAGAAACATGAAGGGAAGTGGCTGTGGCTCAATCAGTAAGGCTCCCGTTTACCATATGGGAGGCCCCGGGTTCGGTTCCGGGGCCTCCTGGTGAAGGCAAGCCCGCCCGCACGGCGTGGTTAGCTGACCCATGCAGCACAAGCAGCAAGGGGGGGATAAATGAATAAATAAATAAAATCTTTAAAAAAAAAAAAAAAAGAAACATGAAAAGTGACATGCCTACATGTTACAATTCTTTCGTAGTAGTACTTTGAACAAAAGGCTTAGGACACTGCAACTCTTCATGAAATGTTTGGTAATTTATTTTCAGGCTTATAAACACTGTTTTAATTGCCATCAATAAACGGCAAACTAAGTTTCAAGAAGAGGATTTCATCAGTGAACACATCCCATTTCCTTTCTCTGAACTTTCTTAGTCTATATGACAGAGCACTCAATGTCTATTTTCTTTAGTTTTTCATTGATTACTTATTAAATGCAAGCTATATTTCCACAGCTAATCTGATGTGCTAATTAGGATTAGAGGTCATAACACATATTCTTTTAAGTCATCACATTTGCTCTCACACTTACTTCCTTCATTAATTAACACACATTTTAACAGAGGCGCATGGACAAAACAGCTTGAATGTACTTGAAAACCAAATCTCTGGGTGTTTTGAGCAATGGGCATTGATGTGTTACTCCTACTAGGTCCTTATGGTGGCAACTTCTTTCTTACTCCTCCTATGTCCTGTTAACCTGGAGCTTTGAATTTTCAGCACACTACCCTTTGACCTTGTTCACCAAATCCTTTAATCCCTAGAAATATTTTACCTGTTATTTACACTATATACTAAGAGGTAATCAAAAAAATTTGTTTACAAAATAAATGTGGAACACTTAATAGTAGCTAGTCATTTTCATAGCTAGTGCTTGCAGCAATTCCACTTTGGAAGTAAAAGGAAGAAGGTCTTCAATTCTTCCTGACCTTCTGAGCCCGCTCTCCTGGCAGATACTGAAAATAGAGGTGACAGTTTTCCAGATTAAACAAATAATCCTAATACTGTAGGAAAGGCTTGTATATATCCTATGTCTGCTAAAATGTTATGAAAGTTATGGTTGTCCCACCAAATATTTAAAGAGCAATAATTTAAAGATTTAATTTTATGATATCTTATAGAAAAGGCTCACTCGAGGATTTAAGCAATTATTACACAAAGAAAAACACATGCAATCACTCTAATGTTGAATCATATCATTTGTTCTAATTTCAATATTAGTTCACAGCCATCTTGTTATGGAGATGGCATAAGTTTTAGTTATATAATGTAATGGATGTTGTTGGTGTGCTACCAAGATTTATTTTACTTGAGTCTGTGGACAAAGGCTAGATTCCAGGTGACACCACAATGTCACCATATGTTGTTTCCTCATTTTTCTCCTTAGAGCACCCCCCTGATAAATCTCATATGAAAACCCATCTCTGGGTTTGCTTCTTGGGAATCCAATCTTAGGTATTAAAGTTCTTTTAGACATAAAACTGCATATTTGGTAAGATTTGTCTTCATAACTGTACTTTTCATTTTCATATGCAGATACTAAACACCTTCTGTATCCGCAAACTTTAAAAAAAGTAAATATCCATCCTCAAGCCATTAACTATGCACTTTCTCTCCAGGTTATTTTAGACAAAATTTGAAAAAAAATGGATAAAAGAAATCAATCCGTTGTATCAGAATTTGTGCTTTTGGGTCTTTGCCACTCATGGAATATGCAGATTTTTCTCTTACTGATATTTTTTTTGTGTGCTTTACTTAACCATAGTACTTGGAAATATTACTATCATCAACTTAATCATCACCAACCTCCATCTCCATTCCCCTGTGTACTTCTTGTTAGCCAAACTGTCCTTTGTTGATATGTTGCTTTCCTCAGTCACCACACCTAAGATTATCATAGATTTTCTCAGGGATATCAAGACAATTTCATTTGGAGGATGCATGTGCCAGGTCTTCTTTGTCCACTTCAATGGAGGGAGTGTGATAATGCTACTGGTTGTAATGGCCTATGACCGCTAAGTGGCCATATGCAAGGCCATGCACTACTCTACCATTGTAAGCCTGCAAAAGTGTATCATGTTGGTGGTGGCTTCCTGGACAACTGGCTTTATGCATGCCACGAGTCAAATGGCTGCGATAGTGCAAATGCCTTTCTGTGGTCCCAGGGAAGTGGACAGCTTATTCTGTGATATACCACTGGTAATCAAGCTACCATGCATGGATTCTTATACTTTGGGAATATTCATAAATGCTGACACTGGGTTCCTGGCCATGACATCCTTTATACTCTTGCTGATATCCTACATATATATTCTCTTAACTGTCCAGAAAAGGTCTAAAACAGACGCATCAAAACACTTTCCACCTGCACTGCACACATCACACTTGTAGTCCTCTTTTATGGGCCCAGAGTCTTCATCTATGTTTGATCACTAAGCATCACTTTGGTGGCCAAATTTCTTGCTGTGTTTTACTCTGTTCTCACACCTCTGCTCAATCCATGCATTTATATCCTGAGAAATAAGGAAATAAAAAAATGCTATGAAGAGATTTAGAAGTAACCACATAGATTTCAAAGGAAATATTCAGTGCTCAGAAACCTGTGTTGCACTTTCAATTGATAACAAAATGATCTAATAATATAATGTGAAACTTGTAGGCATTTAGTTTACATATACATGCCATGCTTGTCTCCCAATACAGGAATAAGATTAATATAATCCAAGGAATTTCTAAACATATCAATTAATCTGTGCAATACCATGAAACATTCCTGTCCAATCCAAAAAGTATTCATCCTTCATTTTGGTTGAAGTTCTTAGTCTGTCTTCCTATGCTATTAACTATGTTAAATGAGAACCTTAAAAAAATTCTTTCAGCCAAGCCATACATTCCTCTTTTTTGGACCATATCTTCTTTAACTTTGCTTAAACTTATTCCTAACCTCATTTGGAAAGAAAAATATTTCCATACCTTTGGCCCTTACCCTCATTCCTTTTACTTAACTTTCATTAAAGGGTAAGTGAATTATTACTTTTGACTTAACCCAGCTTCCTACCCAAATAGTAAAGGGAAAAAGTTGGAAGAAAAATTTACGAGAAGAAGCAATGCCAAAATGAAAGTGGGAAATATATAGTGAATAATAGCAGAAGTCATTCTATTTTTGGTTTGCATTGATTCAATAGGAATAAAATTTTATAGCTTAATGATATTTCCTTAGGTTTGACTGAAATTTTTCCTCCACTTTTCATTAGCAATTTTTGTAAAAAGTAATCTCCAGAAATATAATCTCCCTGAAGGCAGGAACCATGATTGATGTGGTCAATCAATGAAATTACACTATATAGTACTGTGATTAATATATGAGACATCAATAAATATATTTTACTGATTAAGTAGAGGCCAATTGTTCCATTCACATACTTATATCATTTTTATTGGAAAATGTTTTTTGGTATTATTAAATGTATAAATGAAATTTATTTTCTTTCTTACAGAATTTAGGTGAATGTAAATTAACTTGAAAGAATCAACAATAATTAAAAAAAACTCACAAATACAGTTTTTATTTCTTTTAATATGGAGACAATATAAAAAAGATTGTAGAGTTAAAAATAATGCAGTATCATCTTTGACTGCCTACTCTATACCAATGTTTAATGTATTATCTTAAATGCTTTTATCATTACCCCAAACTGTGAATGAGAAAATGAGATACAAAGGTGTGGATTAGATTTCATCAGAGTGACATATATTTGTTTTTATGTCTACGTTGGATTCGGAGATTAATTTCATTTCTAATCTTACTCATTTATTAAAGAACACTGCAGAATGCAAAAGAAAATGGCCACTCCTGGCACAATATGATGTTCCAGACCATCTTGTAATTTTCCTACCCAGGCCTGGAGTAAGAAATTTTTTCAATGAAATCTGAATCTTTTGTGGTGGATAATGTTCAGGTCTTACACCACTCCTAAATTCATCTATTTGTACTCTGAAAAATAAAGAGATAAACAATGCTAACAGGAGATTTTGAAGCTACTACATAGATTACAAGGGACATATGTAATGCTCAGACATATCACTGTGAACACTTCAAATTGATAACACAATGACCTTGCAATATAGGTCAAACATTCTGGGCATTTAGTTTACATCTACTTACCATGCTTTTATCCAGATACAGAAAATGGTCTCATATGATTCAGAGAATTTTAAGAGATATTAATCCATCAGGGCAATACTATGAGGACTAAAATCCAAACATAAATTCTTTATAAAGGAACAGTCTAGTCAATCTTACAATGCTATTAACTATGTTACATGAGAACCCTGAAGTTATTGAAGATAAAGCACTAGTTGTACATTTCCTGGATATTCCAGAACTAGGAGGGCATAAGAATGAAAAATACAGCTTATATTGGCCTGTAATAAATCCTGCTATGCCACTATCTAAATAATACGTGCTCTCAGATCAAACTTATTAATGCCTTTCTATCATCATATCCAAGTTTAGTGCTTACACACTCATCAGATAGAAAATTTTTTCTTAGATCCTTCTGGTTTCTAATAGAATCACCTTCATATATATTAATCTAGAAGACTGGTAGGTGTGCTCATTCCTAAACAAAACCTCAAATGGCTGATAGTCTTAATTTCCAATTTAATGGAAATAGTGTTGTCTGAACTGGTGGAAGTATCATTTCTGAAGAAACATGCAGAACTGAAAGTTTGAGGATGGGAAACAAATGTTCTGTGAGTGGGTTTTTAAGAGAAATAGTGAGAGGACCTATTCCACTTTTATATGTTGTTTCCAAAATCCCAGGAATGATGATATTGTCTCCCAAGGGAGTCATAAATGAGTCTTCTGATGCCATTCCATAATTCTTTTATGCTAGCTTTTTCCAGGTGGTCAGGTACATAAAAGACCATTGAATTCCTTGGTCATGAGCCCTTATCTGCATTTATTTTGCTGTATAAGAAATTCCTTTATCAGATTCAATATTGTGCACAATGCCATAATGATGAATAACACATTTCTTTAATCCATGAATGGTGATGTAGCTGAAGTTTTATGATTTGAAAGATACTGTGTATCTGGAATACATGTTTATTCAAATGAGGACAGATTTATACTTTCTCCATGATGGAAATGTCCCAGTATAATCAACCTACTTCTAGGTGGCAGACCAATCCCCAAAGGAAAATTGTGCTATATCAGAGGCTCATAAGTACTGGGCTATTTCAGTTCTGGTTGCCACGTCAAATTTTGTTAGAAACTCCTTGTTTTTAATTAAGAAATGCCCAATTCTGACCACTTTGTAAGGAACACATTGAGCAAGGCTTGTGTAGTTAGAAACAGAGCCTAACCTACATAGAAGTTGCCATTTGTCTGCCTGATGGCTAAAATTCCACTGCAGTGGATGCCCTCTGTAATGCATTCAACTGGGACAACTATATTTTCACAAAGTGTGCCAATTTAAGTCAGCCACAGAACTCTTTGCCAGGTCTCTTTATCATCAGTCTTCCAATTCTATCCATTCTAGGTCCTGACAGATAACCAAGCCATTAGTAATTGTTCATGAATCAATATACATCCATGTTTCTAGCCAAAGTGGACATCCAAATGTTCTCCTTGAATTTATGTCCAATGAAAGTCCTAATCACTGTTCTTCAGGGCTACTCTTAATTACAAGTAAAGCTGAAGACTTAAACTTCTAGTTGATGCCAACACATGTGAAACCACCTGCATTCACTGACTTCCAGCATGACAACATAAGGAGCTCCACTGACACATACCTCAGTGAAACTGATGAAAACTATTATAAGCAAATAAACATTTAAACCTTCTGAAAATGGTCCTGGGGGTGAAGAGAGAATGAATAAACATTTGTTTAAGAACATATATTAAGATTTGGTAAGAAAGTTGAGAATCTGTGGAATGAGAACAATGATAGTTCCCTCCCTCTCTCTCCTCAGCCAAGAACAGAGAGTTCAGTGTCCCATCAGCTTCAGGTCAGAGTGCTTTCTTACTGGAGGAGCAATAGATCAGCTTTCCCCATCTGTCTCCAGCTACCTTCTGCTGAATAAGTCTTTGGCAAATGTGGTTGATAGATGGGGTCTATGTTTTGCCCCGCATCCTCACTCATGGAAATGGGCATCAGCTTGGCTATGGCAGGGAAAGAAGGCTCCTCCTGATCATCTTGTTCACAGCTTTGAGGTGGTGTTTCTGTGCCAGGAGAGACAAGCTAAACAACTTCAGTCTCTGCCCACCTCCTACCACTGAGTGCTCAGCTCCTAAAATAGGGGCTTCTTCCCACCTCCAAACCTCTGGTTAAGAACAAGATACTGAGGATGAGAGAAAGTACTTTAAATAGAGAGCTCCTAATAGCTTCCCCAATAAAATGACTTCACTTAAGTGAAGTGTAGCTTAAGTGTGCTTTCAAAAACAGTTCAGTTTGTGGTGTAAGGCAATGCAAATGAGATTCAATATACAGGCTAAATTATAGGACAGCTCAAGGGAGAGGGTGGTAAAAACAATATCCATCATAATCATATTACCAGACACAGAAAAAGAAACATTTTAAAAATATAATACTCTTTCATAATTACACATAATCCAGTAGTAATAGAAGAGAACTTCCCATACCTGTGAAAGGGCATCTACAAACAGCCTAGAATTAATATCTTACTTAATGTGAATAGGTGAGATTCTCCCACCCTAATATCAGGAACAGAACACCAAGATGTGCCTTCTCACCACTTCTATTCAACATTGCACTGGTGAATCTGGCAATGGACAGTAGGAAAGAAGAAAGTAAAAGTCAAGTCTGTGATTATACTGAAAGCCGTTTTTGCATACTTTGGATGAACTGTAATGTGTGTAAACACAAAATAAAAATAAACAGAATGATGGAGAAAAAAAAATTCACCAGATTGGAAAAGATGAAGTTAAGTTTTTTTCATTTATAGTTAACATAGCTTGTATGTAAAAATCCCAAGGAATCCATCATTAAAATATTGCAACAAGTAAGGTAGTTCAACAAAGCTAATGACATGTGATATAAAAAAATCATTTGTATTTTAGATCCTCACAATGAACTATCTGGAATTAAATTTAAGAATATTATTACATTTATTACATTAATAAAAGGATAAATACTTGGGAATAAATTTAAGAAAATTAATGCAAAACTTACAGTGATCAAAATACAAAACATTGTTGAAAGAAACTAAAGAAGATATAAATAATTGATTAAAGCTTTCATGTACATGACGTGGAAGACTTAACATTGTTAAGATGGCAATAGTCTCCAAAGAAATATGCCATTTTAATGTAATTCTTATCATAATTCCTGCTAATTTATTTGTGGAACATTACAAGCTAATTTTAAAATCCATATGGCATAAACATGATTCAGAATAGCCAAAACAATCTTAAAAAGAAGAACATGGTGGGAAGATTCACACTAACCCAATTTCACACTTACTACAAAACAACTATAGTCAAGTCAAAATGGTAGTGGCTCAACAACAGATATATAAACCAATGAAATAGAATTGAAATTCCAGAACTAAAACCATGTTTCTAAGAACAAGTTATTTTTGACAATGGAGCCAAGACCATTCAATAGAGAAAGAACAGTCTTTTCAACATATGGTACTTGGACAACTGCACAGCCACATGCAAAAGAATGAAGTCAAACACCTACTTCACACCAGATATGCAATTTAGCCCAAAATATATTAAAGAGCTACATGAAAGAGCTAAAACTATAAAATTTCTGGAAAAAATAACAAGTCTTTGTGACTTGCGATTTGGCAAATGATCCTTTGATATGACAGCAAAACACATGTAGTCAACGAAAAAATAGATAATTTGAATATCATCAAATTAAAACATTTTGTTATTTAAAGGACAGAAATTGGAAAGACTGCCTACAGAATGGGAGAAAATATTTGAAAATAATTAAACTAATAATGGTATAGTATCAATAATATATAAAGAATTGTTACAACTCAACAAAATAAAGATCAAAAACCCAATTAAAAATTGGGCAAAGTGCTTGAGTAGATATTTCTCCAAAAGAGATGTATAAATTGAAAAGAAGTACATGGAAAGACCCATCCCAAAGTCCCATCAATTAATGGATAAATGAAATTTGGAATATCCATACAATGTAATAGTATTCACTCATAAAAATAATTGAAGCAGCTAAGAAAAGAAATAAAACAAACAATATTTAAAATAGTTTTGGGGGGCCATTCAGGAAGTTAATCTTATGTCCAGTCTCAGCCAGATGTCACAAAGTGCCAAGGGATGTAAAACCAAAAGCAACAATGCTTCTAAGGACATCTGGATGCCATGAACTAAATACAAGATAAAGAAATCAATAAACTGTCTAAATTGGAGGACATTTAGAAAGAACCATATATGCACCAACCATAATTCTTTACAAACAATTTATGTAATCTCTTCCCCCTGCCCAGATGGCTCCTTTGTCTGTTTGCACATTGTTTTTGCTCCTTGATTTTGCTCATTGTTTTCTTTTCTTTAGGAGGCACCAGGAACAGAACGCCGGGACCTCTCATTTGGGAGGCGGGCGCTTAACTGCTTGAGCCTTTTCTGCTCCCAGTAATCTCTTTTTTTTTTTTCTTTAAAAACTCTTGCTTAGAAAGACTTAAATAGACATTTCTCCAAAGAAGAAATACAAATGGCAAAAAAATACATGAAGAAATGTTCAACATTACTCATGATTGGGGAAATGCAAATCAAAACTACAATGAGATATCATTTCACGCCTATCAGAATGGCCACTATTAAAAAGACAGAGAACTAAAAGTGTTAGAGAGGATGTGGAGAAATAGGAACACTTCTTCACTGTTGGTGGGAATGCAGAATGGTACAGCCACTATGGAGGACTGTTTGGCAGTTCCTAAAGAAGTTGAATATAGACTTGCCACATGACCCTGCAATACCACTACTGGGTACATACTCAGAAGAACTGAGAGCAGTAACACGAATAGACATCTGCACTCCGATGTTCGTAGCAACATTATTCACCATTGCCAAAAACTGGAAACACCCTATTTGTCCATCAACAGATGAATGGATAAACAAACCGTGGTCTATTCACACTGAAATATTATGCAGTTGTAAGAAGAAATGAAGCCATAAATCATATGGCAACATGGATGAACCTGGAGGACATTATGTTGAGTGAAGCAAGCCAGACACAAAAGGACAAATACTGTATGAATGCGTTACTATGAACCAAATATATTGTGTAACATATTGTGTGAGTCAAAAATTTTTTTATATGTATCCATTACATTTAATTGAGAAATGTATATATTTATTCATCTGCTTTTACGTTTTAGTTTTTAATTGTTTATATTTTCAATTATTAAATGTACAAAATAAAGTAAAAAAAAAAAAAAGCACTTGAGCTATATTAGTTGTTCACAATAGTAAGACAGAAATAAAGCATTTCATACTGAAACCTCTAAGATCGACTAACCTATAAAAGGTAAAGAGTGACTGAAATTTGGGAGAAGTTTATTGATTTACATACTCAAAGCTATACCTAATTATTTCATAAATAACCAGGCACAAATACACAAGCAGTGATCTCCTAAAGCCTAAAATAATGTTTTTGAACTGATTGAAATGGACAAATGTCTCCACTTTTATTTTATTTAGCAAACTTTCCAGCATTGTAAACTATTGTGCCTATCTCATTCAATCTGGTAATTTTGATGTGTAGTAGTTTATTGCAAATAGTTTTGCCAATGACTGGGAAATTCTGAATGTACCTGGCAGGATATTCTAATTTTGCTGATCTTCACCTAGCAATGGCTCTCACTGAGAATAAAACAAAAAACAAACAAAAAAACCCTTGCTTGGAAGCCTCAAGTTGGGACTTGCTATCTGCATCCGTGCTCCTAAAACAGGAATTCTTAGACCCCAAATAAATGTTTTTGTTGTTTACAGCTCAGTGTGTTACTTCTTGCTTGACATAACAATACATGCAACATCATGGATGAAACAAGAAAACATTATTTTAAGGGAAAGGAGCCAAATACAAAAGGTCGCATATATTTTTATTTCATTTTTATGAATTGTTCAGAACTGACAAATCAATGGAGACAGAGAGTAAATTAGCAATTGCCAGGAGAAGGAGCAGGGGAGAAATTGGACTTGGCTGCTGACAGATACGTGGTTTCTTTATATGTGATGAAAATATTCAGTAATTAGAGACTGGTAATATTGCACAACATAGTGAGTTTTCTAAAGTGTACAAGGAGAATTGTATACTTTAAAATAGATAAAATGGATAATTTTATTTATGAGAATTATATCTCAAAAGGTATAAAAAAAGAGGTTGACAACATTAATATTCAACATCACGAGGCACTGTAATTGCAAAGATAAGGTCTTCAAAAAGGAAAAAAAATACATAAAAAAGTACAAAAGACAAATAGGAAGTAGTACATTAGCAAAAATTTCTAAGTCCCAGGTATACAAAACCAGGTAACAATTTGCTCTATTGATTCACTTTGTTGTTACATAAAAGGGAAAAAATAAAATGAAGTGTTTTAGAAATGCTGAAAGAAGGAGATTTGAATTGATTTTCAATTGTGCAATTAAAAAATCTTCACTATGATGTGCATTTACAAACTAAGTTATTCAATAAGCATTCACTAATCATCTACTGAAACTACTCATTATATATCAGTTGTTGTGTCAAGTTCTGAGGTAAAATAGTTATCTAGCTTCATGGAGTGAGTACAATCTTTAGTGACAGAGTTAGACATTAAACAACCAATCACATAAATTGAAGTATAATTGTAATTATGACAAGTGCTGTGAAGGAAAAGGATGGAAAATTTCAAGAGCTATTAAAGTTCATAACATGTCTAGATTGTCAGAAAACATTTTTAATTCGAAAAATTAATAGAAGTTAGCTTAGAGAAGAAGACTAGAAAGTGTTGCCTAAGAGATAAAAATAGCATTTTCAGAAACTCTAAGGAAAAAACCACAATAATTTATAATAAATGAAAGCAGAGCATAGCAACACAACAGACCAGCCATATTACGGAATGAAAGAAACATGGAGCAGAGACAAATCATGCCAGTCAACATGACCAAAGCAATTCAAGCTCAGCTAATAGACAAGGGGACATTAACACATGACAGAAAGGTCAGAGATCTACAGAAACATGTGAACACATATGCACTAACCAGAGATATCAGATAAAAATGGCTTTCTCATATAATTTTGCAGCAATTGCCTAAGAATGTAGCAGGAATACACATACTTTGCTCAGGTACGTTAAAGACTTGGTCAGTAATTAACTATAGAACTGTCAACTTTATATCAACAATATAGTCATGGTTTCTAATTAGGGTTTTGTAGTTCTGTTATTGGAGCATAATGTTAATTGTGTGATTTCAGCAATAATTTTTGAATATGGGAAAAAAACTCATACTTTTTACTATATACTGAAGATGTGATACATTAATCAATAAATTTAATTTTTGAGACCTGCAAAATATAAAAATCTACACTCGTGACTGTTTCAAAACCTTTTCTACCACCCTATTAAATGAAGTGTAAAAAAGTCTGAGCTGGAGCTCAAAATAAAGGGAGACGAAGTAACACAAATGTTTTACTGAGGTAATTTTGACCAAATTAATTCCACATCCTCCCACAAATTCTGTTGGTATGTTGATCCTGTGAAATTTTTGAATCTGAAAAGTAGAAAGGAATATCTTAGAAGAAGGCTTATTGCAATAATGATTGTTTCCCTAGTAAAGAGTGAGCTTAAGTAATGATTAGGCTCACTGCTTGTTCTACTCTAAATTCCTGTTGTTTCTTTTTTTTTTTTTTTTTTTCCCTCTTTCAGACAGCTTCTACCAAATTTCTGCAAATGGAAATAGATCTGCTAAATAAAAGCTCAAGTGTTTCTGAGTTCATCCTCCTGGGACTTTTCAGTTCCCAAGAAATTCAAATTTTATTTTCTACAATCATCTTTATTGTCTATGTAGCCATTGTAGTTGGAAAACTTCTCAATGTGATATCTCTAATATTTGATAACCATCTTCATTCCTCCAAGTGTTTCCTTTTGGCAAAATTATCATGTTTTTACTAATGTATTTCCTCTGTGGCAACTCCAAAGTGATTGCAACTTCCTTAGTACAAGATCATCTCCCTTCAAACTGCATGGCTGAGATGTATTTTATGCAATTTTATGGGGTGGTAAAATGTCTTTCCTGATAGTGATAGCCATCAACAGAAATGTTGCCATATGCATACCCCTACACTACCAAAAGCATCACGAATTTCAGTGTGCTCATTGTGCTTCTTTCGCTCTCAGAGGCAATTGGGTTCATACATATACATATCTCATGGCCTGATGGTGTTCACAGTGGACTTACCTTTCTGTGTTCCCAATGTTGTGGACAGCATTTTCTGTGACCTTCCCCTGATCATCAAGTTTGCCTGCACTGAGACATATATTCTGGAGTTCCTGGTCATTGCAAACAGTGGAAATCTGTCGCTGGTCTGCTTCATTTTCTTGCTGATATCCTACATTATCATGTTAGTCACCATCTGGCAGCACTCTTCCAGTGCATGCTCCAAGGCTGTGTCCACTCTGTCTGCTCACATCACTGTAGTCACTCTCTTCTTTGGGCCTGCTATCTTCACTATGCTTTTCCATTCAACAGTTATAGTGGATAATTTCTTTCACTGTTTTACTCTATAATCACCTCCCTCTTTACCAATTATTTATATACTGTGAGGAATCAGGAAAAGAAGGCAATCATTAAGTGACTGAGGAGCCAGTATATTGGTCCCTGGCTGACCCATGAAGTATTGTGGAGCATTGAATGATTTTTAATGTGTCTTCTGCTTTTCTGAGGTTCTGAGTCTTAAATAGCTATTTAAATAATTGCAGTAAAGTGATATCTAATATCGTTTACAGTCTCTAAAATGAATAAAATTATTAAGGCATTTGTGATTTAAGAATTTTAATGAAAAATGTTTGTAACAGTCATAATAGATAGATAAACATCCACATATTATGCACCTACATGCCTTAGATTATTTAAAATATATAAACATATTGTCCTTTTTCAAAAATTTTATAATGTTCAGTGATTCAAAATGTACAAATAGGAAAACTTCACTAAAATAGCAACCAATATGGTATTCAGCGAATGTTTTGTTTTTAAATTATGTTCTAGCTTAACAGGCATGAAATTATATATATCATTAAGCATCAACCTTATGGAGGCTTCCTGAAGGAGTTGGGGACTAAATTATGTTTTTTTAACAAATCAATTTTATTGATCCATAACAATAAAGCATAAATCCATCTAATGTGTACAATGGCATTCAGTATAATCACATAGTTGTGAAATCTTCACTCCGTTTTGTTTTGAAGAATGTTTTTATTGAATGACCTCAATGGGCTAATCATGTATGCAGAATGTAAAACATCAAATGAAATACTAAAGATTCAAATTATGTACTATTTACCATTTCTAGCTATACTAGAAATCATGGAGCAATTAATATTCTTTTCACTGAATTCTGGCATTCATGAACCACTTTTAAAAAATATTTACAGTATACCATACATTGTTCCAAACTATAAGCATATATGGGAATGATGTAACAAGGGTGGGAGTTCTGTATGGGAAGCATGATAGTCTCAGACTACTTCTCTAAAGAGGAGTCTTCTAAACCAACACATTAAGATAGATAAAACTGAGTTATTTGGGAAGGAGAAAGAACATTCCAAGCAGAAGTTTCAATGCATTTAGAAAATGTGAAATGAGATAAAGCTTGTAGGTACTGAAAGCAGAATTTTCTAAATGGTGGTTGATGAACACAAATGAGAAAGATTCATGTTGAAAGTCTATATTTATTCAATGACAAATAATACTAACAGTAGGCTTATTGAAACTGCAAAGAGAGCTTGCAAGTGCTATGACAAAACCAAAATTATGCAAACATCCTCAGAGCCATTTCCTAGGTGATGTCTTCTCTTTTTATGTATAACCTATTTTGAAAATCAAACTTACATATATTCCCTTCTGTGACAATTTGAGATTATTTTTGTGAATGCGCAAAAGAGAAATATTATGTTTGTAAACTGTTCTACTCTTCTGGGTGTAATACCCTTTTATTTTATTGGGATTAGTTGAGGGACCCTTGATTAAATCACCTGCTAAGACTAGGACTTTGATTCACCACATCAGTAAGGTGCGACTCAGGTTGAGTCCCTGCACCCTTGTTAGGCCAATATAAATGGACATTCAATCAAGAAGACACAGGGGAAGAGAGAGAACTCTGTCATGTTTCATCCTGGGACCCCAGGGAGACATGAGCCCTTTGCCTGATAATTTGCAGCTGACCTTGGGAGGAGAACCAATACTGCAATAGAAGGCCCAAAAAGAAACAAGCACTGTGCCAGAAGAGAGAGGAAGCACTAAGAGACAAGCCCTATTCCAGCCTACAACTGAGAGAAAAGAAGCCCACATGGGAAGCCTAAACCCTTGCAGAAATCTTGCTTCAACACGTGGCAACTGACTTTGGTGAGAAAGCAACCATGAGTTGTACTCTTTAGGGCCTTGTAACTGTAAGCTTTTACTGCAGATAAATACACTTTATAAAAGCTAACAGATTTCTAGTACTTTGCATCAGCACCCTTTTGGCAGACTATTACAGAATTTGGTACCAGGAGAGTGGGGTACAGTCTGTTGCAATTACCAAAAATTCTGAAATGGTTTTATAAATAGGTAAGGGGTATTTTTTGGAGGACTTGTGAGATGCTAGATGGGAAGGACTATATTGCTTTGAAGAGACTCTTCTTAGGGAAATGGAATGTAAAGGTATTTCTGATAAGGCCTTAGAAGGAAATGATGAAACTATTTTTGGAAACTGGAGGAAAGATGATCCATGTTTTAAAGTTGCAAAGAACTTAACAAGATTGACTACTGATGTTATATGGAAGGCAGAATTTGAAAATGGTGAACCTGGACATTTAGCTGAAGAGCTTTCCAAAGGAAATTGGAGAATGCAGCCTGATTACTCCTTGCAGCTTATAACAAAATGTGAGAGGAAAGAGATAACCTGAGAACTGAATTGTTTGGCACAAAGAAACTAGAGACTGATTCCAGAAATTCCTAGCCTTTGGAAATCAAGCCCCTAGAAAAAAGTGCCCTATACGAGGGCTTAACTCAATCTGGAACTTGTAAGTCAGGATTGAAAATACAGTTATCCAGGAAAGGCTTGTGGAAAGTCTTGTTGTCTGATGGCTTGGGCCCCTGCTTCCTACATGATAAACCAACAAGTTTTTGTGAGATCTCTATGAACAAAACCAATGTCAGCCTAGACTAAAATGAACATGGAAGGGAGAGATTGAAGGGAAACTGAATTTAAGAGGAAAACCATGGAAGCTAAGGTCTGGAATTAAGATACCTCTTTGGGCCAAGAGAAGGACCCCACCCATGTATATGGAAATGGTGAATTTGCCCATCATTTGAAGAGGGTAGCTGTCCTAGCCACTGTTCAGGGCAGAGTTTGGCCACTGCAGGCTACACAGCATAGAGTCCATTCCACAGTGGTTGGGGAGAAGTAGGTTGCCACCCCATTACTCTGAGGGATTTGGGCCTGTTCCACATAGGTTGGAAAGTGTGAGGTCACCACCCCACTGCTCTGAGAAGGGTGGGCCTATTCCCCAGAGATTAGGGAAGACCAGGACACCACCTCACTCTTCTGAGGAGTTTGGGCCTGAATGCTAGAGATTAGAGGGAATGATGCTACCACCTCACTGTACTAAGGGGCTTAAGACTGTACCCCAGAAATTGGGGAAAGTGTGGCCATCACCCTAATGTTCTTGGAGGGTGATGTCTGGATCTTAGTCATCATCCAGATACTTGATGAGGGTAGAAAAAAGAAAATGGCAGTTGTGCATGCCTATGGAAAGGGTAGGCCCCCATGAAGTCCCTCGGCAATGAAGAAACCATCACCTTAATGACTCTCAGACTTTGAATTTAATGGAGTATGCCCCTACAAGTTTTCAAAACTGTTAGGGTCCTGTGACACATGTTTTCCTCCCAAATTCTCCTTGTGGTATTGCAAATGTTTATCCAATGTCTGTGCCTCATTTGCATACTGGAAGCAGATAACTCATTTTGTAAGTTTCACAGGTCTACAGCCAGAGGGGATTTTGCCCCAAGACAAACTGAATTTCTATAACTGATTGTGATGTGATTTTATACCTAGCATAGCTATTGAAAGGATTTAAGGTTTTTGGGAATATTGTAATATCTTTTTGGAATATAGAGGGTGGAGTGTGACAGTTTGAGATTATTTTTGTGAATCCCCCAAAAAGAAAGATTATGTTTACAGAATAATCTATTCTTCTGTGTTTGATACCCTTTGAGGGGCCCTTGATTAAATTGCCTATTAAGATTAAGGCTTTGATTTACCACATCATAGTGGGATGACTCAGGTTGAGTCCCAGGCCCCCTTGGTGGGCTGAAATAAATGGACACTCAATCAAGAAGACACAGGGGAAGAGAGAGAGCTCTGTCATGTTTCATCCTGGAGCCCCAGGGAGAAATGAGCCATTTGCCTGATAGTTTGCAGCAGACCTTAGGAAGAGAGCTAAGACTGATATAGAAGGCCTGGAAAGAAATGAGCCCTATGCCAGTAGAGAAAGGAAGCCCTGAGAGATAAGCCCTATGATACCATGCAGCTGAGAGAAAGGAAGCCCGGGATGGAGGCTGAACCTTTGCAGAGATCAATGACCATCATGCTTCAACAGGTAGTAACTGACTTTGGTGAGAAATCAACCTTGATTTGGACTCTTTAGGGCCTTGTAACTGTAAGCTTTTACCCCCAAATAAATACCCTCTATAAAGGCCAACAAATTTCTGGTACTTTGCCTTGGCACCCCTTTGGCAGACTAATACACCTTCTAATCCTGAGTATTTTTGTCCCTCCTGAAATTTGTTTCTGAATCATCTTCTATTTCTTTTAGCTCTCTTCTCAAAAATTGAACCTATGCCATACATGTTGAATGCTTTGGTAATCCTGGGTATCCAATTTTGTGCATGTGTTATAATTCTAAATTCTACATTTAAGAATTCTTCCCTTTATTTAACTCTACTTTAACAATGATATAACATCAAATCCTGGTAAATAGTTCTTCTCCAGAGAAATTTAGATGAAGTTTTATTTTTATGGCAATTGGGATTGTGAGAGGCTGCATGGAATAACAAATATAAAACAAATATTCATCTAAGGCTCACTCAGAGTGAGTGATCTACCAAAAATGTCTGCTAAGGGCTTAGGAAGTAACACCATATTTACTAGCTATTTATGATCCCCACTTCTCTGTAATCTTCATATGGTTGTGAATGTTAGGGAAACCTTGGGGCAGGGTTCATATAAGATTCAGTATAAAACAAACTTTCTCTAGCAAATGAGCATCAGCCATCATTCATTGTTACTGAGCCATTTGTATAGCAGTTGCTATTTTTCTTTTTTAAACCATAGAGTTAGTTCATAGTTTGTAACAAATATTCCATTACAATGCAAGGTTGTTGGTGGGGTGATGGGACCCCTGCATGATGATATGCATGTTTGTTTTGTAAGTTCACAACTCTTACGATACACTTACTGTTTATGTATGTGTATGTATGTATGATGTACTAGAATAAATTATTTTTAAATGTCAATATTAGGGTTTTTTACACATTCTTACTTTTTTATCTTGAAAAAAAGATAAAAAACACACATCTTGAAGTTCTATACAATAGCAAAAGACTTAATGAAACTCCTGTTCTTCATATTAGTTAATTGTTAAACTACACTAATTTACCATTAATCAATAAAGAGCATTAAGCTGGTGAAAATTTTCTTTCTTCTCTCTCTTTCCCAGCTCTCTTTTTTTATCCCTCTCTTTTCTCACCATCTCTTTCTTATTCTACTCCCTCCACCATCCCTTCTCTAGTTTTCTTCTCACTTCTCTATCTAGAAAAAAATCTCTTTATATGTTAAAGGGAAAAAAAGGGGGGTTTTCTTTATGTTAAAGGAAGTCTGTCTGAGTTTCCTCAAGCTCCATGTCATCCTTGCTCACTTAAATTTTACTTAATAAATAATCCAATTATGAAATTCATTATAGTCAAATATATTAAGCCAAGTTTTTATAATTATAGTTTAGCCAAGCCTCTCATGTATGATAAGTTCATTTTCCATTCACCCTCTACAACTGAACAAACCAATTTAGTGTTTTCTAGAAAAAACACCTTTTAGAAACCTTACTAGAGAAAGTTCATGTGGCTGATAACCTTGTGAATTAACAATCAACTTAAATAATGAGAGAGGAAATCATTGCTCTACTTTAAGGGAAACCAACAGGTTTAATTTCATAAGTCCCTTTAGTAGTTCATAACCTGTTTGCATCTTATGTATATGTTTTCTGTCTTTTTTAACTAGAAAATGATTGTCCTCTATACGCCTACAGGTGGAAAGATAACCCATAAATATACAGAAATCAATGTGTCTACATTACATTGAAGCTACCATTCCTCAGCTATAACTTGTAGGTTAAATAGCAAAGCCAACAACATGTTCCAATTGTAAACTTTAGTAAAATTTAAGACATTTTATATAAAACTAGTCAAATGAATGTAAAAGTACTATTCTGATCATGAAGGAAACAGGATACAAATAATCTAGGTTACCTCACATATGGCCAACTCGCATGTGACCAAAAACATTCAGTTACAGTAGAAACAAAAGAGCCAATCATTGACTAATGAATATCTTTCACATTCCTGATCAGAATTGTCAGTTTTACCAGTGAGCTTGAGTTTTCTGAATATAAAATGAGTTTAATCCAGAATGCATAAAAAGATAAAATGAAAAATAAAATTCTTGCTTGGCTAAGTTCAGTACATGTAATATGTACAAAATTTAATGAATAAAATGCCAGATCAAAAAAAGAGATGAATACTTAAACCATTTAATATTTGATGTAATTATTGTTATATTCACTTTGAGTATATATTTTAATTCAGTTGACATTTATGAAATACCAGGTTAGATAAATTATTACATTTAAATGAATTTCTTTTTATTTTTTTCCTCAAGTCTAAACTTATTTTCATGATTAACTCATGTGATACTTTTCTTAACACAATTATCTAATTGTACTGCTAATATTTAATTTTTGAAAAAAATTTATCAGTCTACTCCCTACTTTTCTAAACCCAGTGGTTGTTTTCTACCTATATCTAGAACAATGCTTTTGATATTTTTTACCTGATAAATATATGAGAATAAAATCCTTTTAAAACTTGATATTAAAGGCTTGTCTATAAGTTTACAGGTTTATTATTTTAATAAGAAAAATAGCTATAGTGGTTATTTTGGCAACTAATCTGATTTGTCACTTTCCAAGTATTTTCTCAATTAATAAGTGAACTTTATGTGTGGATTATCATATCCACACATGGCTTCACACATTCATGAAAAGAAACCAACAAAACTCCTGAACATTAAAATTCTTGCTTGGCATGTGCATATCCAGTTGTTCTACCACCATATGATGAAAACACTGTTTTTTCCTGATTGCAAGAAGTTGGTGCTTTGTATGTTGAAAATAAATTGATGATATATATATGTTAAAAAAAAAAACCTCCTGATCATTAGAAACCGAGGCCTAATTCTTTTCAAAACAATTGCCAGTTACATCTTTCCACATACACTAACTGCTGTATTTAACTGCTTTTGTGGAAAAGTATGGAAATGACATGCACTGAACATAAATATACAAACTGAAAACCTCTTAGCTTTTCTTACACCCCTCAAGAAAATAACCACAATCAAAAGGAGTGGAGCAGTTTGTCAACTTTAGCCCATAAATGGCATTGTCAAGGCTAGGCTTTCCATTCTCAGGCCACTCATCAATTTCTCACACACAGTTTCTGCCAGAGATAAACTAAACCCAGCTTGAGACAATTTTATTACAATACTTTTTGTTTGTTTTCAGTACACTGACATTTGTAAGATATATACTATTTATTTAAGTTTTCCCTTTTAGGTTAAACAGTGGCGTAAATTAGGAAGACTTCTTTAATTTTTCTTACTCTATTTTCAATTGTGGACAGTAAAAATGAAAAAAATAAACATTTCCAATAATCTGAAACTATATATATAAATTATGATGAATGGCATCATGTATTTTACCAGATTTGAGTAAATGTATATGTAGCTGGATATTTTTAGCTGGATGTTTTCATAAATATTCTTTAAAAAATTTAAATGGTAATAAAGTATTGCATTTTTGTTTTAAATTTTTCAAAATTATATATGATGTTAAAAAATTACTTTATGAATCTCTTCTGTTGATATTTTGAGATTAAAGACTGTATCATTTTATAAAACAATTTTACAACTACTATGTAGACTCATTTTCTGCATGAAAAGGATATCAAGAATGCTGACAATAATTCTTGACAGAGAAGACAGCTATGTAATTATATCATTATGTTTAATAGAGCAAAGTTCTTTCATTAACACCATTTCTTTTTTTTTAATTGTTTTATTTTTAATTTTTAAAGAAGTTTTAGATTACATAAATGTTATATAAAAAATATAAGGGATGCACATATGCCTCATTCCATTCCCCTCCCACACTTTCCCCCATTAACAACATTTTTCATTAGTGCGGTATATTTGTTATTATTGATGAACTCACATTGAAGCATTGCTACTAATCTGGACTACAGTTCACATTATAGTTTATACTCTGTCCCACACAATTTTGTAAGTTATTACAAAATATACAATGGCCTTTATCTGTCACTAATAATGCCATGCAGGATAAATCTAATGCCACAAAAATGCCCCCATATTACATTATTCTGCCCTCTTCCATCCCTCAGAACCTCTAGTGGTCACTGCCTTTACATCAGTGATAAGAATTCTTCCACTGCTAGAATAATAATAAGTATATAGCAGAATAATAAGTCTACTTTAGTCCATTGTTCATTCCCCAGTATTGAGGATGTTGATGCCTTCTCTGCTTCTAATTGAGAGAAGGCTTAGATCCCATGGGCAGATGTATGGTGCTAACTTGCTTGCAGTTGTGGATACTCTGTCTTCTTTGGGATGGGCATTGTCCATCATCAACTCTTTTTTAGTTGTTCCTGTGTGAGTCCAATGAACTTGAGAGTAGTTGTTGCAACTCTACTGAAATCTAGGGCTCAACTGGCCCATGGACAGATCAAATATTTAAGTATCTGAGACATATATTTATCAAGTATAGTGCTAATTATAGGTTCAAATAAAAGGGACAGAAGAGCCATGTGTACAGAATCTATAAATGAGACTAACTCTGTTACACTGGGGAGCATAAAGTCTAAAGTAAAGCCCATTGACAGGGTGCTGAATTCCTGAGCTGCCTGCACGACTTATAGTTTCCGAATATCTTTAGAGGCTTCAGGAGCCCCACTATTTGAGGCACTGTTTACTGTGGCAGTCAATGAGATCTTATTGAGACTTGTATAAACGTAACCTCTGGAATATCCTTCCGACTCTCTTTGAAATATTTTAGCAATAAATGCTCTTTTGTATTCACCATTTCCTCTTTTTGGTCAAGGTTTTTTTCCAGATGCATTACTAGTTGGTGCTTGGTAATAATCCCTCAGAGCCAGGGAGGCTTATCCCCAGGAGTCATGTCCCACATTGGGGAGCAAGTAGTGCATTTATATGCTGAGTTTGGCTTAGACAGAGGCTACATTTGAGCAACAAGGAGGCTTTCAGGGGTAACTCCTAGGCAGTATACAACACTAGGCTAAATTTCAATTTCACAAGAAAAGGTTCATAAGTGTAATCATCAATATCAAGGGCCTGGCATAATTTTCTCTCTTCCTTCACTAGACATTGGACTTGGGACATTCTTGTCCTATTAGAGAATGTAGCAGAACTCCCCAGGGTGGAAATTCAATATTCTTTTGGTTATTGTGTGGATCTCCACCCACCGAGTCAATGTCCCATGAACACTTGAATATATTATTATGTCTTAGAGGTACGTCCCAGGTGAACCACTTCCCATGCAAACCATGTCACTGACATCCACACCAGCCATCCTTCCACACCATTGCTGTCACCCTTCCAAAAATGAAGCCAACAAAATAACCAAAAAATTTAGTAAGAAAATGAAATAATTAAAAAAATAACCAATACTATACAAAAAATTAAAACAATTTGAATTAATAAAATTTGTTTTTTGACATTGTCTTTCATCACTGTAAGATCTGTTTTCTTGTATGTGCAGTGACATTTGCTACCATATATTCCCCAAGTGTCTTATTTTTTTTTTTTTTCATTTTATCTTCAAAGAAGATTTAGGATACAGAAAAGTCACATAGAGAATATCAGTGATTCCTATATACACAATGCCTTCCCCCTTTCCCCTCTCCCTTATTAATAACATTTTACAAGCAGATGGTACATTTGTAACAATTGATGTACAAATATTGAAGCATTGTTATTAACCACAGTCAATGGTTTACATTGTGTTTTATATTTTGGATAGTACACTTTTAAAGGTTTTGAAAAAATTTGAAGTGGCCTATATCTGTTATTGCAAGATCATGCTGAACAATTCTAATGCACTAAAAATGCCTTACATTCCATCTATAATATTCTTCCCTCCTCCTCCTCCCCTCAGAACCTATGGTAATCACTAACTTTCAATTTTTGAAGAATAAGATTCATAGTTACTAGCAATAATACTGAAGTCCTAACATATTGGTCTGTTTCCTTTTTTAGACACTGCCTGTGTTCTCAAGGTATTCTTGTTCCTCTAATTGAGAACATAGCAGGACTCCCCAGGATGGGATTTTGGCATTTTCTTAATTATTGTGTGGGTCTTTATTCACTGATATGACACGTTATAACAAAATAAACACTTGCATATTCCACAAAGCCTGCCCCAGATGTGCCCTTCCTATATACACCCCTCACATCCAGCACCATATAACACTGACCCTCTCCTGTCATATTTGCCAAAATAACATTCCCACCATTGTACTTTTAACCACAGACATGCAAATCCCCAGAGTTCACCTGTTCTTTCCCTCAACCCTCCCACCAGCCATGGATAATCCAGCCCAACTCTCCCAACTTACTCTTCCTCACAAACCAGCACTGCCAAATCCAATCACATCACTGCACCATTGTCATGTTCATCCACTGCAAAGCTACATCCTTCCAGCTTATAGTAGAATTTGCCCATATGGGCATCAGCTCACCACCCTCTACTCCCTTTCTGTCTCCTGTAAACCGCTATTCCAGATGCTAGCTCTGTGAGTCCATTCAACTTGCTTAATTCATATCAGTGAAGTTGTGTAATATTTGTCCTTCAGTGCCAGGCTTACTTCACTAAACATAAGGTCTTCAAGATTCATCCATGTTAACTTGTTTGTTAATACTGCATTCCTTCTTACAGCTGAGTAATAGTCTATTATGTATATAACACAATTTGCTTATCCATTAATCTGTGGATGGACATTTTGGTTGCTTCCAACTTTTGGCAATAGTGAATAATGCTGCTATGAGCATTGGTGTGCATATATCTATTTCTGTCCCTGTTTTCAGTCCTTCTAGGTATATTCCCAGCATTGAGATTGCTGGATCATATGGCAATTCTATGTTTGCTTCGTTAGGAACCGCCAAACTGTCCTCCACAATGGCTACACCATTCTACATTCCAAACAGCAGTGGATAAGTGTTCCCTTTCCTCTACATCCTCTCCAACACTTGCAGTACTCTGTTTTTTTAATTGCCAACAGTCTAATGGATGTAAGATTATGTCTCATAGTTTTGATTTCCATTTCCTTAAAAGCTAGTGACGATGAGCATCATTTCATGTGTTTTTAGCCATTTGTATTTCTTCTTTGGAGAAGTGTCTGTTCAAATCCCTTGCCCATTTTTTTTAAATGGGTTGTTTGTCTTTTTATTTTCAAGAGGTAAGATTTCTTTATATATGCTGGATATTAGGCCCCTATCAGATAGATGGTTCCCAAATATTTTCTCCCATTGATTAACCTGCATTTTCACTTTCTTGACAAACTCCTTTGAAATACAAAGTTTTTAATTTTGAGAAGGCCCAATTTATTTATTTATTTTTCTTTCATTGCTTGTGCTTTGGGTCTAATGCTTATAAAACCATTTCCTACTAAAAGATCTCATAGATGCTTCCCTATATTATCCTTCAGGAGCTTTATGGTCTTGGTTTTTATATTTAGATCTTTGATCCACCTTTAGTTAATGGTTGTATAGGCCATGTGATGGTGATATTCTCTCATTCTTTTGAATATGGATATCCAGTTCTCCAAGCACCATTTATTGAAAAGGTCATTCTCTCCCGGTTGAGTGAGCTAAGTGGTCTTGTTGAATATCAGTTGACTGTATCTGCAAGGAACTCTCAGTTCTGTTCCATTGGACAGTATGTCTATCCTTATGCCAATACCATGCAGTTTTTACCACTGTAGCTTTGTAGTATGTTTTAAAGACAGGTAGTGTGATTCCTTCTATTTCATTTTTCTTTTTCTATATATCTTTGGCTATTTGGGGCCCCTTGCCCTTCCAAATAAATTTCATAGTTAGGTTTTCCAATTCAGTTTAAAAAAAAAAAAAAAAAAATACTTTTATAGTTTTTATTGGGATTGCAACTCTATTTCTTCTTTAACATCCTTACAGAGTAAAATTCTTCCTTGGTCTTGTTAGTCTGAATTTCCTAGCAATTATGAGATAGAAAGATAATATTAAAGAATTAGAATTTTGTGAATGCACAATATAGCACATATGTATTCAAATAAATATTCAACTATGTTACATATATGTTACCCTTGAAAGCCTCAAAATAATCTATGCAGTTGAAGAGATGATTTATCTTAAATTTACAGAAAAATAAATTAATGCTTAAAAGAGTTGAGATATATCTCCCTAGAAAAAGTTGAAGCCAGGAGTGAAATTTGAATCATCACTCTTACTTTATTTTTGTTTAATTCTGAAATTTGAGCTAAATACTGTAAGCTGAATATGTGATAAACTAATTAAGTAAAAATTGATATTCAGATCAGATTTTCCACATTCTGTTTTGGCCTTCCATATAGAAATAGCAGTATAAGTATGTGTTTGTATATGTGACTATGTGTGTGTTTGTGTGTGCTGCATCAATAAGTTTCAAAGAAAAAATGAAAAGAAAGCCATAAAACCAGCCTCAACAAATGTGGGAAGATTGAAATTAAACAAAGTCAATTTCTCTGATCACAATGGAATGAAGCTGGAAATCAATAATGGCAGAGAACCAGAATAGGCAGGAAAATATGGAAGTTAAACAACAAATACTTAAACAATCATAGGTCAAGAAGGAATTTATAAAATAAATCAGTAACAACTTTGAAATGAATGAAAAAGGAGAACACAGCATATGAAAACCTGTGGGATACAGTGAAAGCAGTGCTGAGAGAGTAATTTATAGCTATAAAATGCCTATATTAAAAACTAAGAAAGGGCTAAAATCAAAGATCTAACTACACACCTAGAGGAACTAGAGAAAGAGCAACAAACTGATCCCAAAGCAAGCAGAAGGAAAAATAAAAATTAGAGCAGAGCTAAATGAAATTGAGAATAAAAAACATAAGAAAATATTAACAAAACCAAAATTTAGTTCTTTGAGAAGATTAATAAAATTGACAAACCCTTAATTAGACTAACAAAGAAAAAAAGAAAAGATTCTAATACATAAAATAAATAACAAATGAGGAGATATCACCACTGACCCCAAAGAAATAAAGAGTATCATGAGAGGTCACTTTGAAAAATCATATGCCAACTGAATGGATAACATAGATGGACAAATTTCTAGAAACACAAGCAGCCTACATTGAGGAATGAAGGAACTGATGAACTCAACAGACTAATCACAAGTAAAGAGATTTAATTAGTCACCAAAAAGCTCCCAACTAGGATCAGCCCAGGACCAGATGGCTTCACAGGTGAATTCTACCAATCATTCTGGAAAGAACTAACACCAATCCTGTTTAAACTTTCCCAAAAAAATAGCAGTGGAGTGAAGATTGCTTAACTCATTCTATGATGCCAAGATAACCCAAATATCAAAGTCAAATAAATATGCCACAAGAAAAGAAAACTACAGACCAATCTCTCCAATGAAACTGGATACTAAAATCCTCAGCAAAAAACTTGCTAATCATATTCAACAGCACATCAATTGAATTATACATCAAGACAAAGTAAGTTTAATTCCTGGTATGCAAGAATGATTCAGCATAAGAAAATCAATCAATGTAATATACCACATTCCCTGGTCAAAAGAAAAAAATCACATGGACATCTCTAGTGAAGCAGAAAAAGCATTTGACAAAACATATATTCTTTCTTCATAAAAACACTTCAAAAGATAGGAATAGAACGAAACTTCCTCAATATGATAAAGAATGTATATGAAAAACGCACAGCTAATATCATATTAAATGGTGAAATCCTAAAAGCTTTACCTCTAAGATCTGGAACAAGACAAGGATGCCCACTGTCACCACTCTTATTTAACATTGTGTTAGAAGTAATTGCTTGAGCACTTTGGTAAGAAAAAGATCTTTGAAATGCATCCAAATTGGAAAGAAAAAAGCAAAACTTTCACTATTTGCAGAAGACATGATCCCATAGTTAGAAAACTCTAAGAAATCTACAACAAAGCTTCTAGAGCTGATAAGTTCAATAAAGTGGCAAGAAATAAGATCAACATGCAAAAATCACTAGTATTTCTGTACACCAAAAGTGAACAATCTGAGGAGGAAATCAAGAAAAAATTCCATTTATAAAAGCAACTAAAAGAATGACATACCTAGGAATATACTTAATGAAAGATGTAAAGGACATGTACATAGAAAATTACACAGCATTGTTAAAGGAAATCAAAGAAGACAAACAAATTGAAGAATATTCCATGTTCATGGATTGGAAGACTAAACATCATTAAGATGTCTGTCCTACCTGTGGCAGTTTGGCATTGTTTATGAATTACAAAAATGGATATTGAATTATGTTTGTAAACTGGTTTGTTCCTCTGAGTATATTAGATTATATTGAATTCAGAGGTTTCACTTTTACTTGATTAAATTATGATTAGGGCTTTGATTGGGTCACGTCAGTACGATGTTGAGTCACCACCCAGGGAGGGACTCACAGAGAAAATGACAACACACAGGAATTAGTTGAGTATTGGTCCTGAAGCTTGGGAAGTAAACATACAGAGAAGCAGATATGTGAGGAAGGAGAGAAGTCTCCGTTAGACACAGCAGAAGCCCCAGTAAGAGAGACAAGCCATTCCCTTGAAAGTCTGCAGCTAGCCTTAAGGAGAGAGTAGAGCAGGTGAGCCTGAAGAAAAATGAGCCCCAGGAAGAGAAAAACCCAGGAAGACAGAGCCCTTGTAGATTTCAGCAGCCATCTTGGTCCAACACATGGCAACAGACTTTGGTGAGGGAAGTAACTTATGCTTTATGGCCTGGTAACTGTAAGCTTCTACCCCAAATAAATATCCTTTATAAAAGCCAATAGATTTCTGGTATTTTGCTTCAGCACCCTTTTGGCTGACTAATATACTACCCAAATAAATGTACAGATTTAACAAAATTCCAATTAAATATCAACAGCTATTTTACCTAATTGAAAAAGCTAATTATGAAATTCATTTGGATGGGCAATGGGCCTCAAATAGCCAAAAACATATTGAAAAAATAAAACAAAATTGGAGGAATCATGCTTCTTAAATGTAAAGCATACTACAATGCTACAGTCATCAAAACTGCTTGGTATTGGTACAAGGATAGACATAATGACCAATGGAACTGAATTGAGAGTTCTGATATAGATCCTTACATATCCAGTCAACTGATATTGACAGGGCCACCAAGCTCACTCAACGGGACAGAATGGCCTCTTCATCAAATGGTGCTTAAAGAACTAGATATTCATATCCCAAGGAATGATAGAGGATCACCATTGCATGCCTTATACAAAAATTTACTCAGGATGGATCAAAGACATAAATATAAGAGCCAAGACCATAAGGCTCCTAGAAGATAATATAGGGAAGCATGTACAAGATCTTGTAGTAGGAAATGGTTTCATAAACTTTACACCCAAAGCACAAGCATTGAAAAGTAAAATAAGTAAATGGGACCTCCTCAAAAGTAAAAACTTTTGCACTTCAAAGGAGTTTGTCAAAAAAGTGAAAATGCAGCCAACTCAATGGGACAAAATATTTGGTAACCATTTATCCAATAAGGGCCTAATATCCAGCATATATAAAGAAATCCTATATCTCAATAGTGAAAAGACAAACAACCCATTTTAAAAATGGGCAAGTGATTTGAATAGACACTTCTCCAAGGAAGAAATACAAATGGCTAAAAAACACATGAAAAGATGCTCAATATCAGTAACTATCAGGGAAATGCAAATCAAAACTATAATGAGATATCATTTTATACTCATTAGACTGGTGGCTATTAAAAAAAACCAGAAGACTACAAGTGCTGGAGAGGATATGGAGGAAAGGGAACCCTTATCCACTGCTGTAGGGAATATAGAATGGTGCAGACATTGTGGAGGACATTTTGGCATTTCCTCAGGAAGCAAAGTATAGAACTGCCATATGATCCAGCAATCCCACTGCTGGAAATATACCCAGAAGAATTGTAAGCAGGGATAGGAATATATATATGCACACCAATATTCATAGCAACATTATTTACTATTGCCAAAAGTTGGAAGCAACCAATGTCTATTGGGTTATATACATGGATAAGAAAACTGTGTTATATACATACAATAGACTATTACTCAGCTGTAAGAAGGAAGGCAGTATTAACACATGGGACACCATGGATAAATCTTGAAGACTTTATGTTGAATGAAGTAAGCCACTCACTGAAGGAAAATATTACATGACCTCATTCATATGAAATCAGCAAATTGATCTGGAAGATAGATTATTAGGATACAGAAAAGGAGTAGAGGGTGATGAACTGATGGGCAAAATCTATGATAAGGTGAAAGGGGGTGTTTGTGCAGTGGATGGGGGTGATAGTGTTTCAGTGATGTGATTGGGTTCAATGGTGCTGGATGGTGAGTGGGATAGGTTGGGTTGGACTATCTGTGGAATTGTGGAGAAGGGCTAGAGGAAGGAACAGGTGAACTCTGGGGATTTTTAGGTCTGTGGTTAAAATTACAATGGTGAGGATGTTCTTTGGGCAAATATGGCAGGGGAGAGTTAATGATGCAGGGTGTTGAGAGTGGCATTCTTCTATTGAATATGAAATTATTCATCTTGTCATATTGTGTTGGCTCAGTGTGTCAAGAACCATAAAATAAACAAGAAAATATTAAACTCCAATCCTGAGGAGTCCTGCTATGCTCTCAATTAGAGGGTCAGGAATCTCTTGAGAACATAGGCAGTGCCTAATAAAAGAAAACAAACCAATATATCAAGTCCTCAATAATATTGTATGTAACTATGGACTATTAAAACTTAGTGGTTAACATAGGTTCTGAGGGGAGGAGGAGGGTAGAATGCGTGGAACATAGGGCATTTTGGGGCCATTGGATTTGTCAGAATGATGTTGCAATAATGGATACAGGCATTGTAGCAGTTTGGCAGTTTGATGTAGTTATGAATTCCAAAAATATATGTTGGATAATGCTTGTAAACTAGTCTGCTAATCTGGGCATGATTAAGTTATGATTAGGGCATTGACTGGGCCATGTCAGTAGGGTGTTGAGCCACACCCCTTGGTAGGTGGGGTCTGAAAGATAAAAGACAATGCAAAGGACAGAGTTGGAGTAGTTTTTGAGTTGGAGTTCTCATATTGGAGTTTTGATGCTGTAGCCCAGGAAGGCGAGCAGATGGAGGAGCTTGGTTGTGAGGAAGGAGAGAAGGCCCCAGGATAGAGATGAGCCATTCATCTGATAGTCTACAGATGACCTTGTGGAGGAAACAGAGGAGCTGGGCCCAGAGAGAAATGGAGCCCCAGAAAAGAGGAACCCAAGAAGCCTGAACCCTCGCAGACATCGACAGCCATCTCGCTCCAACACATGGCAATAGACTTGGGTGAGGGAAGTAATTTAGGCTTTATGGCCTGAAAACTGTGCACTTCTACCCCAAATAAATACACTTTCTAATAACTAACCAATTTCTGGTATTTTGCATTAGCACCCCTTTGGCAGACTAGTACAGAATTTGGTACAGAGGAGTGGGGAAGTGCTTTTGCAATTATCAAATGTTGGAATGGTTTTATAGATGGGTAAGGGGTATTTTTTGGAGGAATTGTGAAATGCTTGATGGAAAAGGCCTAGATTGCTTTGAAGAGATTTTTGATAGTAATTTGGACACTAAAGACACTTTCTATAATGCCTTACAAGCAAATGATGAAACTATTATTGGAAACCAGAGGAAAGGTGATTCATGTTTTAAAGTTGCAGAGAACTTAGCAAGATTAACTGCTGGTGTTTTACGGAAAGAAGAATTTGAAAGTGGTGAGCCTGGGCATTTAGCTGAAGAACTTTCCAAAGTAAACTCAGAAAATGCAGCTTGGCTTTTCCTTGCAGCTATTAGCAAAATGCAAAATGAGCAAGATAAGCTCAGGACTGAATTATTGGGCACAAAGAAAAAAGAATCTGAGTCTAGAAATTCCAAGCCTCTGGAAATCAAGCTCCCAGATGATAGTGCCCCATTTAAAAACTTAACTAAACTTTGAACTTGTAAATCAGGATTGAAGATGCAGTTATCTTGGAAAGACTTGTGGAAAGTCTTGTCTGATGGCTTGGACCTCTGCTTCTTGCATGCTAAACCAACAAGTTTTTTGAGAGCACTGTATGAACAAAATTACTGTTCACTTGGACTAAAAAAGACATGGAAAGGAGACATTGAAGGAGAAACAGCTTTAAGAAGAAAACCATGGAAGCTAAGATCTGGAATTAAGACATTGCCTTGGACCAAGAGAAGAACCCCTTCTCTGTAAACATGGGATGTTTACAGAGAAGGTGAGTTTGCCCCAGCAGTTGAAGAGGGTAGATGTTCCCACCCAATGTTCTGGAAGAGTTTTGCTGCTCCACGGTACAGAGAAGGTGGAGCACATTCCTCAATGTTTAGGGCGGTTAAGGTCAGCACCCCATAGGTCTGAGAGGGGTGTGCCTGTCCTCCAAAGGTTAGGGAAGTCCAGGTGGTCAACTCATTGATCTGAGAGGGTTGGGCCTGTATGCCAAAGGTTAGGGGGAATGTTGTCTTTACCTCACTCTACTAGGGGGCTAAGACTCTAACCCACTCTTGGACGGTGAGGTCTAGAGCTTAGTCATCACCCAGATGCTTGATGAGGGTGAAACCAAGAAAATGGCCATTGGGCAAGCCTGTGGAAAGTGTGGGTCCCCATGGTGCCCCAAGGAGAAGAAACCATTGTCTTAAGAATTACTCTCACTCCAGGCTGGGAATTAAGATTCCCTCATTTATTGAGTGATTGTCTACCCACCGTGACCATGTCCCATCCCTTGATCATTTGAACAATTTTATAAATCTTTCATGTATATTCAGATGAACTTACTCCCATGAATCCCTATATATTACGGGTGATGTGCCACATTGATGAAGAATGTTTGTGTGGGATGGTGCGGGAGGTGTGGGAGGTAGGGAACATGGGGATCCCTGTAATTTCTATGTAATATCTAGGTAATCTAAGCACCTTTTAAATATATATATATATATATATATATATATATATATATATATATATAAATAACATTTATGTAAGCAAATGCACATATATGCATATATATTTATATATCATTTTACAAATATTGGTATGTATTGTGAAAAATTTGATTTTTACCCACAATAAAAATTAAATAAATACATACATACATACATACATACATACATACATACATAAAAAGAATTACTCTCAGACTTTGAAATTGAATGGAGGATGCCCTGCAGATTTAATGAACTGGAGAGGGCCTGACTCATGTTTCCCTCCCAATTTCTCCTTATGATAATGCAAATGTTTATCCTTTGTCTTTCCATTTGTGTACTGGAAGCAGTTAAATGATTTTGTAAGTTTCAGGGGTATATAGCACATGAGATTTTGCCCGAAAACAAACTGTATTTCTTTAAACTGATTATAATATGATTTTGTACTTGTATTGCTACTGATTTGAGGTTTTTTGAATATTGTAATATATATTTGGAATTCAGAGGGTGGAGTATAGCAGTTTGGCAGTTTGATGTAGTTATGAATTCCAAAAATAGATATTGGATTATGCTTGTAAACTGGTCTGCTAATCTGGGCATGATTAAGTTATGATTAGGGCATTGACTGGGCCATGTCAGTAGGGTGTTGAGCCACACCCCTTGGTGGGTGGGGTCTCAAAGATAAAAGACATTGCAAAGGACAGAGTTGGAGTAGTTTTTGAGTTGGAGTTCTCATGGAGTTTTGATGCTGGAGCCCGGGGAGGCAAGCAGACAAGGAGCTTGGTCATGAGGAAGGAGAGAAGGCCCTAGGATAGAGACAAGCCAGTCACCTGATAGTCTACAGCTGGCCTTGTGGAGAGAGGCAAAGCCTAGGGAGCCTCATAGCCCACAGCTGGTAATTGTGGACTTTTACCCCAAATAAATACTCTTTATAAAAACCAATCAATTTCTGGTATTTTGCATCAGCACCCCTTTGGCTGACTAATACAGGAATTATATCCTTTGTCAAAACATATATAAGTGTATGGTGCAAAATGTAAACCATAATCTAAACCATTCACCATGGTTAGTAGAAATGCTTCAATATTTGTACATCATTTGTAACAAATGTACTATACACATGTAAAATGTTATTAATACGGGAGAGTGGCAGAGGGTGAGGAAGTTGGTTATAGGGCAAGTCCCTATATTTTCTATCTAACTTTTCTCTAAACTAAAGCTTCTTTGAAGATGAAGCAAAAATAAGAGAAACTGGGGGAACATAAGGAAAAAATTGTCACTGTACATAAAATACAACAGATCTTATGGTTATGAAAGACACAATGAAAAAACAAATTTAATTTTTAGTTTTGTATTTTTTGTTACTTTTAAAATTATTATAATTTTATTGTCTTACTATTTTTAATTGTTTATTGTTTGGCTTTGTTTTTAGGGAGGCTTTGGATCACAGAAGGCTCAAAACCCAGGCAGGTGAGATTCACTGGTGTGGGGTGTTGATGATGGGTGGATGTGTGGGGAGGGGTGCATGTTAGAGGGACATACTTCTATGGCATATGAATATATTCTAGTGATCATTGGCATTGTTTCCATAAGTAGAAACCCACACAATAACTGATAGAATATTGAATTCTGACCTTGGCAAATCCTGTTACATTCTCTAGTAGAGCAGCAAGAATCCCCCGAGTACATGGGCAGTGCCTAGCAAACGAGCACAAGCCATTATGCCAGGTCATTGATATTGATGATTGTACTTATGAACCTTGTTTTTGTGAAATTGAAACTTAGCCTAGTATTATATAGTTCCCAAAAGTTACCTCCTGAAAGCTTCCTTGTTGCTTAAATGTGATCTGTCTCTAAGCCAAACTCAGCATATAAACCCAATACATTTCCCTTGCTGTGGGACATGACAACTGGGGATGAGCCTTCCTGGCACCAAGGGATTATTACCAAACACCAACCAGCGATGCATTTTGAAAAAGACCTTGCCCAAAAGGGGGAAATATTAAATACAAATAAATTTTTATGGCTAGGAGATTTCAAAGTGAGTCAAGAGGTTATTCCAGAAGTTATGCTTATGCACATCTCAGGAGGATCTCATTCACTGGCACAAGGAAGCCATGCCTCAAGCAGAGATGCTCCTGAGGGCTCTAGAGATGTATAGACACTATAGGCAGGGAAGACAATCTCAGGAACTCGGCACCCTGTCAATGGGCCTTACTTTGGAATGTGTGCTCCCCAATGTAACAGAGTTAGACTCATTTATAATTTCTCTACACATGGCTCCTCTGCCCCTTTTATTTGAAGCTTTATTTAGCAGTATACTCATTAAATATATGTCCCAGAGACTTAAATCTTCTGTCTGTTCATATGTCAATTGAGCCCTGAATCTCAGCAGAGTTGCAACACTTACTCTCCATTTCATTGGACTCACCTAGGACAACTAACAAAAGGATGATGATGGACAATGCCCATCCCCCAAAAACAAAGAATATCCACAACTGCAAGCAAGATAGTTCGATCTATCTGCCACATGGGATTTAAGCCCCCTCTCAATCAGAAAGAGATGTTGTTAATTGAGGAAATTGTGGGAGTGGGAGGAGGTGGGGTATATGTCAATCTCCTATATTTTTGATGTAACATTTATATAATCTGAAGCTTCTTTAAAAATAAAAAATAAAAATAAAAGAAAGATTACTGTAGGCTTTTGATTAGACTGCATCTATAAGGCGTGACTCAGGCTCAGTCCCAGACCCTTTGCTGGGTCTGATATAAATGGACTCACACAGAAAGACAGACACAGTGAAAGAGAGCTTTTTCATTTTTGATCTGGCCATATGACAGAAAAGGAAGGCTCAAACAGCTGAGGCCCCTGTGAGAGATGAGCCATTTGCCCTATAGTTTACAGCTAAAATTGGCAAGAGAGCAGAACAGACGAGACTGACATAGGAGGCCTATAAATAAACTAGCCCTATATGAGAGACAGTGGACTACAAGATCATATAAGCACAAGGCCTCAAGTGGCTGGGCCCAGTGAGCTCAAGAGGAAAGGGTGAGCCTGGAAGGGAAGCCTGAAACCTGGGCAGAGATTGGTGGCCATCTCATTTCAACATGTGACAGCTCAGTTGGTGAAAAAGCACCACTTATGCTGCCTTGGGTTGGACTTTTCATGGCCTTGTAACTGTAAGCTTTTACCCCAAATCAATACCTTTTATATAATCAAACAGATTTCTGGTACTTTGCATCTGCTGTCCTTTGTTAAACTAATACAGAAGGTAAGAATACTATATCTGGTAGAAGAAAGTACACTAAGGTAATATGCTGTGTGGGTATATAATTCAGCTCAAGTGCATATTTCTGAACAGTTAAAATTGAGGAAAGATATAGGGGTAAAAATTGAATATGTGGTACAAAAAGTATTTGTTCTTATCCACTTGAGCTAATTCATTTGGCAGACAGTCTTTTGACTCTTTTTACTTATTGATCCATTGACCTCATGAGTCATACACTCATGAATTCATGATAGTACCAATAAATCCTTTAGAGATACAATCTCTGCTGGCAAACTACATTAACAGAATTTTATATTATATATTTAATCTTTTGAGATGATACTATAATATGGATATTTTGTGTATTAATGCATTAAAAAGTATTGTTTTCAGAAACGTCCATCTCTCTCTTTCTCTAGGAATCAAATATTCACATTCTATATGCCCTAGCCTTCAGAACTATCACAGGTTATATGATGACATTTTCCAGATTTTCTTCATTTTAAAGACTTTCTGAAAACTCCTACATAGACTAGGTGGATATATGAATAATTCAGTATCTGAGTTTGTTTACTTAGGAACTTAAAATTTTATATAGAAACTTAAAATTTTCTTTTTTATTAATATTTTTTGGCCTATGCAGCAATTATGACAGGAAACCTCATTGTGGTTGCATAATTTTTGACTCTCACCTGCACTACACATTGATATACTTTCTCCTTGGAAACCTCTCCTTTTTTGACATATTTAGGCACATTCTGACTTGACAGTGTCCAATTTCGATCCTCTAATGGACTCTCCAAAGCCCTATCAACCTGCTCTACTTACATCACTGTGGTCACTCTGTTCTTTGAGCCATGTATCTTCATTTGCACTTGACTGTTTAGAAACTTTTGGGTGGAAAATTTCTCTATGTTGTATAAGTAGATTGAGGGCCCAGCAATTCAGCTCCAGACACACTTTTCAGGCAATAGTGTTTTGTTTACAACCTCTACATATTACATTTCAGAAGAAGTTGGTGTCAATATATTTTGTGTGTAGACTTATTAAAAAATATTCATACTGTTTGTATTAGTTAGGGTTCTCTATGGAAACAGAACTGACAGGAGATATCTGTAAATAATATGAGATTTTATAAAACTCTCTCACGCGACCATGGTGATGCACAAGACCAAAATCCACAAGGTGGCAGCAAACCAGGGGCTCCAATGAAGATCCTGGATGAGCTCTCAGGGGACACTGGCTGTCTGAAATAGAGATGGGAATTCTCTCTCTGAATGCTGAAATCAGTTCCCCTTTTCAGGACTCCACTGATTGGATGAGATGTCATTCATTGCTAATGGCAATCACCTTAATTGATTGTAGATGTAACCAGCCATGTATGCAATCAACTCACTAATGGTTAAAGTCCATGAAATACCCTTGTATTACAATACCCTGCTTGACCATACAACTTGGAACAATTACCTGGCTGAGTTGACATGTTAGCCTAAACATCACATTGTTTATGAAAATTTGCAAATGTTTTATCACTATCTTTCTCAACTTGTTAATTTTATTGAAAGAATAATTATCTTAATTGAAATTAAACTCAATTTTTGGGTAATATATTATAAAAATTTGTAATAATGAATTGAATAGAAAACTGGCTCATTACCTATAGTTAGAAACCCATAAATTTCCAAGACTGAATGCCCTTATATATAGAGAAATCAAGTATATATATATTTGTCTACTTCTATTTGAGAATTAGGGTCCTTTCTGCAAAATTCTCTACTTTAAAAAATTTGCATAAAATTGCATAAACTCCTCTAAACCCTCAAGCTAACATACACACACCCACAGTTTTCCTTCCTTCATGAAAGGATTATTGTTTTTTTTTTTAATAGGTAAACAACTAATTTTTATGGATACAACAGTTATCTATTGACATGAAGCACTGATTTATTTCATTTTTAAGATAACAGGATTCCACCCAAGGAATATATTACAAGAAGCTGCATTCTACTTTATTCTTACTCTTGACTTAAGTCAAGATCTTACTCTTGACTTAATTCCCATGGACAAAGAATTAATGAAGAAGCCTTTATATATTCCAGACATTTAAATCACTACCCATGGGGGAAATTTTGAAGTATTCAAGCTAATTATGGACTGAAAATATCTTCCTTCCTATAAATTATCTTTAATCTGTTATGATGTTTATAAATATATACATTTGAATTTATACATTTATATATTTACCAATATTTCCTTTATTGTCTGAGATTTTGTTTGTTATGTAAAACATTTTTACAATTGATATGTCAACATTGTCTACTGTACTTTTTTGATAAACTCAAAAAATTCTTTTTCACATTTGATTATTTAGTCCAGCTGAAATTTAGATTTGTTTTGGTAACCGATAGGAATCTTATTTCTTTTTATATATGGATATAAACAATTATTCAAATATCACTTATTGACTAGCATTTCCCTATTGATTATAATGTCACCCTTACAATTTGTCAAGTGTCCTTGTATTCTTGAGTCTGTTTCTGGCCTTTCTCATCCTTCCCATTCATCATTCTCACTTTCAGACAAGACTATACTATCTTACATATAGTTGTTTTATAATAATCTTGACATTTGGTGTGGTGAATCTTCCCTGTCATAATTTTCCACTATTTTATATGTACCTTGGCTCTTCTTCTCAATTAATGCTTGCAGATGATTTTAGGATAAGTTGGCAAGTTCCATAAAAACACTCTTATGATATCAATTGGAATTGGATAGAATTCATAGATTAATTTGGGATGATTAAAAAACTTAATGATTTTGATTATTCTAATTCATGAACATACTATATCCCTTTACTTATTTGGCAGTTTTAAATTATTTCATGAATCCCAAAAAGAGAAAGAATATGTTTCTGAACTAATACACTTCTGTGGCTTTGAGACCCTTTCAATTAGACTATGTCAGTAAGGTGTGACTGAGGTTGTCTCAGCCTTCTTACTGGGACTGATATAAATGGAGAAATACACAGAAAGAGAGAACTTTGCTTTATTTGACCTGGCCATGTGAGAGAGGAAAACAGAGAAGCTCAGGGAAAGGCAAAGACCTTGTCAGAGATGACAGCCATCTTGATTTGTCACATGGCCAGACAACAGGACCAACAGTATCTGACTTTGGTAGAAAGCACCTCTGATGGTGCCTTTATTTGGACATTTCACAGGCTCAAAACTGTAAATCTTTACCCCAAATAAATCCACTTCATAAAAACCAACACATTTCAGGTAATTTGCATAGGCAGGCCATTGGCAAACTAAAACAGAAATTGTTACCATGAAAGTGGGGTGCTGCTGCTATGCAAATACCCAAAATGTTGGAATAGTTTTATAAATGGGTAAGGGATATTTTTTGGAGGAACTGTGGAATGCTTGATAAAAAAAAGTCCTAGATTGCTTTAAAGAGACTGTTGGTAGGAACATGGATGCTAAATATAGTTCTGATAAGGCCTTAGACAGAAATGATGGCTGGAAAGAAAGCAATCCTTTATTTAAAGTGGCAGAGTACTTGGCAAAATTGACTCTTGATGTTCGATGAAAGGCAGAATTTGAAAATGATGAGCTTGAACATTTAGCTGGGGAGATTTCCAAATTAAAAGTGAAAAATGCAGCCTGATTTCTCCTTTCAGCTTATAGCAAAATACAAAAGGAAAGAGATAAACTGATAACTAAACAGCTGGGCACAAAGAAAACAGAGATTGATAATTTTGGAAATTCCAAGCTTCTGGAAAACAAGCCTCCACAGGATAGTGCCCTATGTGAAGACTTAACTAAACTTGGAGCTTGTAAGTCAGGATTGGAAATGCAGTTATCCAGAAATGATTTGTGAATAGTCTTACAGTCTGATGGCTTGGGCCCCTGTTTCCTACATGCTAAAGCAAAAAGGTTTTTGTGAGATTTGTATGAACTAATCCATTGTCAGCCTGAACTAAAAGGGACAGTGAGGGGAGACACTGAAGGAAAAATGGCTTTAACAGGAAAATGGTAGGAGTAAGATCTGGACTTCAAACAACTTGGGCCTAGAGAGGGACTCTCCATTGTGTGTGGAAAGGGTGTTTGTCAGCATTTGAAGAGGATGCATCTTCCAGCCAGTTGCTCAGGGAGTTTGGCAGCCCCAGGATACAGAGAAGGTGGAGCTCTTTCCCAGGTAGTAGCGAGAGCTAGGTCAACTCATAACTGTTCTGAAGGGATTGGGCCTATGTGCCAGAGATTAGGGAGAATGTTTCTGCCACCCCACTGTACTAAGGGTGTTGAGACTCTTCCTCAGAAAAGGGAAAATTATGCCAACACCCTCATGTTCTTGGAGGGTAAGTTCTGGTGATTGGCAGCTACCCAGATGCTTGATGAGGGAGAAACTGAGAAAAAAGACTTTGGGTAAATCCTTGGAAGGGGTGGACCCCCATGAGGCCTTAAGGAGAAGAAGACATCATTTCAGACTTTCAGACTTTGAAATCTAATGGTGTATGCCCTGCCATTTTTTAGAACTATTTGTGACCTGTGGCGTCTATTTTTACTTCCAATTTCTCCATATGCTACTGCATATGTTTATCCTATCTCTGTCCCTTCTTTGTATATTGGAAGCAGATGATTTGCTTTGTAAGTTTCACAGGTCCACAGCCAGAGGGAACTTTTGACCCATGACAAACTGCATGCCTATAACAGATTTTTATGTGATTTTGTACTTAGCATTGCTATTGAAATGATTTAAGGCTTTTGAAATATTGTGATATAATGAATATAGTTTGCATATGGAAGGAACATATCTTTTGGGGATTCAGAGGATGAGTGTGGCAGTTTGACATGCTTGTATGAATCCCAAAAAGAAAAAGATTATGTTTCTGAACAAATCCATTCCTGTAGGTATGAGATTCTTTCGATTGGACTGTGTCAGTGAGACATGACTCAGGTTGACTTTCTACCCTCATCTGTAACATTATAAGGTAATAAATGACCGTTGTAAAAGCCAACCTATTTCTGGTATATTCCCTTGTCAGATTTTAGCAAACAAACATCCATATAAAGAGTTATAATAAAAACAATGCCTTTATATTCTGTACATTACGAACCCACTCAATTTTTGGTTTCTTCCTTAATCAAGTCTTCAGTGCAATTCTCTTCAAATAGTTACTTAGCCTAAATATATTTAGCGTTTTTCACCCACATATGCAGATTTCCTTATAAAATATTAACTATTTTATGAATATATATTATTTCATTTTCATAAATGGCATTCTGTTTTTTTTTTCCTTTGAACCATTGTAATTGGGGTATATAGGGAGAGTCCATTGCTTTAAAGTGTTGCCATTATTCCAGAATACATATGAAACAAACTTATCTATCTTTTCCCCAATTATGGACAGCAAAACTGCTTTCAATTTCCTATTGCCATAAACAAAGCCATGATTCATTTCTTTGTCCAATACCTCTATGCAAATCTTTGTAAAAATTTCTTTGGGGTAAGCACGCAGGAAAGAAAATAACTTGGTTTGAGACATAAAACCACTAAATTTCACAAAACAGTACACATTTCTTTCAGAATGACTGTACCAGTCAACTGCGGATAGAGTTCCCTTCACTTATGTACACTCTACAAGGTTTAGTACTTTCACCTTTTAAATTTTTGTTGTTCCATAGAAAGTTGTATTTTGGTGTAATTAGCTTTTTTTTCTGATTACCAGTGAATATGGAACATTTCTCTCATACCCATCAGCCATTAATTCTTGGAGTTCTGTGAATTGCTCTGTCATGATCTTTTCCCACTGAAACTGGGGTTTCTGTGCTTTTCTTGTTAATTTGAATGTTTTATATCTGCAATACCACATCTGTTACTATATGTGGCTATTTAATGTGAAAATTTTTTTAAGTTTATAAATATACAAAAGAAAATAGCTTTACTTTATTAAAATGTATGGAATTTTTGTTCTTCTGTATATCTGCACATAATTAAAATTTTTCATCATTTTTAAAGGAGCTTCAGATTACATAAATGTTACATTGAAAATATAGGGGATTTGCATATACTCCACCCCTGCCCCTTCCACACTTTCCCCCATTAACAACATCTTTCTTTAGTATGGTATATTTGTTATAATTGGTGAACACATATTGAAACATTGCTAGTAAGCATGGTCTATAGTTTACATTATGTTTTACATTTTGCAGCACACAATTTTATAGGCTTTGACAAGATGTATAATGGCTTGAATTTGAATTATCATGCTGAATAATTTCAATGTCTCAAAAATGCCCCATGTTCCTCCTATTCTTCCCTTACCCTCCCCTCAGAACCTCTAATGATCACTGTCCTTATATTAATGTTACAAGATCTGGGTGAGCCTTGAATCTCAGCAGAGTTGCAGCCAACACCTACTTTCCAGTCCATAAGACTCACCCAGGACAAGTAAAAAGAAGATGATGATGGACAACACCCATCCCCAAAAGCAGAGAGTATCTGTAACTGCAAGGAAGAGAGTTCCATCCATCTGCCCCATGGGATCAAAGTCTCTCTCAGTTGGAAGCAGAGTGGATCACCATTTCCAAATCCTCAAGATAGAAGAATGAGCAAACATAAGGGGGGGATGCACCTATGGACTAAAGTAAATATTATTTTTCTAGTAATATTTAATGTGAATTTAAATAAATTAATAATAAATAAAATTACGATTTATTTTCTCACTCACACTTGCCTAATTTCAAGTTTAATAGCCACGTGTAAATAGTGGCTACTCTATGGGACAATACTGCTAAGAACATTTCCCTCATCACAGAAAGTTCCATTAGACAGCAGTTATCTAGATAGTAACACAGTATCAATTTAATATAATATAAATATTTCTTTTGAATCTGTCATCTATTGATTAATTTTGTGTCTGGTTTCCTTCCTCAGCAGAAATTATTTTTTATGTTTATATTCTAATTATATTGTTATGTTTATTAAGGTGTTGCATTTTCATTTATGTTGTATATATTTGTTTATAAGATGCCCTTCCTCAACTATAGATTACCAAGATGTACCTTAACATTTTGTTTTCTTAGTATTTTATTTTATTTTTCACATTTTGTAGTTAAATGTTTCTAAAGTCCACCTTTGTACACACATGGAAAGTAGGGACTCAACTTTTTAAAATCTCCTTTTAGTAAACCACTATTCCAAGCAAATGTATGAAATAAAATAAGCTGCCCTTTTTCATTGCTTTGCTGTTCATCATATAAAGCTAGCAAGTATACATACATGCATATATATATATATATATATATATATATATATACATATATATACATATATATATATATATATATATAAGTTGGTACATGCCTGTGGGTGTGAACCTATGGTGGGTAGGACCTTTCGTTGAATTCCTTCAGTTCTGGGCCTTTGATTGGATTAATTCAGTGAGGCATATTCTATGTGTGTGTGTGTGTATACACACACACACACACATACATAAGTGTGCCTGTATTTCAGATCAGATATGTGTGTGTGGGTGTATCTTAGTTTTATATTCAGTTCCACTTTTATTTTACCATTACCTTATCATTTTTGGTACACTTATTAGGTATATGGTTTAAAATCTAGTTGGTGTGTTTATTCCCTTTGTCATTGTATTCAAAACTGTCATAACAATCAATGCATTTTGAATTATGTAAGTTTTACTCTGAATTTTTTAAAGGCCAACTAAATTTTTATTAGAATAATATGCAATTTTTAAATATTATTTGAATGATATTGGTATATTTGCTATGTTATATCATCCCACTCATGAATATGATATGTTCCTCCATTTATTCAAATGATAATTTATATTTTCTAACAGAGTTTTAAATTTTTCTCCATAATGTCATCATTTTATTTTCAACTTGAAAATATTTTGTTTTAAGTTTACTACTTGTAGGAAATTAATTACATTTTTGCTATAATCTAATCTTAATATTGTATAATATTTGTTGCATCTATATAAAGATATATGATATGGAGGCATATATATCAATATATTTGCATATATATAGATATCTCTTTATGTATAGCTATATGTTTCCAGATATGTACATTTATGCATATACACAATCATTTTTGTGTATATATTATACATGCTCATATGTTATATGATGTATAGCATATATATTCTTCCTGAACTTTGAGTAAGTTAAAGACATGATGCCCATTTACCCCTAAATACCACAATGTATTTTCTTAAGCAGTGCAATTTCCAAAATCAGGAAATTAACATAACCTGAATAATCAATAGAATTTACACAAATTTTTGCCATTTGTTTAAATAATACCTTTTTAGAAAAGAAAATAAATCAATGTGGTCCAGGACCCAATCCAGGATACCAGGTTGTATTTCATTGCCATTTCTCCTTATTATAATTCAGTCTTTCTTTGACTTTCATGACCTTGGCATTTTTCAAGAGTACAGGCCATGAAAATTATAGAATGTATCTGTTTGGATTTGTCTGATGCTTCATATGATGAGAGTCATTGTGTTCCGTTTTGAAGTAATACCACAAGAATGGTGCTGTGTCCTTCCGAGTCCTTCATATCAGGAGTTAGATGAGGTTAATTGTCCCATCGCTAATGGTATTAACTTTGATAATTTGGGGTGGCATTTCCCTGGTTCTGCACTCCAAAAAGCTAACATTTTTCCTTTGTAATGAATAAACGTTTTAAAGGGAGGTAATTTGAGACTATGAAAATATTCTCGGGGAAGCGGCTGTGGCTCAATCAGTAGGGCTCCCCTTTACCATAAGGGAGGCCCTGGGTTCGGTTCCCGGGGCCTCCTGGTGAAGGCAAGCCTGCCCGCGCGGCGTGGTTAGCTGACCCAGCGAGCATAAGCAGCAAGGGGGGGATAAATGAATAAATAAAATAAAATCTTAAAAAAAAGAAAAAGAAAAGAAAATATTCTCTCCTTATCAAAAATTTATTTCCTAGTTTTAGTGCCCATGCACGATTTTTGCCTTAATCAATTTTTATAATAATGGGTTGTCAATGGTTATTTTCTAATTCCATCCTTTCACCTGTGTTTTCGAGTTGCTACTCTTAAAAATGAAGAGTTTTAATTTTCTGCTATTTATTAATTTACACATATATACATTTATATCCACATGCTGATTTCTGTTTTTTTCCATTCGTTTAGAATCTCTTATCAAAATTGTCACAACACTCAAATTGCCCCACTTTTAGTTCCTAGGTTTCTCTTCAAGTTGCCTTTTCTTACTGACATGATTCTAGTGTTCTTTGAAGACCTCCTTACTTTCTGCCAAAAAAAAAGAGTTTCCAAAAACATTTTGTATTTTCCTTACTCCAGCCTAGAGTTAGCCATTTCTCCAAGGAGCCCTAGTCTCTTGAATTTGGTATGCACATTTGATACCAAGATTTTGGATTTTTTTTTTTTATCATTGCTACTGCAGTGTCATTACTTCTAGGTCCCTTAGAGATTTATTTAAATATATATGTATATTTTATTGCTTCTAGGTTCCTTAGAGAACAGAGATAAGAAAAACAATGCTTTAGTTTGCTTAAATATATATTTGCATTTATATGTGTATAATTATACATTTGTATAAATTTATAAGTACGAATATATTAAATAAGTATTTTATGTGATGAATATAAACCCAGTCTTTATATTGATGTTTTCAAGTCCAATCCAAAACACATTTATTCTAGCCCTACTCCTTCCATATTTGTAACTCACCACTCCAACAGAGAAACCAGGCACTATTTATTCATATCTTTTCTTGTTTCCTTACTTCTAAAGTGCCCTCAATGTACATTCAGAATTGTAAACCATAGCATTGTGTAAAGCAAACTGACTAGAATTTAAATTTTTATATAACAAGTATTTTTGCTTTTCTCATAGTATATATTCAAAGTACTGTGATCAAAACTTAATTTTTTTTCTAAATTACACTTTTTCATTGTGGTTAGGTTATCCATTTATAATAAGTTAAATTTATTTATTCCTTTCATTTTCTATTTTATAGTATTTCCCCACCCCTTTGAGGAATATATTAATATATATTCATTGTCTTATCATGGTTTTAAAATTGATAAATTTAAAATAAGGAATATTCATAGCAGTAACACACCCCTCTCATGCTTTCAAACTCTTTTCTAGTCCCCTATCCTTTTCAAACACCACTTATATGTAGTCAAACTCATTGTTTTGTAGTTTGTTTTATTCTTTAATTTATTTAAAATAGAAACACTGAAAAACTGCTCCCAACATCTCCTTTGGACTCTTTAGATGATTGGACAAAGACAAGTTGAACCACATTCAAATACCATGCACTTAATTTGACCACATCTTCCCTGGGATGTGGAATAAGGAGATGGAAGTTTCTGTCTTTAATAGCTAAAGCAACTGGCAGTGGTCATGCATGGGGAGACCTCTCTCGTTCATGGCTGCTTAAAATTTTGACCATCCTCTTCACATGTTTTTAATCCTCACAGAGTGTTCTCTATCTTGGCAATTAAGAATAAAATAGAGACTATATTTCCCAAATACCCTTGCAACCAAGTGGCAGGAATGTGACTTAGCTTCCACCTGTCTAATGTATCTACCATGTGATTTATATTTAACAAGATTGAGAAAGGAAATTCATTGGGTTGCCATCAAAAGCAGCTATGTTTTCATATTTGTACCATTAGCAATGCCAGTAGCATTTTACATATTACAATGGATGGGGAGTGGATATGAGGTCAGCAGTAAGAATAGTCTCTAGAAATAAACGTTTTGGGACTTATTACTCTAAACAGTCTAAATCTTGTTTTTCTACTACTCACAATACTGTCCGGTTTCTTTAGATCCCCATCAATACCTCTTTGTAAAAACTGTAGATTAGATTAGATTAGATAGTTTGTAACTAAAACATCTGACAGTTACAACATCAAATTACATTTTCCCTCTCTCATTTGGGTGCCCATCAGGAGTTATATTCACTCATATAAATAATATAAAGATTTAAGCAAGGGAAATATGTTACAGCACAGAATGAAATATAAGAACTTAGTTGGCAATCATATGCTTCTATTATAATCTACCATCATTAAAACTATATAGACTAATTCTTGTGAATAAAAAGATTACATCTGTGGTACCAGATAGTTGCATGTGTTAACATGCTATTGCCACTCTAACAGTTTCTTGAATCCCCATTTGTCTAGATTAAGAATAATCAAATAACAAAAATTTCTTGCATTCTGTCTTGTTAGGATGAATTTTTTGAGAATACCCTCAGCAGACACTTGAATTAAGTATCTTAAAAGTTTTTACAGTAGTAATTATGATAATATTTAAATTAAATTATGTATGATGGTCATGGAATCAAAGAATAAAATAGAGGACAAAGGACATTATCTTTTTTATCAGAAAGATAAGGGATCTAGGTCATTTCTGCTTGTTTACTGTGATGCTGGGAAAATTCTGAAGAATTCTAAGCTTAATGTTCCTCATCTTGAGGAATGTTCCAATCTTGAGGGTCCATCCCAGGACCCTCGAGTTGAGGAACTAATGGATATTGAAAGTGTACTTATTATTATTCTAGTAATGGAAAAACTTATAATACTGATATAAAGACAGTAGTCACCAGAGGTTCTGAGGAAAAGAAGAGGGAAGAATAGGTGTAACAAGGGCCATTTGGGGGACATTGAAATTGTTCTGCATGATATTCCAATGTTGGATATAAGCTGTTATACATTTTGCCAAAACCTATAAAATTGTGGGGTGCAAAGTATAATTCATAATGTAAACTATAGGCCATGCTTAGTAGCAATGCTTCAATGTGTGTTCATCAATTGTAAAAATTGTGCCACACTAATTAAAGATGTGGTTGATGGAAAAAGTGTGGGAGATGGTGGGGATATATGTGAATCCTTTATATTATCGATGTAAAATTTATGTAATCTAAAGCTCCTTTAAAAATAAAGAAAAAATGTTTAAAAATATGGCTAAAATAGCAATTATAAAGATACTTACATATTAACATCAATTCTATGTGAGGAATAATAAGATTTATCTTAAAAATGTAACCCTACATATGAAATGGATAAAACTTGCTATGGATTGGATTTTTTATCAAAACACTATAAGTTTATGGCAAGCTAGGAGTATGATTTAATATTTGTATTTACAATGGTTAGCCTAGAGTCTAACATGTAGACACTGAATAATTGTTTTACTTGGGAATTAACAAATTAATAGTGAACATGTAAAGGATAGCCATGAAATCTTAAAATCTCAGAGAAATGACTCGGCATATAGTGGCAATATCATTATTAAACTATAAATCTGCAGTTGACTTTCTTTCTAAGATCTAGTCTCTGGTCCCTCATATCCCTTCTGTGTCCTTGCCTATATCTCTGTAAGATTCTCTGTATATTCCCCCTCCCCAATATGACCCATCACTATAAGTTCTTTTGGGCCACCTGATTAGAAAGTTGGCATTAATCACACAGGAAAGTCCTCCTGGCCCCCTGCAATATACTTCTATCTTTATATGCCTCCCTATTAATCTTAATTCCATACTTGCACAATCAATAATCAAAAATACAATGTTTCTAAAATCAACTGAAGACAAGAGAGAAGAAATCAAGCTTCTAGCTCTAAACACCTATCCAATATCACTAGGCTATCTACCATCAGGTATCATGCCCAAATTCTCATTGATATTAAAAAACCAAACTGCCACAGAATTCTTTGTAACACTGAAGTGTAAGTCCCGTAGCTAACACATTCCCCATTAGAATAACCTGTTGAGGACTCTCAGTTTCCCATTACTAATTGAACACTACCTTACACTAACAGACACTATATTAGGAAGTCTTCAGTTTGGATTTTATATGACTTTGTGACCTGTTCCTTCTTATGGTACTGTAAAATCAGAAAGCTCTTGTCCTTGAAGATATTTTTTTCATCTGAACTCATTGTTTGTTTTTGCTTCTGAACTGGTAAAAAGAAAAGACATTTCTAGGGTCATAAAATGTGCCTATTATATCCCACACAAAATATCAATTGCTATATGATATTTTTTTTTAATCAGTTTTGAAAAGACATAGTCTCAGGTTTGGGAAAATTTCAGAGATTGTAGAAAATGACCTCCAAAAAAGAAATAAGCTCAGAGTTTTGAAAGCAAGGTGAGATTATTTATGTTAATTTCCTATTACAGATGCTAATAAATAGCAGGAAATCAATAAATAATTACATTTATTATGATAAGAAGTATATTCTGAGTTTTTATTATATACCATGCCCTGTGTTCAGTACTAAGTCACCAATAATGATTAAATCAAATAATTCACAATCTTTGAAGGAAGATAAAAATAAATAGTAGTAACTATATCAAAGAACAATGGACCACAAAGGAGAGAGGAATCAATTCTGACTCAGTTTTTTAGGAAATAGAAAGTAAATAAAAGTGTTTTAAAAGAAAGATAATGATTCATTGATTTGGGTGGTTGTATGCATTCCTTCTTACAGGGAGATAATGTTAAGAAAACCTCATTTCAGCCTTTGTGTGGAGAGCAGGGTACTGCTAAATTAAAGGCCTTAAAAGAAGTATCCAACTCTCAATAACGCATTATAATTTGAGAGGCTCTAGTCATCTATATGTCCAATTAGGCACCTAAATTTAGGTATTTCCTAACTGTTTTATTATTGATTATTGAAATCCCAAACAGTCTAGGACAGAAATTTTTAAAGCCAAAGTTGCTTATCATAGATCTTTTAATGAAGCTGAGTAGAATAAGAGCTTGGAAAATACAAGTCTGTGCTAGATAATAATAATAATGTTAATAATAATAATAATGCAAATCTTTCATGGTACTTCTATTAAATCTGATACAAACTGGATAAGATTACTTGGGTTTAGTTTTACCCCAGTGACCCCACCCATAATTGCCTCCCCTTCTCTGTGCCTGGCTCCCATTGACTGTCTATTCTGATGAGTATTTCCGTCCATGTCCTCTCCCCAACTGGCAGAGCACCAACTCAATAACCACTTTGCTTCATTATACATTGAGCTGGAAAGTAAAAGATAGAAACACAACTCTGGATGGGCTGACTAGATCAATGTCAGGGGACAACGTTTTCTCTCATCATTTGTGCAGAGGACTGAGGAAAGCAATGGGATATAGGGAGTCAAAAAATGAGTAACACAAGGTTTAGGGTGGGAGTAAGGTGAAGTCCTAGGCAGGGAAGTGATTGAGGAATTTTTTAACTGATATTAAAACTCAGAATTAAAGTCATAGTTCCTGCTTTTTGCTGTTGTTGCTCTTAATTCACTATATACTCCTCATGGCCAAACAGTGCTAGGATAACTAGAATTGACAAAAATCAGATGGAATAATTTGTTTGCTTATTTTCACAAAACTATTCAGAGAAATCATTGTATCATGAAAGTTTATTCCTCTTTAACAAACAAAATATATAACTGTTCATCTCTCTGCTCTGGAAACCTTTAGTTTCCTTCCCACCATAATTAACAGAGGATTGAAACACATCAAAAGGCAGGTGAGCAGAATAGATTCAGGGCTCATCAGTTTTTACTGATCTTCACTAAACAGTGTGTTCAGAGCGATGTTGCAGCAGGTGAGTCAGAATATTAGCACAGACCCCTAATATTAGACAAACTAGTCAGGTGAACTTAGCACACAGTCCTCCAACAAGCTATCCACAGGATCCAGAGGGCCAGGACACAACCTACACCAGCAACTAAAGTCAACAGGGAGAGGGTGGGGGAGGAATCGAGTAGGTGGGATTTGGCAACCTTGAGTCAGAGAAGACCAAAGTGCCTGCTCTAGAAGGCCTAGAACCTGAAATGTTTCCTCCAGAGAAGATATGCAAAAAATTCCTTCTAGATAGAGACTAAAAATAGATGCAGGCAAGAGGAGGTCATTTTGTTCTTCTGGAGTGAAAAGTAAAGGAAAAGTGAGAGACAACATCCTAACTCAATTAGTTTAACTTTTGCATTTCAAAGGATGTCAGATAAAATATATATGTATGACAACTTCCATGTTCATGTGTGAAAATATAAATCCTGTGATGTATTGATGAAAAATATTAAGCCTCTTTTATCTAAAACTGTCCTCAATTGTTGTGTAATGGTTTTCTGGTAAAGCATCATATAGAGACCAGTGTTAAAAATTTCATAGTTGATGCAACTAGTGATACACTTAGCATAACAAAGGCTAAAATAGAGCACTTTAGAGTGAAATATAACTTGGTGTGTGTAAGGGGAAGAGCATCATCACATAACATCAATCCCATATCGCAGATGGACCACATGTTAACTACGTTATGCTAGTATTTTGTTTTGGAGCCTCAGAGAGTTCTACTCAAAGAGCAACACCAAAACAAACTAAATGCACTAGTGTGATAACAGGGCAGCTTTCTCAATTACCACCTTTTCTTTTTTTTAAAGGGATGTTTACCTATTAATTCTAATAATGACATTTATCAAAATTCCAGTATTTGAAACTGGTAAATACAAAAATACTCAAAATCCTTGATCAGAAGCAAAGGTTTGTAAGACAATGCCTATGTTAAACATTCACTCTATGGTTAGGAAAACTTAACTTTTGTGTCACAAAGTCCTGAATTTGAATCACAGGCTGTTCTCTATAAGAACTGGAGCAAATTAAGAAAAATAAACTAACATTTATTGTTTGCCAACTCTATAATAGATGCTGTGCTAATTGTTTTTCACCTATTATTTGAATAAACTTAGTCATTACCTCCAATTCTTAAAATGATTGTGAATAAAATATTAACAATTGAAATATGGCACAATTATGCTTCAGTAGGTCTTTGTGAATATTAATGAAGAAGCAAACTTTGATGGGGAAAAAATGCAGAGACCAGCTCCTTTCTTATGGCCTAACATTCAGCCTTACAGGCAGGATGGTCTTGACTGGCCGCATCATTGCCTTCTGATATGTCCATTTCCCTTCCTTTGACTCCATTAATAGCCCATCAATAGTTCTCTGATTTCAGTCAGTGATAGCTCTTGTGAACATGAATAAAAAGAGGAAGATATTACAAAAGTATTTCTCATATTTGTTAAGAAGTGGATCCCCCTTTTTTACATGTTGACATCTCCTCTGTGTAGTGAGAAAGACTATTTCACTAGCTTGAAGACCTGAAAGAATACATGTTGTTGTTATTGTTTTTTTTCCAATTAACTGTTATAGATCTATAAAAGCTAACATTTTTCTCATAGCAAAGGAAATCTGCTTTAAGATTATTTGTAGTAACCATCTTTGCAAAAAATAAAATCAATTGGAAAGCATTTTCAGTCTCCTGAAATCTTCAACTCTCAGCTATGATACGAGGCCTTCTCTGATATCTCTAGTCTAATTAATCTCTCTTTTCTCTGTATCCCATCAATGGCAGCTTATATTATTGTAGAATGTATTATAGCGTGTCTTGATTTAATTTCTTGACGTAATTCCAGATTCCCCATCAGAGGTTAATACATGAGGGCAGGAATCATTTCCGGTATGGATAGGGTTGTCTCACTGTTCATACATAAAAGCTTATATATTAATGTATTAAAATGAACTATTTTATAATATAAACTACTGATTCATAAATAAGTCAATGTTAGCAGCCTGATGTTGGGTCTTTTTATAATCATACAAGAATAAGAAATGTGATAATAGCAAATGTATTTTTCAGAAATTTCTTTTTCTTTCTTAGTATTATAAAATGGATTTTCTTAAAGGTCAATAGATTCATTACTATTTTCCTTTTTTTAAATAGCTGTAAAATCCCATGGTATAAATGTCACATGTTATATTCTGTCTGTCCCTTATAGATGAGCATTTACTTTGTCCTCCCAGCCCTTTTGGACACACAACCAGGTTAAAAGCTGTGTCTGTAGATATCTGTTTTCACATGCTATTATTTTCACTTCTATGTGATAGATTACCAGGAAATAGTCATTTCCATAGGGTAGGTCTTTTTCATTTTAATGATAGTATCAGGTTACTTTAAAAAGAAAATTTTAAAAATTAGTAATAGCTTGAGTACCCTTTCTTCATATAGTCATAAGTCATGTGTGTGTTACCTCTTTCCCAAAGATTATCTTTCAGATTGTTAGAAGGAGATATCACATTATTTAATTTTGCATTTTTCTGACTAACAGTGAGGTTATGCAATCATCCATATAGGTTTGTTATTTTGAATTACTTCTCTGTGAAATGCCTATTCATTTATACAATTTTGCAAATTTTGGGTGGCTACCTTAAAAAACAGGAATATTTTTTATATTGTGAGTAATAATGCTTTATTTCTCATATATTTTGAACTAATTTACACTTTCAAAGTTTCAGTAGTTTTACTATTTCATCATATTACTTTCTACTTTTTAAAAATAGTTTATCACATAGATTTATAATTCCTACGTTTTCTAGCTTCCTTTAAATATCTATAACAGCTTACGTATTTTTGGTAAATATACTTTGTAACTGAAAATAATCATACTATTCATATTTAACCCATCTAGAAAATGTTTTTAAACACAGAGTGAATAGGAACAAACCTTGTTTTCATGCAGGTACACAGTTCTCTTGTCACAATGTAACTGTGTTTGTGTTTATAAAGATAAATACGGCAGAAAACACTTTCAAAAGATATATTATAATTCAGCAAAAATAACCACACTAGAATCTAAGCTTGAACTCCCCAAGGTTCCATAGAGCAGACTAGAACATAAACAAATACTTCTAGAAACAAAAATCCCAGACAGAAAGTTTAAGACCTGTGTACCCTGTACCTCTTAGTATAGGTATCTGAGAAGGCTCACATTCCCATTCCAAACTATCCACTCCCCTAGTCTTCCAAACCACCAGATTCTGTCACATACTCTTGAACTGGTAAGAAAGAGGTCATGTTTATGTAGCAATATAGAGTATATTTTCATGCTCAATATATTTGTGACATTCTTTCATGTAATGAGTCTGTAAAAGATATATATTGTAGTTAAAGAATATAAACAATATCAAAAGAAATAGTATAACTAAGGAGTACCAAAAGCATAAGGCTGTGGATAATTTTGTGCCCCAGGGGACATTTGGCAATCTGGACACATTCTTGTTTGTCGTGATTAAATAAGTGCTACAATCATGTAGGAGGCAAGAACCAGGGCTACTCAGAAATATCCTACAATACACTGAACAGCCCCCTGCAAGAGGAATTATCCATACAAAATTGTCTATGGTGCTGAGGCCCTGGAAATAAAGGAATTTAATACAGAGAGTTAAAGGCACTTGGGTATCCAGAAATGTTCTTCATGGAATATAAATTTAAATATTAAGCCAAGGTTTTCTTGGCCTCATTACTTCATAGGGCAAATTATTTGTGTGATTTAAGAAGTGGCTTTTAAAATGCATTTTAAAATAATTTTGCATCGCAAGAGTTACTTTTTTGTTATAATGCACATGTTACATGATTGGACTAAGCCTCTTCAGACAGGACATTGCTTTGCCTACAGTCATAGTGGAGGAAGTGGAGGCTTTTGCTCTTTCAGTCCATGTCAGGGGAAAGAGGGTTTGGGGGCAGAGGCAGGAAGTGGGTTAAGCTTGATGCTTAGGAGGCACATGCAGAGAAAAGAAGGCCTTATGAGCACTTCTTGCAGGAGCCTTGTTCTGCTTATATATTGCTTCATAAAAAAACTATCACAAAACTTGGTAGTGTAACCAAGTTAGTGCTCTTTGCTCAAGATGTGCAAAAGTAAATACTGAAACATCAGGATTTTTAGAAAAGAGTTTTATTGTAAGGTTTTCAAACAAGAAGACAAGAGAGTTCTCAAATCTGTCTTCTGAAGTCCAAAGAGCTCATGTTATATATGGGATTTAAACAAATGGAGGTGGAGATAGTTACGTTATTTAAATTGGCAAATATGATTGGTTATATTTCAATTATGGTTAATAGGGACTATGCAGGCCAGCCAGACAATTCCTTGAAAACTGACAAAAGTCAGGTGGGGTAAGCATAGATTAGCTGAAAAGGAGGCTTTTAAATGAGGGTAGGCATTGGGTTACATGTTACAAAAGAGTTGTATATCACCCAGTTATCATATGACAACAAGTAAAGGAATGCAAATACGCTAAAGAAATGGGCTGTAATTGAAGAGCAAGCATCTGGTAACAACAGTGTTGTAAATTCCCCAGTTAATATATGATAACAAGCAAAGGAATGGAAATAAGCTAAAATAACAACTAAAGTTAAAAGTAAAACTGTAATGGTCAGTGGTTACAGGAGTTTAAATTTTTTTTTTTTCTTTTGGTTATCTCTCATAGTTCCATATGTTGAAAGGGTTCAGATAGGTCATTTTTCTTGGGCCGATATTGCAGTTGCAGACACATAATGGGTTGAGGGCTGGAGACATACAAGGGCTTGACTGGATTGGATGTCCAAAGTACTGCACATAGCTGGACCATGATGTTGTCTGTCTTCTGTCAGCTACTCTGAGACTGCTAAGCAAACCCCCTACATGTGACCTCTCTTGGTATGGGGCCTTCTCACAGTATGAAGGCTGAGTTCCATAAAGGAATGACCCAAGTACAAGTTTTTTAAGAGGTCTAAGCAGAAGCTTCAGAGTTTTTTCTGACTAGACTTAGAAATCACACATCATCATATCCATCATATTCTATGGTTCAAGGCCAAGATAGGTAAACCCAAATTCAAGAGGAGGGATACCATACAAGAGATTGAAAGATGGGATGTATGATCCATTAGATGGTCATATTTGGAAACTACCACAAACTTAACCATCCTAATGAATCAGAAATTCACCTGGAAGTAATGCTTTAATCAGATGCCTTCAATAAAGAGAATGACTAAGGGTCTGACAATCAGAAATCTGGGGATCATGTCAGTTATCTAAGGAAACTAAACTGAATGAAGCTAGGTGAGAAGTGACAGGAGAAAGGATAAAGGGTTTGATGGCATCATATGGGTCAAGAGGCAAGAAAACAGACAGTCTATATGTATAATAGTATCATAATTGAACTTTTAACAAAAGGCCTAGGACCTCTAAATTTTCATCAGATTTTGTTAATTGATTTTTAGGCTTACAAATAATGTGTTTTTTCCAACTGTAAAAGAAAATCTAAGTTGAAAGAAGAAAATTTTATCAGCGATATAGATGAATCAACGAAAGAGATTTCATCCATTTTCCTTGCCCTTATACCCACTCATTCCATTAATTAATACACACTATAAAGAAATGCTTGAATGTCCTTTCAAACCAAATCTCCTAAGTTTCCCTGAACAATGGGCATTCATTTATTACTATGACTAGACCATTATGGTAAGGAGTTCTTTCTCATTCCTCCTATCTCTTGTGAATCCAGAGCTTTATATTTTCAGCACACTTTATTTTTATTCTTGTTTACCAAATATTTTTAATCCCTAGGAATATTTTTCCAGTGGAGTTGTACTATATATTAACCAAGAGTCAAGAAATTTTGAGTACAAATAAAATGTGAAACACTTAACAGTGGCTTTTAGTTACAGTAGCTAGTGATTGCAGCATCTCTACTTTGGAAGTGAAAGCAAGATGGTATTCAATTCCTCAGACCTTCTAAGACTTGCTCTCCTGGCTGTAGTCAAAATAGAAAGGGCTATTTTCCAAATTAAACAAATAATCCTAATATCATAGTGGAGGCTTTGCATGTCCTAAGCCTACAATGATGTTATGAAAGTTATGGTTTTACCACCATATATTTTAGGGAAATAACTCAAATTCATAATACTATGATAGTTGATAGCAAAGGATAACCTGAGACTTGAAGGAATTATTATACAAAAAACAAAACAAAACAAAACAAAAAAAACCACAACTGTAATGTTGTATCATGTGAATTGTTCTGTATTTCAAAATTAGTTCAGAGACATGTTCCTAAGGTGATGACATAAGTTTTAGTTATTTAGTGAAATGGCGTGACCTGATAAGATTCATTTTATTGATGGATAGAAGCTAGTTTTTAGGTGACACCAATATTTGTTTTTGTACCTTTCACTGTGCTTTATTCTACTTTCCTCTCTTTTTATACTTTGAGCACTCCATGATAAATCTTTTGTATAAGAATCTCACCTCTGGGTCTACTTTTTTGGAAGCCAATCTTAGAAATTTAACAATATTTTTTTGACATAAAACTCTGCATATTGGCTAAGATTTGTCTTCAAAATCATACTTTTCACTTCCAGATGCAGATATGAAAATTCTTATGAAAAACAAAATTTTAAAAGTAAATATCCTTCCCCAAACCATTAGCTGACTATTTTCCTTTTTCTCTGTATTAGTACAAACACTGAATAAAATGGATCAAGGAAATCAATCTATTGTGTCAGAATTTGTGCTTCTGGGACTTTGTCACTCATGGAATATGCAGGTTTTACTCTTAATGATATTTCTTATGATCTACCTGACCATCATACTTGGAAATGTTTTTGTCATAATCTTAATCATCCCTGACATCCATCTCCATTCTCCCATGTACTTCTTGCTGGCCAATCTGTCTTTTCTTGATATGTTGCTTTTTTCAGTCACCACACCTAAGATGATCACAGACTTTCTCAGGGAGATCAAGACCATTTCCTTTGGAGGATGCATGTCCCATATCCTCTTTGTCCATTTGACTGCAAGCAGTGAGATTGTGCTGCTGGTGGTAATGGCCTATACCACTATGTGAACCATCTGCAAGCCCCTGCACTAATCCACCATTATGAGCCTGCAGAAGTGCATTGGGTTGGTGCTGGCTTCCTGGCCAATTGGCTGTGTGCATTCCGTGAGTCAAATGGCTGTGATTGTGCAGCTGCCTTACTGTGGCCCCAGTGAAGTAAACAGCTTCTTCTGTGATATACCACTGGTAATCAAGCTTGTATGCATGGATTCTTATACACTGGGAATACTAATGAATGCTGACAATGGCATCCTAACTGTGACCTGCTTTATTCTTTTGCTGATATCCTACACATATATTCTCTTAACTGTCCACCAAACTTCTAAAACTGGTGCATCGAAGGCACTCTCTTCCTGCACTGCCCACATCACTGTGGTGATACTCTTCTTTGTGCCTGGCATCTTCATCTACGTGTGGCCCCTAAGCATCACTTGGGTGGACAAATTTCTTGCTGTTTTTTATTCTGTTCTCACACCACTTTTAAATCCATCCATTTATTCCTTGAGAAATAAAGAGATAAAAAATGCTGTGAAGCGATTTCAAAGATGTTATATAAATTTCAAGGAAAATATTTAAAAGTCAATAAAATCTCACTTTGAGCTCTTCAAGTTCATAGCATAAACACCTTGTAATATAAGTTGAAACTCCTAGGCATTTAGTTTATATCTGTACGTCATGTCTGTATCCAAATTCAGGAGAAGTTTTAATATAATTACGGAATTTTAAATATATTAGTCAATCAGTGAATACCATAAAACATTCTTTTCAAATACAAATACAAATAATCTTTTTTTATGGAGGAATTTTCTTGTCAATCTTCCTGTGCTTTTAACTATCTTTTTAATGAGAAACTTTAATTCTTTCAGGCATGCCATACATCCCTCTTTTTGGACTGCATCGTAATTAATTTCTCTTGAAATTTCTCCTATTGACATGGAAAGAAAAGTTTTTCCATAACATTGAAACTTCCCCTCAAACCTTGCACTTAATTTTTTAAAAAAGGATACTATATTATTAATTTTTTATCTTTCTATCCAAACACTAATGCTAAAAAAAGTATGAAATGAGGAAGAATTGAAATTGGTAACATCCATAGGCAATGACAGCAAATGTTATTTTGTGTCTGGTAAGCATCAACACAGTACAAGCAAATGGAAAAGAACATTCTATGCTATTGACCATGATAAATGAGAACCTTGAAATTATTGAATGTAAAGTACTAGTTGTATGAAATTCTTGGATATTACAAAACTAGGAAGACATAAGAACAAAAAATACATCTTATATTATCTTTTAATAAATACTGCTACCACAATACCCAAGTAGTACATGCCCTTACCTTAAACATTTTAGCACCTTCTTGTGTCATTATATTCAAGTTCAGTGTTTACACATTCATTTGATGGGCAGATTCTCATCAGGTCCTACAGGTTTCTATTAGAATCCTTTTCACAGATATTAATCAAGAAGACTGGTAGGTGTTCACAAGTCCCTAGACAACACTTCAAATGGCTGATAGGCTTAGTTTCCAATTCAATGCAAATATTGTTGTCTAACTGGTGGATGTATCCCTTCTAAAGAAACAAGCAGAGCTCAAAGTTGTGAGAATGGGAAGAAAACGTTGTGTGAGTGTTTTTTAGGTGTAATAGTGAGAGGAGTTGTTCTAATTTTTTATATTGATTCCAAAATCCAGGGAATGAAGATCTTGTCTCCCAAGAGAGCTATAAAGGGGTTTTCTGATGTCATTCCACAATTGTTTTACATTCCCTATTTCTGTGTGATCAAGTACATGATAACCATTGAATTCCGTGGTCATGAGCTCATTTTCTGATAAGAAATTCATTATCGGAATCAATGTTGTGTCCTGTGCTATAATGATGAATAAGGCATTTCTTAAATCCATGGATGGTGATATAGCTGAAGTTTTATGGTTTGGAAGAAAATGTGTGTCTGGCATGCTTACTCATTCCAATGAGGAAAAATTTCTACTCCCTCCATGTTGGAAAGGTTCCAATATAATGCAACTGCCACTGTGTAACTGATCAGTCCCTAAAGGAAACTGTGCCATATCGGGCCTTAGCATTACTGGACTATTTCTGTTCTGGTTTCCACACCAAGCTTTGTGAGAAAGTACAGGTTTTTTACCTAAACACACACTACAATTCTGGTCATTTTGTAAGTAACCCATTGAGCAAGACCTGGGTGACTAGAAAAGAGGCTATTCTACACAAAGCTTGTTATTTGTCTGTGTGATGACTCAACCTTCTCCTGAAGTAGATGAAGTAGCTGGGGTAACTCTATTTTCATGATCTGTGCCCATTTAAGGCAGCCACAGAACACTTTCTGGGTCTCATTCTAAGTCCTGTACAGGTCACCAAGCTCTTACTAACTGTTGGTGAATCAGTACACAACCATGTTTCTAGCTGAAATCGACATACAAATGTAATCCTTGGATTTCTTTCCAATAGATGTATTACTCCTCACCATTACTCTTCATGGCTACTGTTAATTAGGGCATTAAACCTGAAGACTTGAACTTTTAGTTGGTGTCAACATATCATGTGAAATCAGCTGCATTTATTGGCATATGGGCAGACAGCATAAGGAGTTCCACTAAACAACTTGCCATGGAAATTGCTGAAAATTATTAAAAACAAATGAACATTTAATGTCTCTGAAGATGGTGGTGAAGGTGAACAGCAAATGGAGAAATATTTGTTTAAGAACATTATTAATATTTGGTAAGAAAAGTGAGATTCTGTGGAATTTGAACAATGACATTTCCCACCTTCTCTCACCTCAGCTCATTAAGGCAGAGGTTCCACTCCTGACCACTGCAGCCAATAACATAGGTCTCAGTCTCCCATTTGCTTACAGTCAGAGAGCAATAGGTCAGCTTTTTCCATCCATTTCCAGCTGTCTGCTGATGAAACTAAGTCTCTGACAAATGTTGTTAAGAGGTGGGGATCATTTCTTCCACCCAGCCCCTACTCATGGAACAGGATATTACCTTGGTTATGACAGGCAAAGAAGAGTGAGATCCTGATCAAATTGCTCCCTGCGCTGTTGCCGTGTTTCCACACCAGAATAGACAAGCTGAGCCCACTTCAGGCCACCAAACGACCTCCATAATTGAGTGCAGAAGCTCCTAGAATGGAAGCTTCTCCCATTCTCAACCCAAAAGCTGTGGTTAAGAACATGATGTTTAGAGTAAGAAGCAGACCTTTAAATAGAGAGCTCTTAATAACTTCCCCAAGGAAATGACTTAATAAAAAACAATGTTTGGAGAAAGTTTAGCTTAAGTGTGCTCTCAAAAACAGTGGAGTTTGTGATGTAAGGTAATGTGAATGAGATTCAATATACTGGCTAAACTATAGACCAGCTATAGGGAGAATATAGTAAACAAAATGTCCATCATGATCATGCCAATAAACAGAGAAAAACATTTTTTAAAAATTAGCACTCTTTCACGACAAAAATATTCCAGTAGTTATAGAAGAGAACTTCCCAAACCAGTGAAAGGGCATCTACAAACAGTTCAGAACAAACATTATACTTAATGTGAATAGGAAATATGCTCCCACCCTAATATCAGGAACAGGACACCAAGATGTGCCCTCTGACCACATCTATTCAACAGTGTACTTGAGAAACCTTCAGAAGACAGTAGGAAACGAAAGAATTAAAAGTCAATACTGTTTATAATGAAGCCCATTGATTGTACATTTAGGATGGATTGTATGTTATGTGAATAAAAATCAAGTAAATTTAAAAAAAAATGATGGTGAATCAAAAAAAAATAAAAGTCATCCAGTTTGGAAAAGATAGAATTAAACTCTTTGTATTAATAGATACCTTTAACCTGTATGCTAAAATTCCTAAGGAATTTACTATAAAATTATTAGAACAATATGAGATTTCAACAAAATTGAATACATGAGATCACTATACAAAATTCAATTGTATTTTATATATTCATGATGAGCAATTTCTAATTAAAATTAAGAAAATTATTACATTTCTATAGTAGCAAACAGAATAAAATATTTGGGAGTAAATTTATCAAAATTTATGCAAAACATACACTTGGCAAACTATAAAACATTGTGGAAAGAAACTAATGATACAAATAATTGATTAAAGCTCTTATGTACTTGAGATGTCAGACTTAACATTGTTAAGATGGCAATGCTCCCCAAATACATACACCATTTTAATCAATTCCTATCAGAATCCCAGCTAACATATTTGTTGTACATTAAAAGATATTTTAAAAATCTGTATGGAACTTCAGGGAACTCAGAATAGACAAAACAAGTCTTGCAATACAAGGGAGGGGAAGATTCACACTTCCCCAATTTCACATTTACTACAAAGAACTATAGCCAAGTCAAAGTAGTCATGTCCCAAAATTAGACCTGTAGATCAATGGAATGGAACTGAAATACCAGAAATAAAATCATGTTTCTATGGATAACATATTTTATTTTTTGAAATATAGAACACATCATGAATTTGCAGGTCATCTTTGAGTAAGGGTCATGCTAAACTTTTCTGTATTGTTCTAGTGTTAATACATGTGCTACCAAAGTGAGCATGACAACTTATTTTTTACAAGGGTGCCAAGACCATCCAATGTGCAAAGAACAGCCTTTCCAATGAATGGAACTGGGACAATTGCATAGCCTCATGCAAAGGAATGGATTCAAAACCTTACTTCACACCAGATACATAATTTAATCCAACATTGAGAAAAATTACACCCTTTATTTCACTATATCTTTTCTTGTCTGCACAATTCTAAAGCATGCTCAATGTACATTCAGAATTGTAAAACATACTACAGTGTAAAACAAGCTCATTAGAATTCAAATTTTTATATAACAAGTATTTTTCTTTATTCTTACGGATATCTCAAAGCACTGTGAAAAACTTATTCGAGGTAATGCTACATTACACTCTTTCATTGTGGTTATGTTAACCTTTTGAAATAATTTAAAATTATTTGTTCCCTTTATTGTTTTTAACAAATCAGTTTTATTGACACATGTTAATAAAGCATAAATCCAACCAAAGTCCACAATCAATGGTATTAGGTATAATCACATAGTTTTGCATTCATCACTTCAATCATTTTTAGAGCATTTTCATTATTCCAATAATATAAAAAACAGAAAACAAACCTCATCACCTACCAATCTCTCTGTGCTTCCCCTGTCATATATAACTGCTAGTCTATTTCTTTCTTGTTAGTATATTTGTATTTTGTAAAAACAGTCTTATATATGCCATACCACCCATATTTTATTTTACTTAAGGTTTCACTGTTATACAGTCCAATGTTACATTTTTTGGATTTCCTTCTACTAATACACATGATCTTAGACTTACCCATTCAACCACTGTCATAACCATATAATCTCTGCTAGTTAAACACACTATGATGTGCTTTCACCATTTCTATTCATTTCCAAAGATTTACAAACAAACCTTTTACCAATTCTGCACTGATTAACCTTCAGCTTTCCATTCTCTACCCTTTTATTTTCTGGTGGCCTATATTCTACTAATTAACTCAATTAGTTTACATAATATATTTAGTTCAAAATAGCACACTCATACAGTATTTGTTCTTTTGTGTCTGGTTTGCTTTGCTCAACATAAAGTCCTCCAAGGTCATGCATGTTGTTATATGCTTCATGACTTCATTTCTTTTTGCTTCTGCACGATATTCATCATATCCATTCATCAGTTGATGGACACCTGGACTTTTTCCAACTTTTGGCGAATGCTTATAATGCTGCTATGAACATTGGTGTGCAGATGTCTGTTTGTGTCTCTGCTCTCAGTTCTTCAGGGTTTATACCAAGGAATGGTATTGCCAGGGAACATGGCAAGTCTATATTCAACTTCCTTAGGAACTGTCAAACAGTCCCCTACAGTGGCTTTACAATTCAACATTCCCACGAAGAGTGAATAAGAGTTCCTATCTCTGCTCATCCTCTCCATTTACAGTTTTCTGATTTTTTAATAGCGGCCAGGCTAATAAGTGTGAAATGATAGCTCATTGTAGCTTTAATTTGCATTTCCCTAATCACTAGTGATGTTGAACATTTTTTCATGTGTTTCTTTGCCATTTGTATTTCTTCTTTGGATAATTGTCTTTTCAAGCCTTTTACCCATTTTTTTTTAAATGGGATAATTTATCTTTTTATTGTTGAGCTGTATCATCTCTTCATATATCCTAGATATAATTTATCAGATATATGATTGCCAAATATTTTCTCCCATTGAATTGGATTACTTTGAGATGTAAAAGTGTTTAATTTTGAGGAGGTCCCATTTATCTATTTTATTGTTTTGTTCCTCTTGCTTTTGGTATAAAGCTTAAGAAACAAACATATACCACAAGATCTTGAAGATGTTTTCCTACATTTTCTTCTAGGAGTTTTATATTTAGGTCCTTGAACCATTTTGAGTTAATTTTTATATAAGATGAGATGAAGGTCTCCTTTCTTTTTTTGGATATCTCTATCCAGTTCTCCTAGCACCATTTGTACAATAGACTGTTTGGTCCAGCTGGAGGCCTTGACAGTCTTGTCAAAAATCACTTGACTGTAGATGTGAAGGTCTGTTTCTGAGTTCTGTATTCAGTTCCCTTGGTCAATCTGTATGTCTTTATGCCAGTACCAAACTATTTATACCACTGCAGCTAAGTAATATTCTTTAAATTTGAGAAGTTAGAGTCTTCTACATTTGTTCTTCTTTTTAAAGACATTTTTGTCTATTCAGGACCAAATAAATTTCATACCTGGTTTCTCCATTTCTGCAGAAAAGGCTGTTGGAATTCTTATTAAGATTGCATGGAATCTGTAATTCAGTTTGGGTAGGATTGACATCTTAATGATATTTAGTCTCTCAAATATCATTTGAACACGGAATGTCCTTCCATTTATTTGTCTTATTTTAGCAATGCTTTGCAGTTTTCTGAATAAAAGTCCTTTATGTCCTTGGTTAAGTTCATTCCTAAATATTTTATTCTTTTATTCACTATTATACATGGAATTTTTTTTCTGGTTTCCTCCTCAGATTGCACATCGGTAGTGTAGAGAAATGCAATTGATTTTTGCCTAATAATCTTATATCCCACCACATTGCTGAACACATCTATTCGTTCTAGTAGCTTTGTTGTGGATTTTTCAGAATTTTCTATATATAAGATCATATCATCAGCAAATAATAAAAGTTTACTACTTCATTTCTTATTTGAGTGCCTTTTATTTCTTTGTCTAGCTTAACTGCTTTAGCTAGAACTTCTAGCACTATATCGAATAACAGTGGTGACAGTAGGCATCTTTGTCTTGTTCTTAATCTCAGTTGGAAAGCTTTCAGTCGTTCAGCATTGAGTACAAGGCTAGCTGTAGGTTTTGGTATATTCGTTGAACCATCTTGAGAAAGGTTTCTTCTATTCCTATCTTTTGGCATGTTTTTATCAAAAAGTATGCTGTATTTTGTCAAATGCTTTTCTGCATCAATTGAGAGGATCATGTGGTTTTTCTTCTTCAGTTGATCAATATGGTTTATTATACTAATTGAGTTTCTTTTATTGAACTACCTTTGCATACCTGGAATAAAACCCACTTGATTGTGGTGTATAATTTTTTCCTGTGCTTTTGGATTTTGTTTGCAAGTATTTTGTTGAGGATTTTTGCATATATATTCATTAGAGATACTGGTCTATAGTTTTTCTTTTTTCATAGTATCTATATCTGGTTTTGGTATTAGGGTGGTGTTGGCTTCATAGAATGAGTTTTTTAGCATTATTTCCTGTTCAATTTTTTGGAAAAACTTAAGAAAGATTGGTATTAGAGCTTCCCTGAATAATTGATAGAATTCACCTTTGAAGCCATCTGGTCCAGGGCTTTTCATCTTTGGGAGGTTTTTGATGACTGTTTCAATCACTTTACTTGTGATTGGTTTGTTGAAGTCTTCTGTGTTTCTTTGAGGGTCAGTGTAAGTGGTCTATGTGTTTCTAGTAATTTGTCCATCTTGTCTATAATTTTTAGTTTTTTTGGCATACAGTTGTTCATAGTATCCTCTTATTATCTCTCATATTTCTGCAGGATCAGTGATAATGTGCTGCCTGTCATTTCTGATTTTATTTATTTGTATCTTTTCCCTTTTTTTCTTGGTCAGTCTAGCTGAGGGTTTTTTATTTTCTTGGTTCTCAAGGAACCATTTTGGGTTTTATTGATTCAATCTATTGTTTTGCGTGTTTTTTTCCCTTGATTTCATTTATTTCTGCTCTAATGTTTACTATATTTTTCCTTTGGCTTTGTTTGGGATTAGTTTGCTGTTTTGTTTTTTTTTTTCTTCTTCCTCCAGGTGTCCGTTAGATCTTCAATTTTAGATCTTTCTCTCTTTTTTTTTTTAAGTTAGCATTGAGGACTATAAATTTTCCTCTCAGCATTGCCTTTGCAGTGTTCCATAGGTTTTGATATGTTTTTCTCATTTTCATTCATCTCAAAATATTTGCTGAATTCTCTTGCCATTTCATCTTTAGCCCACTGATTATTTAAGAGCGTGTTGTTAAATCACCATATATTTATGAACTTTCCCTTTTTTCCATCCATTTTTTAATTTCCAGCTTCATTTTGTTATGATCATAAAAAGTGTTTTGTATAATTTCAATCTTTTTAAATGTATTGAGTCTTGTCTTGTGACCCAATGTATGGTCTATTCCGGAGAAGAATCCATGAGCATTTGAAAACAATGTATATACTGCTGTTTTGGAGTGCAATGCTCTATAGATGTCTGTTGTGTCTAGCTCATTTATCATATTATTCCAGCTATCTGTTTCTTTATTTATCCTCTGCCCAAATGTTCTATCCAATACAAGAGTGTTGTATTTTAGTCTGCTACTATTATTGTAGAGACAGCTATTTTTCCTTTCAGTTTTGCCAGTGTGTGCCTCATGTATCTTGGGGTGCTCAGGTTAGGTACACATATATTTGGTATACTTATTTCTTCTTGGTGAATTGCCCATTTTATTAATATATAATGCCCTTCTTCGTCTCTTATAACAGTTTTGCATTTAAAATCTATTTTGTCTAATATCAGTGTTGCTAAACCAGCTCTTTTTTGGTTACTATTTGCATGAAATATCTTTTTCCAACCTTTCACTTTCAACAAAGTTGTGTCCTTATGGCTGAGGTGGTCTCTTGTAGACAGCATATAGATGCTCAATTTTTTTATATCCATTTAATCAGTCTATGTCTTTTGTTTGGTGTATTCATCAGCCAAAGGGTGCTGATTCAAAATACCAGAAAACTGTTGGCTTTTATAAACGGTATTTATTTGCGGTAGAAGCTTGCAATTACCAGGCCCTGAAAAGTCCAACTCAAGGTACCATAAGACGTACTTTCTCACCCAAAGTCTGTTGCCACTTGTTGATGCAAGATGGTGGGTGATGTCTATGAGGGTTCAGCCTTCCTCTTTCCACTTAAGGTTCTGTGGTTCTAGGTTCTTGTTATATCAGCTGTGGCTGGCTTTAAGGCTCTTCACTCTCCCTGGGCTCATTTCTTTCTGAGCTCAGCTGTTTGCTGTCTTTACAAGGTCAGCTTTAGACTATCAGGCTCATTTCTCTTCCCAGGTCCTCTGCCCAGTCTAATGGAGACTTCTCTCTTTCCACATGTATCTGCTTCTGATTATCCACTTCCATGTGAGAGTCTGTTTATCAGACCAAGTGTGCTGAGATTTGATGCTGAGTCACACTCTAATGATGTGGTTGGATCAAAGGCCTAATCATAACATAATGTAATCAGATTGTCTCAGCTGAATCTAATACAATCAAAGTGTTATCATGTTCGAGGAACAGACCAGTTTACAATCTATATATCTTTTTGGAACTGATAAGTAATATCAAACTGCCACAAATGGGGTGGTCAAGTAATTTACATTCAATGTTATTACTGTAAAGACACTACACATTTTATCCATATTGTCCTTTGTCTTTCTGTTGTCATACCATTCTATTGTCTGTCTTTATACTCTTTAATTTACTGTTCTTCATAATCTTCATTTCTTAACTTTTCTTCAAATCTCTCACCTTTATTTTTCCTTTCAGGCTGTAGCACTCCTTTTAGTATTTCTTGTAATTCTGGTCTTTTGGTAACATATTCTATCTGGTTTTGTTTGTCTGTGAAGACTTTGAACTCAACCTCATTTTTGAATGACAGTTTTCTTGGATACAGAATTCTTGCCTGGTAGTTTTTCTCTCTCACTACCTTCAATACATCATACCTCTTTCTTCTCACCTCCATGGTTTCTGATGAGAGGCTGTCACTTATCTTATCGAGGTTCCCTTGAATGTGACGCTTTGCTTTTCTCTTGCTGCTTTCAGAATTCTCTCTTTGCCTCTGGTATTTGTCATTCTGAATAGTAAGTGTCTCGAGGTAGGTCTATGAGGATTCTTTCTGTTTAGGGTGCATTGTCCTATTGGATATTGACTTTATGACTTTCATTAGTCAGTCACAGGGGTACTGTTGCAAAGAACCAGAACTCTGTTGGCTTTTATAAATGGTATTTATTTAGGGTAAAAAATTACAGTCACAAGACCCTAAAGTGTCCAATTCAAAGTACCATAAGAGGTACATTCTCACCCAAAGTCAGTTGCCAAATGTTGAAGCAAGATGGCGGGCAATGTCTGCAAGGGTTCAGCCTTCCTTCTTCCTCTTAAGGCTCTGTGGTCCCAGCTTCTTCCAATCTCAGCAGTAGGCTGGTAAAAGGCTAGTGTCTCACCTCAGGGCTTGTTTCTTTCCATGCTCAGCTGCTCCTTTCTATTCAAAAGGTCAGTTGTAGGCTATCCAGCTCATCTCTTTTCCCTGGGGACCTCTGCAATATCTAATGAGCAATGTCTCTTCTTTCTTGTTGTTCCTTTCTGTGTATCTACTTCCCTGTGAAAGTCTGTTTTATCAGCCCATCAAGGGGACTGGGACTCAATGCTGAGTAGCACTGTAATGACTTGGTCGAATCAAAGCCCTAATCTTAACAAATTTAATCAGACATCTCACCTGAATCTAATACAATCAAAGGGTTATTACCTACAGGGGTACAGACCAGTTTTCAAACATAATCAATATCTCTTTTTTGGAATTCATAAATAATATTAAACTGCCACATAAAGGTTGGGAACTTTTTGGTCATTATTTCCTGAAATATTCTTTTTGCTCCTTTTCCTTGCTCTTCTTCTGGGACACCAATGATGCATATGTTTGTGTGTTTCATGTTGTCATTCAATTCTCTGAGACCCTGTTCCATTTTTTTCCATTCTCTTCTCTTTCTGTTTTCCTGTCTTTTCTAATTCATGTGCTCTGTGTTCAAAATCACTAATTCTGTCTTTGAGCAATTCAAATCTGCTCTTAGGTATATTTATTGTATTTTAATCTCAACCATTGTGTCTTTCATTCTCATAAACTGTGTTAGTTTCTTCTCAGGCTTTCAAATTATTCTTTATGTTCACCCAGTATCTTCTTCATATCCTTTATCTGTTTACTCTTACTGTCTTTTGATTCTTTGAATTGATTTGATTTCTCTGATTATCATTGATTACTTTTCTTAAATCCTGTATTTCTTCAGGATATTTGGCTTATTCCTTTGTGCCATCTCTTACTGATACTTTGTATGGCTTGTAATTTTTTGCTGATGTCTAGGCATCTGACTATGTTGGTGAATTTAATCTGATGCCCAATTTCTCTTGGCTTATTGTCCTTTTTTGCAGTTTTTCTTTGATTTTTTTAATTATCTTGTATATTTTGTTTTGTTTTGTTTAATCTTAAGACAATTATTGATCTCACTGCAGATATTTGAAGGCAGTCTATCTGAGGGCAGATTTGATTATTGTTGAGAAGGAATTCCTCTGGAATTTAATTCATATATAATAGACAGAGGGGAACCTCTCTTTTTTAAAAAAACAATTTATTGAAGTATATCATTCATACATGAACATACATAAAATATAAGGGTTCAGTAAACATTGTGAACTTACAAAACAAACATGCATAACATCATACAGGGCTCCCACACATCACCTCCACCCCCACCAACAAACACCCTGCATTGTTGTGAAACACTTGTTAACAAATCATGAAAGAGCATCATCAAAGTATTATTACTAACTATAGCCCATATCTTCCTCCCGTATACATTTTTTAAGGATTTATTTTTGTTTGTTTGTTTGATTATTTATTTATTTACTTTTATCCATTCCCCAACCCCCTGTTTTCACTGGTTATTGTGTCCATTCACTGGGCAACACTGTATCTGTTTCCTGCCCTCTCTTCTCATCCTTCTCCTCCTGTCTTCACTGGGATTCGATCCTTGGAAACTCCGATGTGGTAGAGAGGTGTACTACCGCCTGTGCCACCTCAGTTCCTGTTTTCTTGGCACATCTCATCTTGGTTCTCCCTTCTGTCACTCTCCTGTTACATCATCATCTTGTTGCGTGGCTCGCAGGGCCTGGCAGCACACCCACTCATGGGGCCTGAACCCCCCCACCCCTCACGGGGCCTGGCAGCTCATCCGTGGATGGTGCCTTGCAGTGTACCCACTCGTGAAGCCTGGCAGTCACCCACAGACGGGGCCTGGCAGCTAACCCACTCATGGGGCCTGGCAGCTCACCAGCACACAGGGCCTGGTGGCCCACGTAACTTCTATATTTTTCTTTTATTAATTTTTACCGGGACGTCCTGGGGATCAAACTCAGGTCCCTCCATATGGGAGATGGATGCCCACCCACCTGAGCCACAGCCATCCCCCTGTTATATCTCTTAAGGTTGACCAAAGATACCCAAAGTCTTTTCCCATACAGGATGGTCATATAATAAATCAGGCTTAGTTTATCACCAGCATTCCAAAAACCAGACCTAGGGAGAAAAACTTTGTCTGGGGACACTTGCATGGTTTCTAATATAGTGAATGTTTAGCCTACCCTGATTATCACAAAATCAGGACAGTGAGAATATTTGCACCTTGTATGGTTTTTACAAACATATTGAGAAATTTATAGAAATTTTCTCTTAATGATACATGTATCATTTCCAAGAATGTTAACCCAAGTTATTCAAGAGAAGATTTGTATTTGCATGAAACAATGTGATTTGCTGCATTTTCATAAGCCATAAGAGGCTTCAATTTACAAATCAAACTTTTTCAGAAATATTTTCTATTACAGATTCATAATCAGCATAGCCCTTCAATAACTGTACAAGATCATCTAATAGGTACTATCCTTGCACAAAACTTTCAAGATCATGCAGGGACTTGTTTATTCTATGATCTGTGATACAGTTCTGTGGAAAAGTATATGCCCTTGTTTTCTCTGATCTTCCTTTACTTCCAGCCTGAATCTTTCTAGCATTGTACCTTTTACTTGTTTCTTCTTCTAAGTGCATGTTGTAAAGTTTTTCACATAAATTTTTCATACCATCTCTCTATTTCTTAGTTGAGATCTCTTTTGTTGACATTCAACTCAGTTATTTCTGGTTGATACAAAATTATTTCATTCACTGCAAGCTTCCTTAAGTCTTCATTCTCATTTGACCTGTGACTTTGTGGGAAAGGCAAGTGAGGAGTCAGGAGTTTTCAATGAACCTCTCCCAGGGCACTTTCCTGCATGCTACTGCTTCTTCTCGCCCAGCAGTTTGGCTACCGCTAGCAGTTCAGGCTCCCTGCCCTGCAGCTGGGCTTCAGACCCTGCCTGGTGATTATGGAAAGTCCACAGGGGTCCTCTTAAGGCAAACAGGTCCTCCAGGGGCAGGCTTCTGTAGTTGACAGGCCAGAAGAATGGGCCAGGAGCCCCACAGGCCCACAGATGGTATGCAGGACCTCAGAGGAAGCTGAGTCGCATCCTCTTCTTTGACATTTGGTTCATCTTTTTCTAAGTCTTTAAAATTGCCCATCTTAAGTTATCAAAATTGGACCAGGGACTCACTAATGGGGCACAGATTTTCCCCCAGAGTTTGGTTTAAGAGAGATCTTTAATATTAGGACAAATTTTAAATGATCTCACAGATGTGAACTAATTATATAAGCAATATCATAAAGTTAGAATCTAGAATATACGTTACCAGGGGATAGATTGGGGTTTGAGAATGGGGAGTTGATGCTTAATTTGTACAGAATTTCTATTTAGGTAAATTGTATAGTGTTGGAAATGGATAGTAATGATAGTAGCACATCACTGTGAGTGTATTTAACAGTGCTAAATACGTGAATGTGGTTAAAAGGGGAAATTTTGGATTGTATATGCTACTAGAACAAAAATTAAAAGATAAATCATAGGATTATATAGGACTGTGAACTTTATTGTAGATGAGGAACTATAGTTAATCGTACAAGTGTAAGAATGTTCTTTCATGAATTATAACAAATATGACAGGAAGACAAGGTATTAATAATAGGGCGGTATATGGGAAAATATACCTAATGTAAACTATTGGCAATAGTTAATTGTGCTATTTTAATAATTCAGCAATTGTAACAAAGGTAACTACTGTTTAAAAATACTGCAATTACAAGAAACTGTTATCAATTGTACAAATGTTCCACATCAATGCAAGGTGTTGGTGGTGAGGCAACATACGGGAATCCTATCTTTTATGCATGATTGTTCTGTAAACCCACAACTTCTTTACTGAAAAAAGAAATCTGGGTCTTAGAATGTTGAAGTGAGTGGAACTTCCTGTTGACATTGAATTTTTACCAATTACGAGAGGAAAATAAACTTTATTCTTCTTAAAAAAAGAGAGAGAGAAAGAGAAAGACCTTTAAAAGCAATTTTTCTCTGTGCAATTTCCAGACAGGCTAGCAGATGGCATTCATTGTTGCACCTTTCCGTGGAGGTCTTTCTTTCAGTCTCCACTTTCCGGTGTTTTGGTCTGGTCAGAGCTGAGATTCAAAGTGGGCTCTGCTGGCTGAATTCCCTGAAGAAAAGTCTCCAATTCCCCTTCCCTTTTCCCCTGTAACAATTGACAAGGAGAAAGACATCTGTTCCCCTCTCAGTTGGCTGAGAGGTTTGGTAACTCACATTTGTTGTTTGGGTTTCTTCGTCTCTCAATCTGGCACCCTTCTGTGAGTTGTGTAGCACTGTGCTGGTCTGCTGATCCCCAAGCAAGTCCTTCTGAAAGCTTTTGGCCTTTTCTCTATTGTTTTGTGAAAGAGTTGAGCCTTGCCTGCCTACTCTGATGCTATCTTCCCAAAACCTCCGTGTTAGCTTCATTTTTGATTGTATGGTATTTTCCTGCTCCTTTTATGAATAATATATATGTATATATATGCAAGTGTATATACACATATACATAAAGCCTTTTCATGATTTCAAAATTGAAAACTTTGCAAAAAGTAATTTACAAAACAATAACTCTCCCCTCTCATGCTTTCAAACTTGTTTCAAGTTTCCATCCTTTGCAAACACCACTTATATGTAGTCAGTCTCATTGTTTTGTTGTTTGTTGTATCCCTCTAATTGGTTTAAAATAGCAATACTGAAACTGATCCCCACCTCTTCATTCCACTCTTTGGATGAGTGCACAAAGACAAGTTAAAACACATTGAAATACCATCAAATACCATACACTTAATATGATCACATCTTCCCTGGGATATGGGATAAGGAGGTGGAATGTTTCTGTCTTTTATACCTGAATTAACAGCAGTTGATATATATGGGGAGACCTCTCTTGCTCATGGCTGCTTAAAACTTTTAAGCACATGTTTTTAATCTTCACAGAGTGTTCCCTGTCTTAAACACTATATTTCCCAAACACCTTTGAGGCCAAGTGGCAGGCATGTGACTTAACTTCCACTCATCTGATATTTTCTACCTGTGGGAAACTTTCATTTGAATGTTATTTATATTTAACAAGATTGAGAATGGAAATTCATTGAATTGGTACCAATAGCAGCTATGGCTTCATATTTGTAAGGTTAGCAATGCCAGAAGCATTTTACCTGTTATAAAAGAGGGTGAATGGGAATGGACTCAGCAGTAAGAATAGGTCTCTAGAGAAAGTTCTCAATGCAGTTTATACTCTTGTACCTCTAAACAGCCTAAATTCTGTTTCTCTACTATTCCTAATAATTTTGTGCAGATTTCTAAAATCCCCATCAATACCTTCTTATAAAACCAGTAGATTAGATTCTATAGCCTGTAACTAAACAATTTGACAGTTATAACATCCAATTATATTTTCCCTCTCTTTTGGGGATCCATCAGGAGTTATATTCAATCCTATAACCAAAATAAAGTTTCAAGCATGGGAAATATGTTATAGCACAGAATGAAATATAAGAACTTAGTTGGCAATCACATGTGTATTAGTGAGCCAAAGGGGTGTTAAAGTGAAATACCAAAAATGGATTGGTCTTTATAAAGGGTATTTATTTGGGGTAGAAGTCCACAGTTACAAGACCAGAAAGTGTAAGTTTCTTGTCTCACCAAAGTCCATTGCCACGTGTTGGAGCAAGACAGCTGCCGATGTTTGCCAGGGTTCAGGCTTCTTGGGTTCCTCTCTTCCCGGGGCAGCATTTCTCTCCTGGCTTAGCTCCTGTTTCCTCAACAAGGTTAGCTGTAGATAATCAGGCGAACACCTCGCTTCTCTCCTCCTGAGGCCTTCTCTCCAACATCAAAACTGCTTCTCAAAAAACTGCTTCCTCTGTCCTTTGCCTTGCCTTTTATATTCTATTTCCCCACCTACCAAGGGGTGGGGCTCAGCGCCTTACTGACATGGCCCAGTCAACGCCCTAATAATAACTTAACCATGCCCAGATTAACAGATCAGTTTACAAGCATGATCCAATTATATTTTTGGAATTCATAATTACATTAAATTGGCCATCGGCTACAACATGTTTCTATTATATGCTACCATCATTAACATTATATAGACTCTTTCTTGTGGATAAAAAGATTACATCTATGGTACCAGATAGTTGCATGTGCTAACCTGTTATTGCCACTCTAACAGTTTGTTGAATCCACATTTGTACAGATGAAGGAAAAATTGTCAAATAAAACAAATCTCTTATATCCTGTCTTGCTAGGATGAATTTTTTGAGGGTACCCACAGGGGTACTTGAACTTTATTGTCTTTAAAATATTTTAAATAATAATTATAATTGGGTATTAAATTTAATTATATATGATGGTTATGGAGTCAAAGTAAAAATGGAGGACAAGGACATATTCTTTTTTAACAAAAAGAAAATTGATCAAGGTCATGGCTGCTCATTCACTCTGACGCTAACTAACAGTAACAGACACTATAGAAGAAGTCTTCAGATTAAATTATTTATTTATTTATTTATTTATTATTGTGGGTAAAAATCAAATTTTTCACAATACATACCAATATTTGTAAA
>JAKSZT010054059.1:692283-849328 GCA_026826555.1 Tolypeutes matacus
GTTCTATGAAATCAGAAGGCTCCTCCCCTTTGAGATATTTTTTTGTCTGAACTCATTGCCTGTTTCTGCTTCTTAATTGGTAAGTAGAAGAGAAATTTCTAATATAATAAAGCTAATGTATTTTCCTGTTATATACTGACAAAATAGTGCTGTTACATGAATTCATTATAAAACATTGTGAAAGGGTATAGTATCAGGTTTGGTAAAATGTGTCAGATATTCTAGAAAATGGTCCAAAATAGAATTATACACAGATTTATGTAAGCAAAGTGAGATGACTTTCGAATTCCTATTACAGATACTAGTATATAGCAGAAATTCAATAAATAATTACATTTATAATTATAAAGAGGGAATTTTGAGCTTTTATTATATGTTAGGCACTCTATTCAGTGCTAACATTACCAATAACAAATAAGGCAAAGAATTTACACTCTTGGAAGGAAGACAAATATATATAAAAATAATTACATCACAGTATTATAGAGCATAAAGGAGAGAAGAATCATTTCTGACTCTGTTCTTAAATAAAGGCTCTTGTGTTATTTAAGCATGGACAATTAATAAAAGGGGTGTTTAAAGTAAGAGAATTATTCATGTATTTGTGTACATGCCTCTCTTCTTAACAAGCAGTTAAATTTCCTGAAACCATCCTTTAAGCCTATATAAAGTGAACTAGCCAGCTGCTAAATCCATAAAAAATAATTCAACTCTCAATAACCCATGCTGATTTGAGTGAATATTACCATCTTTATTTCAAAATAGGCATGTATATTTTGGTTTTCCTTTGTTGTCTAGTAGACCCCAACCAGATCGAGGATACAAATTTTAAGAACCATAGTTGTTGATTTTAGATATTTTAATCAGAGGCTGGGTAGAATATAGAAGAGCTAGGCAAATAGAAGCCTGTGCTAAATAAAAATAATAACAATATTAATAATAATAATAATACACTCCTGTCTAGTACTTATTTTAAAATTGCATAAACCCCAGAAATAAGATCAGTTGGATTCAGTTTTACTCCAGTGACCCCACCCATAATTATCTCCACTTCTCTGTGTGCAGCTCCCCTTTTGTATGATCTGATCCACAGCTCTGTCTGACTAATTCTTTTCTCAACTGGAGAAGAACCAACTCAATGCCCACTTTCTTTCATTGTAAATTGATGTACAGCAATGCATAGAAATGGTATTCTAGAAAGGCTAGCTAGGTCAACATTAGAGAACAAGCTCATATTTATTTATCCAGAGGACTGAGAAAAACAATGGGAAGAAAGGAGTCAAAATATGAGTAGAATAAAGTTTGAGATGGTGGTAAGGGGGTGTCCTAGAGAGGAAAAGGATTGGGGGATCTTAAAGACTGAGAGTGAAATTTAGAAATAAACTCATATATCCTGCTTGTTGTTATTTTTGTTGTTTGGTATTGTTGTATTTATTCTTACATAGAACATAGTTATCAGGGGCTAAGCAGTGCCAGGGTTATTTGAATTGACAAAAATCAGATGGAACAGTTATTGTTTTTGCTTCTCAAAGCTATACAGTAAAGTCATTTAATTAGGAAAGTTTATTCCTCTTTAACAAGTAATATGTACACCTGCTCATCTCTCTCCTCTGGAAACCTTTTTCACCCACCAGAGTTTGCAGAGTTGAAACACATTCAAAAGGCAGGTGAGCAGAATAGAGTCAGTGATGCTCACTTGTTCCTGATCGGCACAATGAGCATGTTCAGAGCCAAGGGGCAGCCATAGAGTGTGAAACCAGGAAAGCACTGGAATCCTGAGGTAAGACAATCTAGTGAGGTGAAGGCTTAGCACACAGTACTCAAACAGTCCATCCACAGGACCCAAAAACAGGGACATAACCCAGACCAGCAAGTAAAGTCAACTGAGAGAGGGTAGGGTAGGATTTGAGGTAGAAGTAATCAGCAACCTAAAGTCAGAGAAGACCATGGTACCAGTTCAAGAAGTTCCACAAATCCAAATAAATGTTTTCACCACAGAAGATTTGCAAAAGATTCCTTCTCTGTGGAGAGTCACAAACCCCTGCAGGTAGGTTGAAGTGACTTTGTTCTTTTGGTTGTGAGAATAAAGGGGAAAGTGTGAAGGAACATTCTAACTCAATTAGTGCATTCCCTGAATTTCACAGTATTTCAGATAAGATGCAAATGTATGGTGCATTTATGAATGATATACTAAAATAAAATTTTACTTTTAAAAAAGTGAAAAAAGATGCAAATGTATGAAAACTTCCAGATAGTGTCTGAAAATATGAATCCTGTGGTATAGTGATAAAAATTATTAAACTTATTTTATTTAAAAGTGCTCTTGAATACATGTGTCAGTTTGGATGAATCTTAAAGACATCATGTTTAATGAAATAAACAAAACACAAAAGAAAATATTGCATGATCTCACTGATTTGAAATAATTAGAATAAGCAAACTCATAACATCAGAATCTAGAATTAAGGTTACCAGGGGATGAGGTAGGGATAAAGAATTAATAAGGCTTAAATGCATAAAGTTTCCTTTAAAAAATGTGCACTTGACCTCTAGTAATGGGCTTTATGTGCTAGATTTTAATATCCTTGAGCCTGGGCAAGTGCACAAGTTTTTTTAAAAGAAATATCGTTTACTTGCACAAAACTGATCAGTTTTGAGATATCGTTAATAATGCCCTTGAAGTGGTTTTTGTGGGTGTGAAACAAATGGTGAGAATTTGAATTGGTCCCTCTTATTATAGTATTGAAATTAAGTCTACTTAATTTATCAAGTCATGTTCATGCCCTGATTTTATATACTTGTATCTATCAATAAACATTGTGATACTTGGAAAGAAAAAAAAGTGCACTTGGCACGCAGTGGCCTCAATTGTAGTCGAAAGTACCCTGATAAAATATTATATAGAGATCAATGTTTAAATTCTAGTAGTCAATGCCACTAATGATACTCTTAGTCATAGCAAGGGCTAAAATATAGTATAACTAGTGAGTAAGGGGGAAAGCATTATGGTATAAAATTAATCTCATATCAAAAGAAAGATCAAATATTAACTAGGTCATGTGAATATTTTGACTTGGAGCATCAGACAATTCTACTCAAACAGCGACAACACAATACTGAAAAGCAAATGTATGAACTAGTGTGTTAAGCCACCAAGTTTCTCAATTACCAACTTTTCTCTTTTAAAATAGATATTTACCTACTAATTCTAAATAATGGTATTATCAAATCTTCCAGTATTTTTTAAATTCAAAAATATTTAGAATTATAAATCTGATCTGATGCAAAGGTTTGCAAGGTGATGCCTAAGTATTAAATCTATGGTTAGTAAATTTAACTTTGCATCACAATTTCCTGATTTTGAATCCCAGTCTATTATCTGTATGAACTTGAGTAAGTTAGTAATAAGAATGAATTAAAATTTCTGGTGTACCAACTATACACCAGATGCTGTGCTAAGTACTTTTCACGTTATTTGATTTAAACTACTCAATCCCTCTTTAATTGCTTATACATAAATTATTAATTACTGAGATGTGACACAACTACTCAGAAGAAAGCCTAATATGAAAATTAATGGAGACGTATCCTTTAATGGGGCAGAAAACCCTGAGACTAACTTCCTTTTTACTGTCTAAAATTAAGGCCTCCGAAAAAGATGAACTTGAGTGATGGCAATATCATGACCTTCTGATATTTCCATTGTTCTTTCTTTTTATCCATTAATAATGTTTTATAATTCTTTGATTGAAGCCAGTTATAGCTCTTGTGAATATGAATATAAAGTGGAAAATATTATAAAATATTTCTCATATTTGATAAAAAAAATTACTTCTCTTCTTTCATTTGTTAACATCTCCTCTGTGTAATGAGAAAGATGTATTTCACCAGCTTGAGGACCTATATGGACATAATTTATTGTTGTTGTTGTTTTCCATTTAACTGTGGTAGATGTATAAAAGCTGAATTTTTTTCCCATAACAAAGAAAATCAGGCTTAAGATTGTTTGCAGTAACCATCTCTACAAAACCCAAAATCCTCTATAGGAACGTATTTGCATCATCTCCTGAATGTCCTAGCTCTTATATGGGGCTACACAGATATCTGTAGTCTAATTAATCTCGCCATTCTGTGTATCACATCATAGTCTGCTTGTATAATTGTAGACTGTATTATAATGTGCCTTGATTTAAATTCTTGAGTTAGTACCAGACTGCCCACCAGAGGTTACAATACATGAGGGCAGTAATCGTGTCCAGTATGGCTTTGGGTGCATCACAGTTCCTAACATGACACATATTACATGTGTTAAAAATAAATTAAATTGCTGGAAACAAAGATTCCCCGCCCCCCAACATTTATATAATTAAGTGCAGACATTATCTTAAAGTTTTAGGAATCCAATAAAAATGGAAATAAAGATATGTCAATATCAAAGAATTTATAATTTTTTTCATTTATGTACCTCTATTCTTAATCCATGAGCATGGTCAGTTTCCCAGTTCTTAGACCATTTTCCATTTTCTTCCTGTTCTTCTCCTACCTTTACATTCCCTACTCTTCCCTTTTCCCTTATCCCACTTTCAACCACCAAAAGTCACAGTCTTATGTATAGTCTTTTTATGATTATACATGCAATAATACAAAGAGTATTTTATAGAAACTTCTTTTTCTCAATTAACACAATATCATGGATATTCTTCAAATTAATAGGTACATTTCTGATTTACTTTTTTAAAAAGCTGTGTAAAATCCCATGTTATAAATATAACATGTTTTATTCTACTAGTCCCTTATAGGTTTGCCCCTCCCATCCTTTTTTGACACCCAAACAGGGTAAAAGAAGTACCTGTAGACATATCTGTTCATATGCTATTGTTTTTATTTCCATGTGTTAGAGTATCAGCAAGTAGTCATTTCCATGGGGTAGGTATTTTTCATTTTAATGGATAGTACCACATTCCTTTCAAAAGAAAAAAATCAATAATAGCTTGAGAACACATTTCATATCCTCATCAGTGATGTGTTACCACTTTTTCAACATCTATCTTTCAAATGGGTGAGAAGTGTTATCACATTGTTCTTTAATTTTTTATTTTTCTAATTACTAATGAGATTATGCATTCTTCCCCACCAGTTTATCTGATTTTTGCAATTCATATTCTGTCAAATGCCTATTAATTTATTTTATTTCTATTCTAAATTTTGGGTTGCTTCCTTAAAAAACAAACTTGATGATTATTTTAGATTGTGGATATTAATGTTTCATTTCCCATATATTTTGAAATAATTTATACTTTAAAAGTCTGCCCTTTTACTATTTTATAATGTAATTTACCACTTTTTTAAAAATAGTTTGTCACATATGCTTATTTTTTTCTGTTTTCTGTCTTTCTGTAAAAATCTCCTAAACCTACATATTTTTTCTTATATTTACTTTTTAGATGAAATGATAATTATTCTTTTTCATTTTTATAATTAAGCTACCTGGAAATTTTTTTTTAACACAGAGTAAGTCAGAATAAACCTTGTTTTCATTCAGATAAACAAATATAACAGTAAATTGTTTCCAAAGATTTAATATTATTCAGCAAAAAGAATCTCACAAGAATCTTAGCAGGAGGTCCCCAAGGTGCCATAGAACAAACTAGATCACAACCAAAGAATTTTAGGAACAAAAATCCCAGGCAGAAAGCTTTTGGATCTGAGTGTTCTATATCTCATAGCAGGCTGAGAAATCTGACATTCCCATTTCACACTAGCCATTCCACTAGACTTCTTTACTCCTAACTACTCTGTGACATACTCTTAAACTACTAAGAAAGAGGTCATATTTATGAAACAATATAGAGAATATTTTCATACTCAATGTATTACATTCTTTCATGTCAAAAAAACCTGTGAAAGATACGGACTGCAGTTAAAAAATACAAACAGTAGCAAAAGAAATAAAATAACTAAGGAGAATCAAAAAGATAAGGCAGTGATTTTCAATCACAGGCGATTTTGCTGCCCCCCCCCCCAGGATATTTGCCAATGTAGAGACATTTTTGGTTGTCATGGTTATAGAAATGCTAATACCATCTAGTACTATGGGCCAGGGATGGTTTTAAATATCCTGCAATGCACAGAACATCCCCCTGCAACAAAGAACCATCCAGCCTAAAGTGTCAATAATGATGAGATACCCTGGAATAAATAGAGTCTAATAGAGTGAGTCATAAGGAGTTGGGTATCCAGAGATGTTCATCATGGAATATAAATTAAAATATTAAACAAGGTTTTATTTAGTATATTACTATTCAGAGAGCAAATCATTTGGATGATTTTAAAAATGGCTTGTGAAATGCATTTTAAAATTATTTTCAGTTGCCATAGATAATTTTTTGATGTAATACACATACTAGTTCACTGGAATAAGCCACTTCAGAAGGTAAGTTTCTTTGGTTACACAGTCATAGTGGGGACAGTGGGTGGGGGAAGTGATTTGGACAGAGGCAATTAGCGGATCAAAGTAGGTGAATATAGGGCATACATAGAGAAAAGAAGGCATTTTCAGAGTCTTGTTCTGGTTATTTATTGCTTCATAATAAATTACCCCAAAGCTTAGTGATTTAAAACATTTACCATTATCTCTTATAATTCTATAAGTTAATTGAGTTCAGATAGGTGATTTTACTGAGGATTATATTGCAGTTGAAGGCACATGAGAGGATGAGCTCGATTTTCAAGGTCGTGCATATAGCTAGAAAATGATGCTGTCTGTCTCTTGGGAACTCAGCATTCCTAGCTGAGCATAGTGGCTGGGTTCCATGAAGGAATGGCCTAAGAGCATATTTTCTAAGAGGTCCAGGCAGAAGCTTCAGAGCTTTTATTGACTAGACTTAGAAATCACACAACATCATAGACACCATGCTTTATAGGTCAAGACCAAGTCCCTAGGTAAAACAAAATTCCAGGGGAAGGGAACTATACAAGAAATAGAAAGCTGGGATATGTGGCATATTGGTTGGTCATATTCGGAGGCTGTCACAATCTTGAATATCCTAATGAAACAGAAACTCACCTTGCAGTAATGCTTTAAACAGATGTCTTGAATAATGGAATGACTATGGGTCTGAAAACTATAAATCTGGTATCATGTCAGTCACCTAGGGAACCTGACTATAGTTGGGGGAGAAGTGGCAGGAGAAAGGAATAAGGATTTAGTGGCATCACATCAGTCTGGAGGCACACACACAAAAAAACCCAGACATGCCTACATGTGATAATTCTATCATAGTTGAACTTTTTTAAAAAAGGCCTATGACACTGTAACTCTCCATCATATGTTGGATAATTGATTTTTAGGCTTATAAATAATGTTTTATTTCCATCTATATTAGGAAAAATGAGTTGCAAGAAGTTCTCCTCAGTGAACACATCCCTTTTCTTTCTCTAAAATTCTGCACTTTATCCGATGGGACAGTCAACACTTTTTTCTTTAGTTTCTCATTGATCACTTATTAAATGCTAGTTATATTCCCTCGGACAGTCTGCTGAGCTAATTAAGGTTAATAATGTTCCTCACCCATTTTATTGAATCATGATAATTGCCTTCACACCCATTCCTCCATTAATTAACACACAGTGTAAAGTAAGTTCATAGAACCAACTGCTCAAATGTCTCTTCAAATCAGATATCCTTCCCTGTCCTTGAACAATGGGCATTCGTGTAGATACATGATGGAGATTTCTTTTTCCCTCCTCTTATCTCTTTTTAACCTAGAGATTTGTATTTTCAGCACACTTCTCTTTTACGGTTGTTCACCACATCCCTTAATCACAAGATACATTTTATCTGTGGAGAGGCTCTATGTATGACCCAAGAGACAAGAAATTTTTAATACAAATAGAACTTGGAACATGTAAGACTATGTAGTAGTTACATATGATTTCCTTGGAAAAATCATTTCCAAAATTATAAGGAATAGCAAAAACTTAGACCAAACGAAGATTAAGGTATAAAAAAACAAACTCACCTTTCATTTTGTTATTCTTCATTTTGAGATCTCTGCTGAACACTCATTTACTCCAAAAATATAAATCTGAGCATGAACATGGGAATCCCAGGCAAGTTTATTTTGTGTTTGAAGTTCTTTGCTCGCTATGCACATTAGACTGACCAAAATATCTGTTGATTGAAGTTGTTGTATATTCCAATATTTTATATGAGGTTGATTTTATACATTTATGATACATGTGTATATATAAATACTTAAATGTTTACAAAATAGAGTCATACTCTACAGAGTGTTTTACAACCTCCCTTCATCGTCACTTTATAAAAATCTGAATATTTTCCATGTTTTTGAATACCTTTTTCAAACACCATTTTTTCAACTGCGCAATATTATATCCTATTAAGTCCCTATAGTTTATATGATTGAAGCCCCAATTGTAGGACATTTACACTACTTCAGTTTATTATATTTATATAATAATGTTGCCATAAAGATTTAATAGCACACCCATAATTATTACCTTTGAATAACTTCTGAAAATTGGAAGACCAGTCTCTAAATGTTCTGCAAATTTTAAAATTTTCAACATAAAAGGGAGAAATATTGTAGAGACTAGTATTTTTTAGAGAAGAAGAAGCATAAAGAAATGATTAAGTGACATGAACAGAAGGATCAAAAAATTGAAGTAGGAATCTGACCTCTAGAAAAGTATAGCAGGTATGTAGAATAATGAAAATGTCACATTCAAGAAAGAACTTACTACCTACGAAAGGAGGTAAAATATTTATCGTAGAGAAATTTTTAGACAACAAATTGGCACATAAGCTAAATCTGTACCTGATATTTATATAGTTAATAAAAGTTAAAATCAAATAAGCTAATAAGCAACAAAAACCTGAAACGCAGAGAAAATAATAGACCCACTAGATTTGTGGGTCGAAAAGGAACCGAGAGGTTGAGCTTAATCACCTTGTTTTTTAAAGAAAACTGAGGCACAAAGGTAAAGATGGACCAGCTGTTCAAGGCAGAGTTGTTTCTCAGTACCAGCCTTCCATCTTTAGTTCACTCTTCTTTCCAAACACTGTGCTGCTGCTTCTCACACCTTAATTCATTGATTAATCACTCTCTCCTGTGTGATTTATTGATCACCTATTTCCTGCTCAGGTACAGTTTTCAGCAATGTTTTACAAGCACATAAGCATGCACACTCACACACACAGCCTCTAGAATTCTCCATAGCGAATCATCGTGGTTTTCCAAATTTGGTTGTTAGAAGTAAAGTACTCTCCCCAGCCTGGGACTTCTAGAATGGGTGTTGTCCCCCACTCATTTCCACGTTGCTGGTGATGCTTTGAATGAGTATGATTGGGGATCTACTGAAGAAATTGATCAATGCATGAATCAGAAATCTGATTATTCAATATTTACAGTTTTATATTTCAGGAAGGGATTGGCATGAGAGATGAAAGCAGGAAGAAAGTATTTAGATGACACATGTAATGTTATTTGTACCTGCAATGTCTTTCATGCTCACTCATTAATATTTGGCTCTTGTTAGGAACAGATAGAGATACTCTGATACTCTGAACATTCATCCCTGCTGCTTTACCACAAGTTGCCTTTACAACTTCTGGACTTTATAAGACCCTTGTGTGAATTTGACTTTCAGCCACAAGAGGCCATGAGAAGTAATTCAATTAGTGTAGATAAAATAATGTACACCAGAGAGGCTTCAGAGGAGTGTACAAATCAGAAGCCCACTTATGGGTTGGTGGGAGTTTAAGGGACAAAATACAGCAGTTGGGTGTACTCCAAACCTCACTTTAATCACTGACCCAGAGCTACTTTAAATCTGCTGAATCACATCACCTTCAAAACTCTAAGGCTGATTTAGAAATAAAACAGAACTTCTTAAGGTAGTTGTGGACAGACAAATGAGCTGGTTAAAAGACCCACATGAATAATACAGGCTGCGACCTCCATGGCTGTGATGGTTAGGCTAATGTGTCAACTCGGCCAAGTAGTTGTGTCCAGGTGTTTGTTCCAGCAAGCATGGGGCTAATTTTAATACAAGAGCATTTATGGACTTCAATCAACAGTGAGTTTACTGTGTGGATGGCTGACTACATCTGCATCAATCAGGGAGATTACATTATCAATGGGTGGTGCTTTTATCCAATCAGTTGAATGACTTAAAAGTGGAAGTGATTTCAACATTCAGAGAGAATTTCCCAGATCGTCGTTGGACAGGCAACTTCTCCCAGAAACTCATCAACAACCCTTCATCGGGCTTTCATCGGAGCAGATATCTCCTGCCGATTCTGTTTCCCAAGAGAACCCTGACTAATACAGCTGGTACCAGGAGTGGGGTGGTTCTTGAGGAACAGAGTCTTAAACATGGGATGTCTGAGGTGGCTCTCCCCTCTAATTGGACTCACGGGTACTAATGACTCCCTTTCCAATAATGAAGTTGCTAACAGTCCATGGCGTGAACTGGCAATAGAGATACGCAAAATAGCATCATTGGATTCCCCTACTTCCACGTTTATAAGAAGCAAGGATCTGGGTGAGAGTGTTTTCAACACTTTAACAGAATTTTGTGGAGTAAAAAAATATAATGATGTTGGCTGGCTCCTCCTAGATACTCTGGATATAGTTACAAAAGAAAGGGATGAGCTAAAGTCTTCAAATTTGAAACTTAAATGCCGCATGAATGATATGAAAGTTTCTATGTGTGCCTTGAAAGAAAATCTTGTCTCCTGTAGCCACAGACTTGAGATATCTGATAATCAAACCCAGTCTCTCATTGTACGAGTAGCAGAATTACAGAGGAAACTAAAATCTCAACCTCGTAGGGTTTCTGCAATTAAAGTGAAGGCATTGATTGGAAAGGAGTGGAATCCTGAGGATTGGGACAGAGACATATGGGATGATGATAATATTGGTGGGGACATTGGAACCCTAAATTCTGCTGAGACTTTACCAGATAAACCTGTGATGGCCTGCCCTGTGGAGACCTCATCTTCTCAACCTTGTATCATCCAGCCTCCACCTTGCCCCAGAGAGTCTGTACCTCCTCCAGCCACGAGGCAGGTACCCACCAATCTCCAACATGCATGGTCCAAATTCCAGTCTGCCCTGAGGAATCTGTCTTCCAACCCCTGCCTGAAGGGAATAATCCTGTCTCACCAGAAGAAAATGCAGAGGAATGCCCTCAGGTCAGTAGCCTGCAAGATATCGCTAATCCTTCTCTTTACCCAGACCCCCCTCCCCTCTTGTCTTCGAGACCCGTTACTAGATTAAAATTACAACAGGCCCCCAAAGGTGAAATACAAAGTGTGACCCATGAGGAAGTATGCTATACTCTTAAAGAACTGCATGAGTTTTCCAACTTATATAGACAGAAATCAGGGGAATATGTGTGGGAATGGATACTAAGTGTATGGGATAATGGTGGAAGGAATATAAAGTTGGATCAGGCTGAATTTATTGATATGGGGCCCACTAAGCAGAAATTCTGGATTCAATGCTGAAGCTCGAAGGGTTAGAAAGGGCTCTAACAGTTTGTCTGGGTGGCTGACTGAAGCATGGACCAAACGAAGGCCTAGCATGTCTGATGTTGAGATGCCTGATTTGCCTTGGTATACAGTAGATGAGGGGATTCAAAGGCTTAGAGAGATTGGAATGCTAGAATGGATTTACCACTTGAGACCTGCCCACCCACCCCAGGAATGTCCAGAGGACACATCTTTAACCAGGACTGTGAGGAATAAATTTGTAAGACTAACTCCATCTTCTCTGAAGAGCTCTGTGGTTGCTCTTCTCTGCAGTCCAGATATTACTGTGGTGGGGGGGCTGTAATGGAATTGGAATCCTTAAATATTATGGGGATGATCGGATCAAGGCCCGGTAAAAGTCAAGTATCGGCAGTTAATCACCAAAGCCAAGGTAGGCGTGGCTACCGCAATGAAAGAAAGATTCAAAACAGCACACAGAATAGTCTGAGTCGCATGGAGTTATGGCGTTGGCTAATAGATCATGGGGTACGCAGAAGTGAAATACATGGGCAGTCTACTAGTCTAATAGACACATACTCTGGCTATGGGTTTGCATTTCTGGCACGCAATGCTTCTTCCAAAACTACCATCCGTGGACTTACCGAATGTCTTATCTACCGTCATGGGATTCCACACAGCATTGCTTCTGATCAAGGAACCCATTTCACAGCAAATGATGTGCAGGAATGGGCACATGCCCATGGAATTCACTGGTTTTACCATGTTCCCCATCACCCTGAACCAGCTGGATTAATAGAATGGTGGAATGGCCTTTTGAAGACTCAATTATGGCGCCAACTAGGCGGCAATACCTTGCAGGGCTTGGACAATGTTCTCCAGGAGGCTGTGTATGCTCTGAATCAGCATCCTCTCTATGGTGCTGTTTCTCCCATAGCCAGGATTCATGGGTCCAGGAATCAAGGGGTGGAAATGGGAGTCGCACCACTCACTATTACCCCTAGTGACCCACTAGGAAAATTTTTGCTTCCTATCCCTGAAACCTTAAGCTCTGCTGGTCTACAGGTTTTATTCCCAAGAGGAGGAGTGCTGCCACCTGGGAGCATAACAGTGATTCCTTTGAACTGGAAGTTAAGACTGCCACCTGGCCACTTTGGGCTCCTCTTACCTGTGAATCAACAGGCAAAGAAGGGAATTACTGTACTGGCTGGGGTGATTGATCCTGACTATCAAGGGGAAATAGGACTACATCTACATAATGGGGTAAAGAAGAGTTTGCATGGAATACAGGGGATCCTCTAGTGCGTCTCCTAGTCCTGCCATGCCCTGTGATTAAAGTCAATGGAAAATTGCAACAAATCAATTCAAGCAGGACTAACAATGGCCCAGAATCTTCGGGAATGAAAGTTTGGGTCTCCCCACCAGGCAAAGAACCACAGCCAGCTGAAGTGCTTGCTGAAGGTAATGGGAACATGGAATGGGTAGTGGAAGAAGGTAGTGATAAATATGAACTTCAACCTCATGACCAGTTACAGAAATGAGGACTGTAATGGTCATGAGCCCTTCTTCAAATGTTTCATTATGAGTAAGATTATATATGTACACAAAATGAATTTCTTTGTTTTCTTCCCCAATCTTTTCCCCTATCATGAAAAGTTGTATTAATCCCACATACCATCCAAGGACTTGCACCCTGTTCTGTGGGGAATTAATGAGTTTCTGGTTGTATGCAGGGGAGTTGAACATTGTTAGGCGGAAATATATATGTATGCTTGTCTGTTATTGTTTTTACTTAGAGACTAAGTATGGTTTAGAGTAATGTGTATGATTGCCGAGTTGACAAGGGGTGGACTGTGATGGTTAAGCTAATCTGTCAACTCTGCCAAGTAGTTGTGTCCAGGTGTTTGTTCCAGCAAGCACTGGGCTAATTGTAATACAAGAGCATTTATGGACTTCAATCACCAGTGAGTTTACTGCGTGGATGGCTGATTACATCTGCATCAATCAGGGAGATTACATTATCAATGGGTGGTGCTTTTATCCAATCAGTTGAATGACTTAAAAGTGGAAGTGATTTCAACATTCAGAGAGAATTTCCCAGATCGTCGTTGGACAGGCAACTTCTCCCAGAAACTCATCAACAATCCTTCATCGGGCTTTCATCGGAGCCACTGGTTTGCAGCCTGCCTGCAGAACCTGGACTTGTGCATCCCCACGGTCGCGTGAGAGACTCTTTTAAAATTTCATATTATTGACAGATATCTCCTGCCGATTCTGTTTCCCGAGAGAACCCTGACTAATACAATGGCATTACAGCTCTTTCTTATTTTGCTATAGGTCATCCTGGCATAAAACATAAAATGGAGTCCATGGAGAAATTCAATCAGTCTCAAGTTTCAGAATTTATTTTGATGGGACTTACCAGCTCACAGCATATACAGTTTCTTCTCTTTCCACGTGTCTCTATTATCTATGTAGTCACAGTTTCGGGTAACCTTCTCGTTGTTGTCACAGTGTTTTCCTCTCCAAACTTGAATACCCCCATGTACTTTCTCCTTGGAACCTCTTCATTATAGATATGACCCTTGCTTCCTTTGCCACCCCTCAGATGATTGCAAACTTGGTTAGAAAGCATAAGACCATTTCCTTCTCTGGATTCTTCACTCAGATCTTTCTCCTTCACTTACTGGGTGGCGTTGAAATGGTACTGTTGGTTGCCATGGCATATGCCAGGTATGTGGCCATTTGCAAGCCCCTACACTACATGACCATCATGAACAAGAAGATGTGTATTTTTCTGGTAGTGACCTCATGGCTCTTAGGTCTCCTTCATGCAGGACTTCAGATACCCTTTGTTGTGAACTTGCCTTTCTGTGGTCCCAATGTGGTAGACAGCATTTTCTGTGATTTCCCTCTGGTTACTAAGCTTGCCTGCATAGATACTTATTATGTGCAGATAGATATAGTAGCTAACAGTCGGATGATCTCCCTGAGCTGTTTCACTATTTTGCTAATCTCCTACAGTCTTATCCTCATTACCATTAAGAACCACTCTTCTACTGTGCAGTCCAAAGCCCGTTCCAACTTGACGGCTCACATTACAGTGGTGATTCTCTTCTTTGGCCCATGCATCATCATTTATATCTGGCCCTACAGCAACCACACTGTGGATAAGTTCCTTGCTGTATTTTACACGATCATTACTCCCATTTTGAATCCAGTTATCTACACTCTGCAAAATAAAGAAATGTAGACAGCCATGAAGAAACTCTGCAGTGTTTTTGTGGATTCCAAACAGGTTGCATAGTTTTTTTAAAATGTAGTATATATAGAAACAGATTATGTCTAAATGTTTTTCAAGGATTCTTTCAAAAGTAAAACTATTGAATCTATGTTGAATAAGTCAAGGGGAATACAGCAAGATTATAAACATTAGCCTTACAAGGATGTAGAATCAACAAAAATAAATAGATTAATGTTTTTATCTATTTTGGATATTTCAAATGAGGGTACTTAGTTATTAGTTATGAAAATCAACCAAAGATTTGCTTGTCCTTCTGCAGAGTTGGTAAAGATATGATTTGTCAAAATATTAAAGTGACATTGATTGAATAGGAAACTAAACTGAATCCTGAGAAATTTTATCATACACTTCTGTACAACCAGAATGATTTGGTCAGAATTGATGGTATAAGTTTGATTCTCTGTCTTCTCAACAATATTAATTTTGAATAAACACTCCTGTGTAGTGCCTCCTATGAAAGCATAACTCTAAGACACTGTATATACCTATAACATCAAGGTACTCATTTTATCTGTTGCCTGCAAAATGAAAGACTTTTGTTAGACCCTCTTAAGGCTGCTGATATTATCAATTCTTAACTCCATTTTCCTTCACAATAATATTGAATTTCAGAAAGGTATGGTCCTGATTCAAAAATTTTTACATTCCAGAAAAGACACTGACTTTTTCCTTCAGAATAATATGTGTTTATAATATAACCTCTAATAATAAATTGTATTTGCAAGTTACTACTTTCCTGGGAGTGTATGGAATTCACATTAATTAATTCAATTTTCTGGAGTTTCTCAATCTGTGAATATACACTTTTTTTTTTTTTATGGGTAAAAATCAAAATTCTCACAATACATACAAACATTTGCAAAATTATATATAAATATATATGCATATATGTGTATTTGCTTACAAAAATGTTATTTATATATATATATACACATACACGGAACCCACTGGGATTCCCATGTTGCCCACCTCCCACACCTCCCACCACATCCCACACAAACATCTCCCACAGTGTGGCCCACCACCCTCAATGAACTTACACATCCTGGAGCCTTGCCACCAACCATAGACCACAGTTCACACTGTAGACCACACTCTCTCCCACTCAGTTCTGAGTGGTGTGTGCTGATTTAAAATGGCCTTCATCCATTGCCACAACAGTACTCAGGATAACCTCCAACTCCCAAAGAAGCCCCTGTATTTCAACTGCTCATCCCCTCCCTACCCCAAAAGTGTCAAGTGGCCACTGGCTCCACCTAATTGTTATAATTTTTTGCATTGCTAGAATCACCATATGTGAACAAGAGAATACCATCAAGTCCACTCTAGTCCATAGTTCTTCCCCCAATCCTGAGAGGACTGGGATGGTGATGTCCACTCCAACTCCAAGTGAGAGAGGGCTTATATCCCATGGATATGGTGGGTGGGATGATCCTGCCTGCAGATGCAGGCCATCTCCGTTCCCTGAGATGACCATTGCCCATCGTTGTCTCCTCATCAGGTGACTTGGATGAGTCCATTGAGCTGTAGGGTAGGAGTTGCAGCACCACCTAGATTTCATGCACACCTGGCACATAAGTAGGCGGGAGGCTCCAGTCTCTGGAAGTATACCTAAAAACTCCAGCATCACATATAGGTTTGAATAGAAGGGACTGGTGAACCATGTGCAGGGAGGACTTATTTGAGTCTAATTCTGTCACTCTCAGGAGCACAGATTCCAAAATAGAACCCACTGATAAGGCATCAGTCTCTGGGGCTATCCCCCCTTATATAGGACCAGGGTGTCTCCGGAGCTCTCAGGAACCCCAATGAGTGGGGTGATAGGCACTTAGATGTTCTATGAGCTTCTACTGAGGTGTGCGTAAGAGTTACCTCTGGGATGACCTCCCGACTCTCTTTGAAGTCTCTTAGCCACTTGAACTCATTTGTCTTTACCATTTCCCCCTTTTATTCAAGGTCTTTTTCCAGTTGTGTTGCCAGTTGGCACTTGGCATTAATCCCTCATTGCCAGGGAGGCTCATCCCCGGGAGTCATGTCCCACGTTGGGGGGAAGGTAATGCAATCATATGTTGAGTTTGGCTTAGAGAGAGGCCACATTTGAGCAACAAGGAGGCTCTCAGGTGACAACCCGAATATACATTTTTTACAACTTTTAATTTCATTCCTTCTGCAACATATGATAATGATATAGTAGATAAAATCATCAGCTATAAAAAGTTGTGAGTTATCTTTTTAACAAGTATTTTTGTAGGCAAAGTCCATTGCTGACATCCAAAAACTGCATATTTGTTGGTAGATACTTTTCTCCACTTTTACATATCCTTTCACCATAACTACAAAAATAGTTTAATGATCAAGGAAGTCCTTGCTACCTTAGGGAATAAATAGTAATGTCACCAACTGTGGTTGCAGAGACAAAAGGAAGTAGGAAAAAATTCTGAGTTTACATTCAGCAATGAATAAAACAACAACAAGCAAATGTTTGAATAAAACAACAACAAGCAAATGTTTTGTTTTGTTTAATTAAGAGGAAAAGTTGAGCACAGTGTTTCCTGGATGACTGTATGCTTGTGAGCAAGTTATTTTAGAATGTATTTCTAATAAATCCCAAATTCCTTAGGGATTATTTCCTTGTGTCCAATTGAGAGAAAATAAAGAAATTTTACCATTCTACAGAGCATACCGCAGCTTTGTGAACATGAGCCATGACTGAAACGGAATCAGCACAATAGACAGGAACTCACAAACACCTTCTAATATAAATGTGCACAAATCAAAACCTTCACCACTATGCTTCCAGTCAAAATGTAAATACATTAAAAATAGCTAGTCATCTGTGATAGAAGAACAACTATCAAAGTCTACGAAGGAAGGTATAGTATTAGTGCTCTATCACATTTCCATAGCAGAGACTCATACCCACTCCCAGAGGTGTAAGCATCTAAAACAACTATCAGAGTCTAGGAAAGAAAGTATAGTATTAGTGTTCTATCACATTTACATAGCAGAGACCCATACCCACTCCCAGAGTTGGAAGCACAACTTTTACATAGACTGCAGACATATTTGCCCATCCTCAAATGTGCCCAGTAAACATTTTCCAAAAATCTTCATGCCCTCTAATTTTTCACAGTACAGAAATTTCATTCCTGTTTTCCATCCTATTAGTGATAAAATTATTTCCTTTCTAAATTATATTACTTAAATATGCAAAAATACAAACAGTAATATATCTACTTATTTTTAGTCAGACATGTAATAATGGCAATAATTTTATTGTCTCTCTTTTTCTTTAACACCCAAATGAGATTAAAGCCCTTGGCAATGGTATTTTCCTGGATATGGAGATATTGAATATGTAGGGAAAAAGGTATAGAAGAAAAGGGGAAATGATCTAGGAAATGTAGATTTTACATAGTTTATAATTATTTTGTACTTTCTTTTAGCATACTGTATGACATTAAGATCACTAGCCAACAGGAAAAACTGCTTTGAAGAAACTTGTACTTGTGTGACTGAAAAATCAGAATTGGGCTCTGGCTGTAGTTCTACAACCAGCAACCAATGCCGTCTTTGGTGTTTTAGTTTCCTAGCTGCAAAAATAAATACAATTAAATGGGTTGCTTAAACAATAGGAAATTATTGACTCATGGTTTCAGAGACTAGAATTCTTGCTTTCTCCCAGGGTCAGTGTCTTCATTTTAGCCAACTATCTTTGCAGGTCCTTGTCTTTTCCATCACATGGCAATGTATGTGGTCATTTCTTCTTTATCTTTTTGGTTCTGTTGGCTTACATATTTGGCTGCCATCAGTGGCATCTCTTTCTGTGGCGTTATATAAAATGTCTCCAGTAATAAGATTAAGACCCACCCTGATTCAGGTGGGGCACATATTAACTAAAGTAACTGCATCAAAATTTCCTATTTTACAAGGAGTTCACAGTCACCAGAATGGATTAAGATTAAGAACATTTTCCTGAGATGCATAACTCCAAGACACTGTCATAGTCTAAAAGGAATCAATTTATGTCTTTGTTCCACAGAAAGAAAAAGCAAATGTTCAAAGTAGCTCAAATCATACTTGCCAAACTTTAAATAATCCAACATTTCATCAACTAGCAGATGGATAATCATATAGTAATTATGACCACAAAAGACTATTTCTGAGCAATAAAAAGAAATAAAGTAAAGGCAGGTCTTCCAGAATGTCTGCAGGAGGAGCTTGGCAGATCATCTTCCCAGAAAAACGGTGATAAAACTGGACAAAATTCCCAAAACAACATTTAAACTTTCTAAAAATTGATGAAGGGCAAAAAAGTTGATAATAATTTATTTGAGAAAATAGATTAAATCACTTTAAGAACAAATAGATTGTGTGACATATGAACCAGAGGATACTCCCATTTTCTCCAAATCTGTGTTGTGAAAGTTCTTTACAGCACAGGTGGGGCAACCTTGAGGATAGACAAGTTCTACCCCCTTCTAGCTTGAGTCTGAAACACTGAGGCTCTACTCTTCGTACAGACCAGGAGGACCATGAAACCTGGTGGTTCCTATCATTTTTACTCAGTGGCTCGGGCTCTATTTTATGGAGATTCTGCTCAGAGTGATCATGTCAGGTTGGGAGGACTGGCAGCTGCATGGCTTTCCCTGATAAGGCTGAATGTATTTAACTTTCTCTTTCACTCTCTCACTCTCAATATTTACTTCTTCCTAGTGTTAAAGGAAACCTCTGTCAAAACACTAGCTACACAAAAGCTAAAGGTACAGAGACCTGAGATAACACATGTGGAAAGGAATGCAGATCAGTTCTTTCATTAAACCTCATGGAACAAACTCTACTAGCTTCAAACATTTCTCCTGCAGCTTGCTCACCTCTCTCAACATTCATTGAATTGAAAAGATTTAGGTCCTTGCTGTGGATTAAGCTTCAGTTTAAGGAAATGTGGCTGGTTTGATTTTCATCCAGACCACTAATACATTCTCCATGTCAGCAACTCAGCTGTTTAGGTTTCTTATTAACTTTATGTTCACTGGAGTAAGATTTTGAATTTTCTTCAAGAACTTTTCCTTTGCATTTACAACTTGGCTAACTGTTTGGCACAAGAGGAAGTTAGTTTTTGGCCTACCTTGATTTTTGACACATGTTCCTTACTAAACTTCATCATTTCCTCCTTTTGATTTAAAGTGAGAATTGTATGACCCTTGTCTTAGATTGCCAAAAGGCTGTCTATGCAAAGTACCAGAAATGTGTTGTCTTTTATAGTGGTAAATCTATTAATGTAAAAGCTTACAGTTCTGCAGCCATGAAATGGTCAAACCAAATTGCTATCAGAGATACCTTTTCTCCAAATCAGCTACTGGTGATACTGAGATCCTGATATGAGGCAAAGAAAGATGGTGGCAGAGCTCTACCAAGGATCCTGCCTTCCTCTCCTTGCTCACTGGCTCCCAGAGTCCAACTGTAGGAGATCAGGCAGATGGCTAAGATCATCTCCTAGGCCTTTAGCTGCTCTGTGGGCACAGCCCCTCAAGGACCTCTTTCCATTCATCTCTGATGTGCTGACTCCAGACACTGAGAACTCTCTCAGCCTCTCTCAGGGCTTCTCTGTTTTCCTGTAGTCCTTTCTTTCATAAGGCAGGACCAATATGTCCCCTTCCTTTCTCTGTGTCTCTTTTTCCCTGTGTCTCTATGTATATAAGACCTAGCAAAAGTGCTGAGACCCAGCCTGTGTCACGCCTCACTGACATCATCCAATTAAAAACCCTAAAAAAACCTAATCAAATGATCTAATCAAAAGCCCCTTAACTGAATTTAATGCAATCAAAGGGCCCCACACCCATGGAAATAGATTACCTAAAAAAATAATCTTTTTTGGGGATTGACCAAATTTAAAATGTCATACCCCTCCTTTTACTTGAACACTTAAAAGCTATTGTAGGGTTCTTAATTGTTCTAATTTCATATTGTCATTTTTTTTTTCCAGGGAATAGGGATACTCCAGCAGAGGGAGAAAGATGGGGGAATGGCTGGTCAGTGGACCTGTCAGAACACATACAATATTTATAAACTAAGTTTGCCATTTTATATGGGTACAGTTTGTGGTACCCAAAAACAATTATAATGGCAAATTAAAGATGCTGACCACCAATCACCATAACAGATATAATAATAATGAAAAAGTTTGAAAGACTGTATGAATTCCCAAAATGTGACAGACATGAAATGAGCACATGCTGTTGGAAAAATGACACCATTTGACTTACTTGATTCAGGATTGTCACAGTCCTTGAATCTATTTTAAAAAAATACAATATCTGCAAAGCATAATAAAGTGAGCTATGCCTGTAAGTTATTTTTCCAAAGAAAATATACAAAATGGTCAAGAAGTACATGAAATATTGTATAACATCATTATTTACTGAGAAAATGAAAATCAAAGCCATAATGATATCACTTCTCACTACTTTGATGGTTATAACCAAAAAAAGTGAATATAATGAATGAAAAAGTGATAGCAAGATTTTCTAAAAATCAGACCCTCAACATTGCCATGGGAGTAATGTGGATGGAAGTGGACCTCTGAGCTAGTGGGGCATAGGCAACTGGACTTGGAATGCAGTGCAACCTGCCTTTAGCCACACAAGGATGGGTATGTGTATGTCTGTGACAGAGAATGGAGTGAAGGGACTCATTTTAAGTTATCTTAAAATAGAGCCTCAAATGGTCTTGCTCCCAGAAAAGGTGGTGATGAGGGCAGATTTGAACAATCCTACACCCAAGATAACTTGCTCCCCTTCCTTGGGCAAAGCACATACAAAAATCAACACTACTTCTTTATGGCATTGACATAATTTTTCCATTTAGTAATGATAGGTGCACTTAATTGAATCGCCAAAACAAATGTTGTAGCAGAACACTCTGTATGCATCCTTGAAAAAAGAAAACAAACAAAATTCACACCATTAGCATTTCCTTATGAGACAATTTATATAACATTACAGTACTACTCAACACATAGTGAAACTTATTGTACATCATAAAAGACTTTAAAGGTGAAATTTTTTAAAAAAGGCCAGGTCCCAAGACTGTTTCTCTTCCTTTACTTTAGATATTCCAATGACAAAGGACAAAGATAACAGTACCTCATGTTCCCTTATTTCCATATCTCTTTTTCCAGAGCCCATTTGAGGCGTCTATTTTTTCTATTCACTTCCTAATGTTATTAAGCAAATGTACTTCATCTGTTGTTGCTGTTTTTTTCTTTCACTTCCAACCTAAACCAGAGAGGGAAATATCTTTCATAAAACTATTTCAACAAAATAAACAAGAGGAAAATAAAATCCCATTGAAAAGCTGCTCACTAGATTGAGGCATATTAAAAAGTCAAGCTTTCTCTGTCTAGGGGAGCCTGCGCCAAATCTCGGTGCATATTTCTGTTGTTCTCTCCCATTTCTCAGCAATATCTGTTCTTTTCCCACATTTTCCAATAAACTATTTTTACTGGCCTAGCTAAACTGCCCTGTTCTTCAATTCATTTATGTGACATAGTGAAGAACCTAGAAAATCAAGCACTTTCCCAGCTTCATTTAGCAAGCCATGGCCAGGAGATGAATAAATGAGTTGCACTTCACCCCCTACCAGAGACAGGTGAGTTGTAGTTAAGGTCTGTCTGTGCCCTCTTTGGTTCTGCCATTTTAAAGGTGTTCCTGGATAGGCTCCCACAGGACATAAGCTCAGTCTGCCTAGACTTCCAGCTCCCTTTTCAGAGGTGGTAAGGGCGAGTTCCCATACCATGTAGATCCAAGGAAGTTTGGGGTGGCAGCTGAAACGGTCCTTGAGACCTAATTGGGCATGTGGCTTAAGTTGAGCAGGAGTCCACTGGGAGTTTACCAGACCCTCTCTGTGAGTACAGAATGACTATTACCCATTGTATCATTTCTTTAGATCATGTATTAGTCAGCCAAATGGGTGCTCCAGCACCAAAACTCAAATTCTCTCCTCTGCCATGTTGTTTTCCCTGTGAGTCTCCATCCATCAAGGAAGCAAGGACTCAACGTCCTAGGGATGTGGCCAAATCAAAACCCCAATCTTAATTTTCAAGTAAAAGTGAAATCTCTGAATCTTATACAATCTAATATGCCCAGAGGAACAGACCAGTTTACAAACATAATCCAATATCTGTATTTTGGAATTCATACACAATATCAAACTGTTACACTCTACCCCCTGAATTGCAAAAAGACATTACAATATTAAAAAAACTTTATTTCAGTAGCAATGCTAAGTACAAAATCACATCACAATCAGTTTAAAGAAATACTGTTTGTCTTGGGACAAATTCCCATTTGACTGTACACTGCTGAAACATACAAAACCATTTATCTGCTTCCAATATACAAAGGGTAAGGGACAGACAAAGGATAAATATTTGCATTACCATAAGGAGAAATTGGGAGGAAACTTGAGTCACAGGTTCCCTACAGTTCTGTAAAGTGCAGGGCATACTTCATTAGATTTCAAACTCTGAAAGTCATTCTGAAGATGATGATTATTGTTCCCTGGGGCCTCATGGGGACTTACCCTTTCCACAGGCTTTCCTAACAGCTATTTTCTTGGTTCCACTCTCAAGCACCTGGGGGGCAACCAAACTCCAGACCTCACCCTCCAAGAGCGCTGGAGTGATGGCCACATTTTACCCAATCTTTGGGGTCAACTCTTAACATCCCTAGTACAGTGAGGTGAAGACAACATCCTCCCTAAACTCTGGCATACAGGCCCAACCCTCTCAGAACAAATGAGTTGGTGACCAGTCCTTCCGTAATCCATGGAGGGCAGACTTACCCCTCTCAGACCTATGGGGTGTTGATGTACCCTCCCTAACTCTTGGGGAATGTGCTCTACACTCCCTATACCCTGGAGTAGCAAAACTCTCCCTGAACATCTTGCTGGAATATCCACTGTCTTCAAATGCCTGGGCTGACTCACCCTATCCATACACGTGAGTGGGGTCCCTCTCTTGGCCCAAGATGTCTTAATTCCTGACCTCAGATCCCATGGTTTTCCTCTGGAAGTCATTTCCACTGCCATCTCTCCCCTTGATGTCCCTTTTAGTCCAGGATGACAGTGGTTTTGTTCAAACAGCTCTCTCAAAAAGCTTGTTGGTTTAATGCAAGAAATAGGGGTCCAAGCCATCAGACAGTAAGAATTTCCACAAATCTATTTTAGATAATTGCATTATCAAACCTGATTTACAAGTTCCAAGTCTAGTTAAGTCCTCAAATGAGACACTATCATCTTGGGGGCTTGATTTCCAGAGGTTTTGAATTTCTGGAATTAGTTTCTGGTTTCATTGTGCCCAACAGTTCAGTTCTCAGCTTATCTCTCTAATCTAGCATTTTACTATAAGCTGCAAGGAGAAGCCAAGCTGCATTGTACAGGTTTACTTTGAAAAGTTCTTCACTAAATGCCCAGGCTCACTGTTTTCAATTTCTGCCTTCCATAAAACATAGGAGTTAATCTTGTTAAGTTCTCTGCAACTTCAAAACATGGATTGCCTTTCCTCCAGCTTCCATAATAGTTTCATCATTTAGTTGTAAGGCCTCATAAAAAGGCTCTTTCATGTCCATATTCCTACCAACAGTCTCTACAAAGCACTCTAGGCCTTTTCTATGAAGCATCTCAAAATTCTTCAAAAAAATTCCCCTAACCCATTTATAAAACCATTCCAGGAGGAAAGCAAGATAGCGTCGGTTTAGAAGGGTACTCATTGACTGGCTTTCTGGTGACAGCCGATTGTGGACAGGGTCCTGCCCAAGGGTCTGTGCTGTGGGCACATGGAGCGGGAAGCTTGGGTTATCTAGAAGCGGGCAGATCGACAGCGTGGAGCCATCAGTGGAGATTCGTGAGTTTTGAGCCTATCTGTGGTGGTTAACACAGATGGCTGAGCCCCACCCACAGGGATAAAAGCTGGTTTGAGCCGCGAATCCTGCGCCCGCAGCTCCTGCTCCCGGTTTGGGGGAGCATACTCTGGGGGAGGGAGAGCTCTGACAGAGGGTGGAGAGGGGTTTAACTTCTGGGGATTTGGCTGCCTGGAGCCCCTCATAGCTTTGGGGAGCAGATAAGCCTGCTTGAAACAGCTCCAGGCTGAGGGGAGAGTCAAATCTGCTGAGGAAACCTGATTTACCCAGCAGCCCACTGACACTGAGACTTGGCCCCAGAGGGGGTGGAGTCAGCCAATTTTATCGCTCTGCACTGACAAGCATTAGAGCTTCAGCTCCACTGCGGAGGCCAGGAAGTGGGAAGGGCTTGATCAGTTTCCATGAGCCTATTTAGGGTCCCCTCAGTGAAGGGGGTGATCTAGCAGAGGACTTCTTTTGGGTCCCTTATATTGCCAAAAAAAAAAAAAAAAAAAAAAAAAAAGGAAGAAGAAGAAGACAGTCGCTTTAAAAAATGAATTCCTGTTCTTAATTTAGTTTAATACCAAAAATCTGCCTCAAAACCTGCAGATAGAACCCTGAAGGGAAATTGATAAATGCAAGCAGGCTGAGAGGATCCACAAGGACCCTAGAAGGAACACTTCCTCCTTGGCTTTGTTTGACTGCTTGCATGTGTGGTTGTTTGGTTTTTCTCTGTTTATTTGTTATTTCTTGTTTTCTTTCCTCTTTTCTTCCCCCTTTCTATTTTCCTTCATTTTTTTTAATTCGGTGCTGCTAGCTTACCTCACCTTTGCTGTGCTTTTTCTTCAGTGATTTCTCATTCTCTATCCAAATTGATATTGTATTCCAAGCTATCTCTTATCCTTCCTTCATCTCTCTGCCTTGTGCTTTCTGTTGTGGTTCTTAGACACCACGTTTTTTTCACTAGCCCACAACTTAAGGGTGTCCATTTCTATTCTATTTTGTTTTCTTCTTTTTAAAATTAATATTAGCTTTTTCCTTTTAGCTCTCTCTTTACTCTTTCTCTCCCTCCTCATCATTCTAGCCTTCTAAATCATTATATATATATTCCTCTATTTGGTTTCCCAGTCCATTGTAGGTACTCCACTTTCTTTCTTATTACTCTACACTGCCTACACAAGTTAAATATCCATTTCACTAAGTCCTATTTGGCCCCTCATAACTTTTATCAAAATTACTATAATCCATCTTCCTTTCTCACATCTTTCAATTCCTCTGGCACTAGTTTTTTGTCTTCAAGGTAACATAGAAAGAAGCAAGGAAACAAATAAGAAGAAAAAGTGTCAAAGAGAAAACTTAACACACACACAGAACCAACAGCTAAATAAAACTCTAAAAGAGAGAGAGAAGTTAATGAACTGAATAAACCCAACAAGATAAAGTGATGACTAGAGGGCAACAAAATATTACAAACCACACTGAGAAACAGGAAGACATGGATGACTCCAAAGAACAAACTAAAAACTAGGAATATATGCAGAACATCGAACATCTAATCAAAGATGCCAAAACAAATATCATGAGCCAACTTAATGAAGTGAAGGAAGAGATTAAGGATATAAAGAAGACACTGGGAGAACATACTGAAGAAATTGTAAACATACACAAAAAGATAACTGATATGATGGTGATCAATGGCAAAATCCAAGAAATCAAAAAGACGCTGGATTCACATAACAGCAAATTTGAACAGGCAGGAGAAAGAATTAGTGATGTGGAAGACAATACAGCTGAAGTCAAACAGATAGTAGAACAGATAGACAAAAAAAATAGAAAAAATCCAGCAGGGACTCAGGGATTTAACTGACAACAAAAAACGCACAAACATACGCATTATGGGCATCCCAGAAGGAGAAGAGAGGGAAAGGGAACAGAAGGAGTGTTGAAGGAAATAATGGCTGAAAACTTCCCAACACTATTGAGAGAGATGGATGTGCAGATCCAGGAAGCAAAGTGCACCCCAAACAGTATTACTCCCCACAGGCCAACTCCAAGACATATACTTGTCAAAATGTGCAATGCTCAAGACAAAGAGAAAATACTCAAGGCAGCAAGAGAAAAGAGAACCATCACATACAAGGGAATCACAATAAGATTAAGGGCTGATTTCTCATCTGAAACCATGGAGGAAAGAAGACAGTGGTATGACATAGTCAAAGTACTAAAAAAAAAAAAAAAAAAAGTACAGCCACGAATTCTCTATCCAGCAAAACTGGCATTCAAAAATGATGGAGAGTTCAAAGTATGCACAGATAAACAGAAAATAAGAGAGTATGTCAATAAGAAATCAGAACTTCAAGAAATACTAAAGGAAGTTCTACAAGTTGAAAGGAAAAATCAAGGGAGGGAGAGTTGGAGGAGAGTCTAAAAACAACTAAAAAGACAAAAACAGAAACAAAACAACATATGACATACATTAATCCAAAGAAAATATGGCTGAAGTAAGAAATTCGTTGTAAGTAATAACACTGAATGTTAATGGATTAAATTCACCCATCAAGAGACACAGATTGGCAGAATGGATAAAGAAATATGATCCATCTATATGCTGTCTACAAGAAACCCACCTGTAACCCAGGGATTCAAGGAGGCTGAAAGTAAATGGCTGGAAAACAATTTTACAAGTTAACAATAGCCAAAAAAGGGCAGGAGTAGCTATTCTAATATCAGACAAAATAGACTTTAAATGCAAAACTATTGTAAGAGACAAAGATGGACACTAAATATAAGTAAAAGGGGTAATCTCTCAAGAAGAGAGAACAATCATAAACATTTATGCAACTAATCGGGGTGATTAAAATACGTGAGGCAAACTCTTAAAAAGCTAAGTGGAGAAATAAATGCCTCTACAATTATAGCGGGGGACTTTAATGCACCATTATCATCATTAGACAGAACATCAAGACAGAGAATCAACAGAGAATCAAAGACTCTCAACAATACATTAGAGGACATGGATTTATAGACATATACAGAACACTACACCCAAATACAGCAGGATTTACATTCTTCACGAGTGCACATGGAACATACTTCAAGATAGGACACATGTTAGGCCACAGAAAAACTCTCAATGAATTCAGCAACATTGAGATTATACAAAGTAATTTCTCTGATCACAATGGAAGGAAATTGGAAATCACTAAGGGCCAGAGAAACAGGTTAGGCACAAGGATATGGAAGTTAAACAACACAATCTTAGACAAACAGTGGGTCAAGGAGGAAATCTCAAAAGAAATCAGTAACTACCTTGAAACTAATGAAAATGACAACACAACATATCAAAACCTATGGAATGCAGCAAAAGCAGTCCTGAGAGGGAAGTTCATAGCCATAAATACATATATTAAAAGAAAAGAAAGAGCTAAATTTGAAGACCAAACTGCACACTTGGAGGAATTGGAAAAACAACAACAAACTAAACCTAAAGGAAGTAGAAAGAAAGAAATAATAAAGATTAGAGCAGAACAAAATGAAATAGAGAATAAGAAAGCACTAGAAAAATAAGCAAAACCAAAAGCTGTTTCTTCGAGAATATCAATAAAATTGACAAACCCTTAGCCAGACTAACAAAGAAAAAAAAGAGAATAGATGCAAATACACAAAATAAGGAATGAGCAAGGGGATATCACTACTGACCCCACAGAAATAAAGAGTATCATATGAGGATACTTTGAAAAATTATATGCTAACAAGAATGATAATTAGAAGGAAATTGACAAGTTTCTAGAAACGCACAAACTACTTACATTGAAGAAACAAGAAATTGATGAACTCAACAGTCCAATTACAGGTAAAGAGATAGAATCAGTCATCAAAAAACCTCCCAATTAAGAAGAGCCCAGGACAAGTTGGCTTCACAGCTGAATTCTACCAAACATTCCGGAAAGAGCTAACACCAATTCTACTTAAGCTCTTCCAAAAAATAGAAGTAGACGAAATATTGCCTAACTCATTCTACGATGCCAACATTATCCTAATACCAAAACCAAAAAAAGATACGACTAGAAAGGAAAACAACAGACCAAATTTTCTAATGAAGCTAGATGCTAAAATCCTCAAAATACTAGTTAATCACATTCAACAATGTATCAAAAGGATTATACACAATGACCAAGTGGGTTTCATCCCAGGTATGCAAGGATGGTTCAATATAAGAAAATCAATCAATGTAATATACCACATAAACAGATTGAAAGAAAAAAATCACATGATCATCTCTATAGATGCAGAAAAAGCATTCAACAAAATACAGCACTCTTTCCTGATAAAAACAATGCAAAAGATAGGAATAGAAGGAAACTTTCTGAATATGATAAAGGTTATATATGAAAAACCCAAAGCTAAGATAATCTTCAATGGTGAAATTCTAAAAAAAGTCTTCTGTCTGAGATCGGAAACAAGCCAAGGATGCCCACTATCACCACTCCTATTTAACATTGTCTTAGAAGTACTTGCTCGAGGACTGAGGCAGGAAAGGATATAAAAGGCATCCAGATTGGAAAAGAAGAAGTAAAAATTTCATTATTAGCAGATGACATGATCGTATACATAGAAAGCCCTGAAAAATCTACAACAAAGCTCCTAGAACTTATAAAGGAGTTTGGTAATGTTGCAGGCTATAAGATCAATGCTCAAAAATCAGTAGCATTTCTATACACCAATAACGAGCAATCAGAACAGAAAATCAAGAAAAAAAAATGCCATTTACAATACTAACTAACAGAATCAAATACCTAGGAATAAATTTAACTAAAGATGTAAAGGACTTATATACAGAAAACTACACAACACTGTTAAGGAAATCAAAGAAGACTTAAATAAATCGAAAAATATTCCCTGTTCATGGAAAGGAAGGCTAAACATCATCAAGATGTCTAGCCTACCCAAACTAATCTATAGATTTAATGCAATCCTAATAAAAATCAACACTATATTTTTTAAGGAACTAGAAAAGCTAACCACAAAATATATTTGGAAAGATAAGAGGCCCTGAATGCCAAAGACATATTGAAAAAGAAAAAAGAAGTTGGAGGTATCACATTACCTGATTTTAAAACATATTACAAAACTACAGTGATCAAAACTGCATGGTATTGGCACAAGGATAGACCTACCGACCAATGGAATCGAAATCAGAGTTCTGATATATATCCTCACATATACAGTCATCTGATATTCGAAAAGGCTACCAAGCCCACTCATTTGGGAGAGAATGGCCTCTTTAACAAGTGGTGCTTGGAAAGCTAGATATCCATATCTAAAAGCATGAGTCAAGAATACCATCTCACACCTTATACAAAAATCAACTCAAGATGGATCAAAGATCTAAGTATAAGAGCCAAAACCATAAAGACCTTTGAAGATAATGTAGGGAAGCATCTACAGGACCTTGTAATAGGAAATGCTTTCATGAACTTCACAGCCATAGCACGAGAATCAAGAGAAAATATAGATAAATGGGATCTTCTCAAAATTAAAAAATTCTGCACCTCAAAGGACATTATTAAGAAAATAAAAAGGCAGCCTACTCAATGGGAGAAAATATTTGACAACCATATATCTGATAAGAGCTTAATATCCTGCATATATAAAGAAATCCTACATCTTGAAAATAAAAAGACAAACAACCCATTTAAAAAATGGGCAAGTGGCCTAAAAAGACACTTCTCCAAGGAAGAAATAAAAATGGCTAAAAAGCATGTGATAAAATGCTGGATATTGCTTGCTATCAGGGAAATGAAAATCAAAACTACAATGAGATACCATCTTACACCCATCAGAATGGCAGCTATTAAAAAAACAGCAACTCTAAGTGTTGGAGAGGATGTGGAGTTATGGAACCCTCATCCACTGCTGGTGGGATTGTGGAATGGTCCAGCCACTGTGGAGGACAGTTTGGCAGTTCCTCAGAAATCTAACAATAGATCTTCCGTATGATCCAGCAATTCCATTCCTGGGTATATAACCAGAAGAACTGAAAGCAAAGACACAAACAGATATATGCACACCAATGTTCATAGCGGCATTGTTCACCATTGCCAAAAGTTGGAATCAGCCCTGGTGCCCATCAACAGATGAATGGATAAGCAAAATATGGTACATACATACAACGGAATATTACTCAGCTGTAAGAATGAATAAAGTGCTAATGCATGGAATAACGTGGATGAATCTTGAAGACCTTATGTTGAGTGAAGCAAGCCAGGCACTGAAGGATGAACAGTATATGACCTCACTGATCTGAACTGAGGAAAGTGAGCAGTCTCTGAGAACCATTGTCTGAAAGCAGGTTAACAAGGGAGAGAAAGAGAAGAGCAGGCTTTGAGCCATCACCCATATAGACATAATCTATGGTAAAGGGATAGAGAATAGTTGTATATTGAAGGATAGGACAGATGGGTAGTGATATTACTGGGTTTGGGGGTGCAGGGTTGACAGGTGGTTAGATTAGGAAGGACAGGTTGGCATACCCAGGGCATGTAACTATGAATCTTGTCATGCCATGAGTCAAGACAGGGGAGTGTCATATGTCCCAGGGGAGGAAGATTAAAAGGGGTATTTAGTGGTCATGGGAAAAGTTTTTCATTACCTTACAGTAATGGACACAGGACATGGTAAATAGCATCAAAAATTATTAAACTGTACCATCTAAATGTAAACTGTACTGTAAACCATTGACAATGTTTAGTTGCTATATTTTACTATCTGTATAACAGTTATAACAGTGCTAACATCCATTTAAAAAAAAGGTTTTAATATGGGGTGGGGAAGGGGGAGGGAGGTTGGGTATGTGGGAGTCTTGTATTCCATGTGTGACTTTGCTGTGACCTAAAACTTCTTTGAAAATTTAATTAAAATTTGGGAGACACTGGGGAATGAGAGAGGGAAGGTGTCATGGTACACTGGACAACCGATAATATAGTGATAAAAGGAAAAAAGAAAATTTTTTTTTTAAAAAGGATTTTTTTTTGTTTTTTTTACCATTTTTTGAATGTCCCAATTTGCTAATTATATTAAATTTTTAGTTTAGTTTTTTTTTTTTTCCTTCTGAGTTCCCTTGTACTTATCTCTTACATTTAAACTTATCATTATTGTTTCTTTTTCCTATTAATTTTATCTGGTTATTATATGGGCTTCATGTTCAAGGAAGGTTTAGATCACAGAAAGGTTACAATGGGGGCTGCAGAGGAGCCTTGGTGGGGGATGTTTGGGATGGGGGATTAATGGGAATAAGTTCATCTGAATATACATGAAAGAAATATAAAATTGTTCAAATAACCAAGGGATGGGGCATGGTCACGGTGGGTAGACAATCACTCAATAAATGAGGGAATCTTAATTCCCATCCTGGAGAGCTCTGCCACATTCTCCAAGGGAGCAGAAACAGTCCCTTGGAGACTGTGTCTGGCAAAAGAGGATGGCCCACTGATGGGTTCTTGTTATTGGTGACTAGCCTTATGAGTCTTTGCTCTTATAATTGAAACTTAGCTTACTGTTATGGTGTGCCTAAGGGTTGCCACCTGAGAGCCTCCTTGTTGCTCAGATGTGGCCTCTTTCTAAGCCAAACTCAGCATATGAATGCATTACCTTCCCCCCAATGTGGGATATGACACCTGGGGATGAGCCTCCCTGGCAACAAGGGATTAATACCAAGTGCCAACTGGCAACACGATTGGAAAAAGACCTTGAATAAAAGGGGGAAGGGTAAAGAGAAATGAATTCATGTGGCTAAGAGACTTCAAAGAGAGTTGGGAGATCATCCCAGAAGTAACGCTTACGCACACCTCAGTAGGATCTCATAGAACAGCAAAGTGGATATTACCCCACACAGAGGGGCTCCTGAGGGCTCTGGAGACACCCAGGTCCTATATAAGGGGGGATAGCCCCAGAGATTGATGCCTTATTAGTGGGCTCTACTTTGGAATCTGTGCTCCTGAGAGTGACAGAGCTGGACTCAAATAAGTCCTCCCTGCACATGGTCCAACAGTCCCTTCTATTCAAACCTATATATGATGCTGGAGTTTGTAGGTGTACTTCCAGAGACTGGAGCCTCTGGCCTACCCATGTGCCAGCTGTGCCTGGAATCTCAGTGGAGCTGCCATTCCTACCCTACAGCTCAATGGACTCATCCAAGTCACCTGGCGTGGAGATGATGGGCAACTGCCATCCCAGGGAATGGGGAGGGCCTGCAGCTGCAGGCAGGATAATCCCATCCACTGTATCAATGGGATATAAGCCCTCTCTCACTTGGAGGTGGAGTGGATGTCACCATCCCAGTCCCCTCAGGAATGGGGGAAGAGCTATGGACTAGAGTGGACTTAATGGCATTCTGTTGTAGACATATTGTGATTCAAGCAGTGGAAGAAACTATAACAGTGAGGTGGAGCTGGTGGCCACTGGATGCTTTCGGGGCAGTGAGGGGACGGGCAGTTGAAAAACAAGGGCTTTTTCAGGACTTGGCGGTTTTCTTGAGCGGCGTTGCAGCGACAGATGCAGACCATTTTACATCAGCATATACCATGCAGAACTGTGTGGGAGAGAGTGTGGTCTACGATGTGAACTGTGGTCTATGCTTGGTGGCAGGATGTGTATATCCATTTCGGCTGATGTACTACATTGATGAAGGATGTTTGGATGGGAGGTTGTGGGAGGTGTGGGAGGTAGGGTACATGGGAATCCCTGTAATTTCTGTGTAATATCTAGTTAATCTAAGCACCTCTTAAGTATATATATATATATATATTTATAAATAACATTATATATATATATATAACATCTATGTAAATAAAAAAAAAAAAATCCAGCATTTAGTAATTGCAAAAGCATGACCTACTCTCTAGTATCAAATTCTATATTAGACAGCCAAATGGGTGCTGATGCAAAGTACCAGAAATCTGTTGGCTTTTATAAAGTGTATTTATTTGGGGTAGAAGCTTATAGTCACAAGGCCATAAAGCATAAATTACCTCCCTCACCAAAGTCTGTTGCCATATGTTGGAGTAAGATGACTGCTAGTCTCTGTGAGGGTTCAGTCTTCCTCTTCCTCCTAAGTCTCCATGGTCCCTTCTGTTCTCAGCATAAGGCTTGTCTCTTTCTTCAGGGCTTGTTTATTTCTGGTCTCAGGTGCTCTGGTCTCTTCACAAGGTCAGCTGTAGACTATCAGGCTCATTCCCTTCCAGGAGTCTCTGTCATGTCTAATGGATCGTTTTTCTTTCCTCACATATCTGCTTCTCTGTGTATTTACTTCCTGATGCTCCAGCATCACAACTCAAACTCCCTCCTCTACTGTGTTGTTTCCAAGTCCTACTGACTTGGCCAAATCAAAACCCGAATCTTAATGTAGTGAAGTGAAACTGAAATCTCTGAATCTAATACAAACGAATATGAGGAACAGACCAGTTTACAAACATAATCCAATATCTATTTTTAGAATTCATATACAATCTCAAACTGCTACAAACCATTACTTAACTACTTTTAATTAGAAGTATCTTTAATCTTCTAACTATTGCTGTCCTCTCTGGTCTATGAGATGCTTAGAATGCCTTAGAAACTGAAAAAGCATTTGTTAAGAGAGGCATGATTCCCACCTTCAATAATGCGCTGAGGCTTTGCTCCTTCTCCAGCCTGAGGAGGCCCTGAGATTGTTTGGCATAGGGGGGGTGCTCTGAGGCTGTTTGCTGGCAAATCACAGGACAATTAGTCTCTAGTTTGCTTAATGGGCTTTTAATGTCAGATTTAACTGTGTTACTTGGACTCTTTGAGTCATGGTGAGATGATCTCACTCATGGTTAATTTCTAAGACCTCTGCAAAGTAGGCAAAAGAAAAGTACCTAGCCAGCCCCTTTCCTAGGTTCAGTCCACCTTGTGTATTCAGTCTGGGAGCTGGACCCAAACAGCCTCAAGACCTCTAAGGCTCTGGGGACATTCAGAGACATAAAGCTCCTGATCCCCAGAAAAAAAGGTTTGGCAAGTAGGGCTCCCAATTTCCAGGATGTTGGCTCAGTTACCAATGTGTTCAGTCAGGTCTAGTGGTGGGATATCTCCAGACTGATGAAAAGGTTTTATCCTCCCCTAAGATATTGGGAGGCTCTTCCAGTAGTCCAGCAGACTCCCCACTTGGGTGCCTTCTCCGAAACTGGGACAACATGCCTACTGAAAAGAAAGAGGCTATTCTTTTCTTGACAAACCACAATGCCACAGTGTGACTGAAAGTGGGCTCTGTATGGGATACTGAATTTCAATTAAACTTGTGTATGAGAGAAGGGGAGGACAGACAGATCTAAGGGCCAGAGACCACGTGGTCATGTCTTCTTAAAGGGATGAAGGAATGCACTCCATTTACTAAACCTCTCCCCTGTAGAAGAAGGAACCTCCTCATGTACCATCAATTAAGATTAAATGGTTCCTGTCTTTCCTAGCTCCCTGCCTATTTCATTGTAACACTCCAATCCCTTCAGTGAAAAAGGCTTGCAGGGTTTTACACTTTGCAGGAGGTAACTAATGAGATGCAGCCCCAATTTGTGTCTTTTTGGGGGCAGAGTTTCTCTGGACCCCTTAGTTCTGTACTTAGCAGCTGCCCTTGGATTTCCTGGTGGAACTAATCTGGAGGGTCCTGCATGAAGTTTCTATCATTGACAGACAGTGGGAGATTTGCATCTAGATGATTCTAAAGTCAAGTCTTTCCCTAAACTAAGCTAAGTGTGTAAAATTTTCTCTTCTGTTCTAATCTGTGCAGGCTTTAACTTTAGTAGTCTGTTCACGCTAGGAACTCATAAATCAGATTTGGAGTTTGCCTGTTATAAGTTGGATAACAGTGAAAGGTAACCTAAAATGAGTCTTTAAATGTCAATACTATCTTGCAAGTGAATTTGATGTTTAATTCACAATTGGAATTAGTTCAACTGTGGGAAAAGCAGAAAAACTTAGCAAAGTTGTTGCTAATAAAATTCTTTTAGTTGCTTAGTTAATAAATGGAAGTGCCCAAATTGTTTTTAGGTGGAAACTTAACAGAAAATGTAACTAAGGGTTAATGTCATTATATAGATGTCTTTATAATATAAAATAGCAGAAGTGTAATATCTGAAATTGTTATAACTGGGTGAATTTAGCCTAGACTTCAGCTATTGTGATAGTAATTATAAACTGAGTTTGCCTTTGTTTATGGTTACTTCAGGTCTAGCCTCACCCTTTGCCTTTGTGTATGGTTATTTCAAGACTACCTCTGTTCCTATGGCTCAGAGGAAAACATCCCTGTCTCCTGTCCTTCCCCTGGTGCCAATAACCCTGCTTTCTCTCATGACTCCAAGTGTGGACTAAATTTCAGCCTTGTGAAATTCTCAACCATCAGGGTTGAAAGCCCTCTCTTTCAGTACAGTGGCCACCTGAGCCTTGTTGTCTCTGAGGGCTGGAGAATGGGGAAGGCCTCCCACTTTGAAGTGTTGATTTTCTTTAAAGCAGCTATTCATGAGAGAAACTACTTCCTCTGAGGCTTCAATGACCTCAGAAAGTATATACGGAAATTAGTGTTTTTCATTCAAGGTGTGCCAAAGTCAAAATGGGAAATAAGAAAAGCTCTGAAGTAAAGTAAAATGTTGTAAATTGTATTACATTGAAAAAGAAGAAAGAGCTAAAATTGAAGATCTAGCTGCACACCTGCAGAATTAGAAAAAGAAAAGCTAACTAAACCCAGACCAAGCCAAAGGAAAGAAATAGTAAAGATCATAGGAGAAATAAGTGAAATTGAAAACAAAAAGAAAACAAAACAATAAAAAAGTTGGTTCTTTGAGAAAATCAACAAAATTGAGAAACCCTTATCTAGACAGATGAAGAAAAAGAGAGTAGAAACAAATAAAATCAGAAATGAGAGAGGGGAGTCTACCACTGACACTGCAGAAATAGAGAGATCATAACAAGATACTATGAACAACTGTATGCCAAAAGAACTAGACAATGTAGAGAAGATGGACAAATTCCTAGAAACACACAAACCACCTACATTGATCCTAGAAGAAATAGAAGACTTCAACAAACCAATCAAAAGTAAAGAGATTGAAACAGTCATCAAAAACTTCCAAAGGTTTAAAGTGTGGGACCAGATGACTTCACTGGTGAATTTTACCAATCATTCAAAGATGATCTAATAATAATCTTACACAAGTTCTTCCAAAACATTGATCATGAAAGCACACTACCAAACTCATTTCGTGAAGACAACATCATCCTAATATCAAAACCAGATAAAGACACAACAACAAAAAAAAGATTAAAAACCAATATCTCTAATAAATATAGATGCAAAAATCCTCAACTAAATACTTGCAAATGGAATCCAAAAGGACATTAAAAGAATTATACACTACAATCAAGTGTGTTTTATCCCAGTTATGCAAGGGTGCTTCAACACAAGAAATCAATTAGTGTAATAAACCACATTGATAAATTGAAGAAGAAAAACAGCAGGTTTTGAAACTCCTAATCCCATGCCTGAGAAAAATTGGTCTTCAATAAGCAAAGCAAGATGTTCTGAGGGGAGGGAAAGGAAAAAATGGTAACATGGGGCATTTTGGGGACATTGGAATTGTCCGGCATGATATTGCAATTATGGATACAAGCCCTAATACATTTTGTCAAAACCTTTAGAATTGCCTGGTGCAAATTATAAACCATAATGCAAACTATAGATCATGGTTAGTAGCAATGCTTAAATATGTGTTCATCATTTGTAACAAATGTACCACACTAATGACAGATATTGCCACACTAATGACAGATATTGTTAATGTGGGCAAGTGTGGGAAGGGGTGGAGTTGAAGTTTATGAGAATCTCCTATATTTTTGATGTAATATTTATGTAATCTGAAGCTTCTTTAAAAATAAAGAAAAAAAATGAAAAAAAAAAAAAAGAAAACAGATTTGACAAAATACAGCACCATTTCTTGATAAAAACACTGGATATGATAGGAATAGAAGGAAGCTTTCTCAATACAGTAAAGCACATGTATGAAAAACCTACATGTAGCATAGTACTTGATTGTGAAAGACTGAAAGCTTTCCTGCTGAGATCAGGAACAAGTCCAGGATGCCTGATGTCACCAGTTATTCAATATTGTGCTAGAAATTCTAGCAAGAGCAATTAGGCTAGATAAAGAAACAAAAGGCACCCAAATAGGAAAGAAAGTAGAATTTTCACTATTCACTGATGACATGATCCTATATCTAGAATTTCTGGAAAAATACACAAGAAAGCTACTAGAAATAATAGACTAGTTCAGCAAAGTGGCAAGATACAAGATAAATACACAAAAATCAACAGCTTTTCTATGCACTACGGATATGCAATCTGAGGAGGAAATCAGGAAAAAATTTCAATTTACAATAGCAACTAAAACAATCCAATATTTAGGAATGAACTTAACCAAGGACATAAAGTACCCGAATTCAGAATACTACAAAATATTACTAAATGAAACTGATGAAGACTTAAATAAATAGAAGGACATTCCTTGTTCATGGATCAGAAGACTAATTATCATTAAGATGTCAATTCTACTCAAATTGATTTGCAGATTCAAAGCAATCACAATAAAATTCCCAACAGCCTTTTTTGCACAAGTGGAAAAACCAATTATCAAATTTATTTGGAAGGGTAAGTGTCCCAAAATAGCCAAAAGGTTCTTAATAAAGAAGAATGAAGTTGAAGGACTCTCCCTTCCAGACTTCAGAACATACTACCTAGTTACAGTGGTAAAACAGCATGGTACTGGCATAAAGGCAGACAAATTGACCAATGGAACTGAATCAAGAACTCAGAAATAGACCCTTTTGGTCAAGGCGGTTAAGCCTTCCCATCTGGGCCAGAACAGTCTATTCAACAAAGGATGCTGAGAGACCTGGATATCCATAACCAAAAGAAAGAAAGAAAACCCCTATCTCACACTTTATACAAAAATTAACTCAAAATGGATCAAGGATCAAAATATAAAAGCAACAACCATAAAACTCCTAAAAGAAAATGTAGGAAAACATCTTTAAGACCTTATGGTAGCTGATAGTTTCTTAAACCTTAAACCCAAATCACAAGCAACAAAAGAATAAACAGATAAATGGGATCTCCTCAAAATTAAACACTTTTACACTTCAAAGGACTTCATCAAATGGATGAAAAGGCAGCCAACTAAATGGCAGAAAATATTTGACAATCACATATCCAATAAGGGTTTTATATGTAGGATATTCAAATAGATTATACAACTCAACAATAAAAAAGACAAACTATCCAATTAAAAAAAATGGACAAAAGACAATTGTCCAAAGAAGAAATACAAATGCCAAAGAAACACTGGAAAAAATGTTCAACATCACTAGCGATTAGGGTAATGCAAGTTAAAACTGCAATAGTCATTTCACACCTATTAACTAGTTGCTATTAAAAAGTTGGGAAACTGTTAAAGTTGTAGAGGATATGGAGTGATAGGAATGCTTATCCACTGTTGGTTGGAATGTAGAATGGTACAGCCACTTTGAAGAACTATTTGGCAGTCCCTAAGGAAGTTGAATAAAGACTTGCCATGTGACCCAACAATAATTACTAGGTTTATATCCAGAAAAGCTGAGAGCAGAGACATGAACAGACATCTGTACACCACTGTTCATAGCAGCTTTATTCATGACTGCCAAAAGTTAGAAACAACCCAGGTGTTTACCTACTGATGTATGGATAAATGAATTGTGGTGTATACACAGGACAGAATACTATACAGCAATAAGAAGCAATGAAGTCATGAAGCATATGACAACATGGATGAACCTGGAGTACATTATGTTGAGTGAAGCAAGCAAGACACAAAAGGACAAATACTGTGTGATTGCTCTACTATGAACTAAACATACTGTGTAAATCCATGAAGTTATTAATTAGAATATCGGTCCCCAGAAAATAGAAGGAACATAGAGAATGGAAAGCTGACAGTTAATCTGTGCAGAATTGTTTAAAAATGTTGCTTGTAAATCTTTGGAAATGAATAGAAATGGTTACAGTACATCATGGTGTTTGTAAGTAGCAGTGCTTATTGTGTGGGTATGACAGTGGTTGAAAAGCAGTCTAATGTCATGTATATTACCTGAAGGAAAGCTATGAACTGTGAACATAGGACTGTATAAGATAGGAAAACCTCAGGTAAAACACATATTTGAGTGATATTGCATATATAAGACTGGTTTTCCAAAATAAAAATATACTAGAGAGAAGGAAAAAGAATAGCAGCTATGTATGCCAGGTGAGGAAGCATAGAGAGATTGAGAGGTGATAAGTGTTTTTTTTTTGTTGTTGTTGTTGTTTGTTTTTTGTTTATTATTATTATTGGAATAATGAAAGTTCTCTGGGAGTGATTGAAGTTATGAATACACAAACATGTGATTACATCAAATATCATTGATTGTACTATTTGGATGGACTTATGGTTTATTAACATGTATCAATAAAATTGAAAAAGATGCTTAAGAAAAGAAAAATATGAATGTAAAAAATAAATTAGAGAGATGGAAATGAAATAGCAGCTATGTATTGAAGGAGAAGTTTAGAGCAATTGAAAGGTGAATATTAAGGATACAGATTTTTAAAATTATTACTACTATTAATATTTGAATAATGAAAATACTCTAATAATGATTGAATTGATGAGTGCACAATTATGTGATTATACCAAATACCATTGATTGTACACTTTGGATAGATTGTATGCTTTTTTAATATGTCTCAATAAAACTGATTAAAAATATATATCTTTGCCAACTAAAAAAGACAGTTAATAGGGAAAATATAAACCATGTAAAGATAAAAGGTTCTTGACTGTGGTTCATTTCATGTCTTTTGTTGATGCTTATATTTCCTACAGTTAAGTATATGATTTCTCTTGCAATTGGAATTAAGTCTTAATTGAATTTGATTATATAGATCTAGGTAAAGATTACAGAACACATCCCTTAGCATTTATGGGACAAATGAAGAATAATTTTCAAATTCTCTAAATTTTGACTCTTAGCTACTTTATAAATGATTTATGTGTATTTTTCCCTGTCTTCCTTTTCTGATTTACAGAGCATGGAGAAGTAGATACCGCCCTTAACAAAGTAGTCCCCAAGAGCAGTCCAAGGTAATTTATTTCCTTGATTCTTGTTCTGTCCACAATATAGAATAGGAAAATTTCACCCAAGGGACTACTTCTTGTGGTTAATATATATGTCAGGTTGAGGGAATGCTTTCCCACAGAAATTGTCTCCTAAAAAGAAAGGATGACATCTCAAGTGCATGTTAGAAGAATATGGTCTTGGAGACAAGTTGTGATGTAATTGATTCTTTTTTTAAAGATACTTAAAAAAAAAAAGTTTCTATATAGCTGTTCAATGTACCTGTTACTCTTGTAGCTGAGAATGACTTGTTTAGCTTCTTACCTTTTCACAGGTTTTCTTCTGCTATCCCAGGACTTGAATCTCTGTAGCCTCTTTACCAATAGTTTACACACCAAAGTAATTCACTGCCTAAGAGGTGTTCTGGTATCTGCTTTGGGGAATCATAGTTCTTTGAGGAATACTTGATAATAGTAGCTTCCAGCTGTCCTTGATTAAATGGTTCCTCCCTTTTAGAAAGATAAAGGTCAGAATATAAAGATTACATTTAGAATAGAAATGGAAGTAAAAAGGAAGGCATGCATTCAGGGAGAATTGGTATAAAACTATGTTACTATGGAGATAGAATTAAAACCCATAAACCCAGAAAAAAAGAAAAGAACTGGGAACCTCCCTGTGTTACTCACCAACTCTATGTGCATCTCAGGAAATATATTAACTTCTTATGGTCCAATTTTATCCTTGCAAAAATGTCAACTTTGAGGATTCTATAGAGTTTTAGTATTATTGTTTAATGGAAAATCTTTATGGAAGGATATTGCATCTAAAAATGGATTAAAGACTTGGTGCTATATTTTAATGCCCCTAAAAGAGCAACTCAACCAGTGTCCTTTAATTTTGCAATTTCACTAGGCCCAGCATTATCATTACCCATTTATACCAGAATTCTACCTCAGTTACAGGTAATAATTCAGAAGTTGATTTAATAAGAACGTGCAATTGTCTCTTGTAGGTCCTCTTGAACTATTGAACATCCATTCTGGGCAGGAAGAGAATTCAATGTTAAGTTCCTGGAAAGGAAGCAGCATGTGAAATATTTCCTTTTTATCTGTACATCCTACAGAGTTGCTTAGTGTAATATATTTATTTAAAGAAAGTGTAAGCTGCATGTAATTTAAAGAACGGTGACTATACATATTTTGGTGGAAGTGTCAGCTCTATAGTGTGTTCTGCCAGTAAGTTTTGGAAACATATTGCTCTAAGTTTCACTGAAATGAATAGTGAGATCTGAAAGAATTAGTATTTATTAAACCTTGACTGAATTCCAGAAAATTTAAAGTGCTTTCTGTTTATTGTCTCATGCATCTTCACAAAAAACCTCTTAGATTGAACTTTCCTTTTTTTTAACAAATAAGCAAATGGAACCAAAAGTAGTTTGGTTGATAGTCACAATATTACTGAGTAATAGAGTGAGATTTCAGACCATGTTAACTAATTTCAAAGTCCATGGTTTCTCTATTAATTTCCAAAATATCATGATTTCTTATTGGTAAATTGTTCTCTAGGAATATACACATTGTACTGGTAGCAAATTCTTCTCTCACACATGCTTGAAATCCCATTTTTGCTATCAGCTATCTTTTGTGTCACTTAATCCAACCCATACAGAACAAGTTACTGAAAAGTTATCTTTGAAATATTTGTGATGATAACAAGTTAAATTTAATATCAAGATAAAGGTCAAACTGCTCATGTTTGTCAGGGGACATAACTCCGTTGGGTGTAATTGGTTGTAACACCTGGAATTGTCTTTAGAAATTATTTAAATCTCCTCTACTATAAAGGATATATTTATTTGTGAGTTTTGAAACTATTGTGAAACGTTTCACTTTTCCATAGCAAATTTCTGTTTTACCTGATTCCTTTAAGAACATCTTTTTATCCTCATCCTTAACCTATGATTCTGAATTTCATTACAAGGAAAAGAGGAAGTTGTGTTCATAGTGAGGTAATCACTTTCATTGTTTGTCTCATCTCCTTGGCAACACCCATGAACATTCTTATGGATAAAAGAAGGTGAGACATACAAAAATGAAACAAGTTAAAGCAGAAAAAATTAGGGTGTGAAGGGAAACACCAATCCAGTTTGAGAAGAATTCTCAATTTACCTAGGGTTCGATAAAAGCAATATCATTATTTGTAGAAGTGAAAAAAATTGATGATGCCTGAAGGTTTAACTCCAACATTCACTCAGCACTAACAACCAGAGGTATACATTGCTTATATTTTTATCTGTAATTTTTGCTTAATGTTTTTTCTTTTTGTAACTTTGTCATGATATTGCATTTTTTCAAGACCTAGGAATTTTCTCAGCACCTAATGCTGTAACTGAAGATAAGTGACTTCCATTGATCAGTTTGCATTTCAAAAAATTTCCATTCAGATCCATTAAATCAGAATCTGAGTCTGATTTTTAATTTTTAATCTCTTTCTCACAAGTCTCTGGGCTAATTTATTAATACATTTTTAAAACATTATGAACTCCATTTAATTGTTAGTTTAGGTTAATGACAAGTAATGTGACTGCTCTTGCATCTGAAACATTATGTCAAGAAATTAATCATATGGCTCTTATATAACATTTCTCCCAGTTTTCTGACCCTATGTTTTAATGTGAAAATTTAAAGATTTAATTCTATGATGTCTTATAGAAGAGGTTCAACTGAGACTTGCAAGAATTGTTATACAGAATACAAAGAAAGTGTGATATTGAATCATGTAATTATTTCTAAATCTCATTATTAATTCACAGTTATCATCCTAAATACATGAAGTTTTAGACATTCATTGTAATGGGTATTCTTAGATTCCACTCAGATATTTTTCCAGGACAAGTGGACAAAGCTAGTTTTTAGGTGACACCAAATCTTTTTTCTTTTCCCTTTGTTCTTTCCTGCTTTCCTCACTTTTTCTCCTGAGAGCACTCCCTTGATGATCTTGTATACAAGAATCCCATCTCTGGCTTTGCTTCATGGAAAGCCAATCTTCAACTTTTAAATGTCTTTTTGGACATAAAACTACATGTTTGGTTAGGATTTGTCTTCATAATTGTACTTATCACTTTCAAATACAGATATTAAAATACTTCAATAGACAGCAAAAACTTAAATATTAATATTCTCCTCTACCCCATTAACTGACAATCTACCATTCTCTCTATGTTATATGAGAACAACTCTCTAGTTTATATGAGAACAAACCCTAATAAAATGGATCAAGGAAATCAATCTGTTGTGTCAGAATTTATGTTTCTGGGACTTAGACACTCATGGAATATGCAGGTTTTACTCTTAATATTTCTTATGATTTACCTGACCATAGTAGTTAAAAATATTTTTATTGTTATCTTAATCCTCACTGACCTCTGTTTCCATTCCCCCATGTATTTCTTGTTGGCCAACTTTTCCTTTATTGATACGTTGATTTCCTCAGTCAACACGCCTAAGATGATCACAGATTTTCTCAGGGAGATAAATACCTTTTCCTTGGGAAGGTGCATGTGCCAGATCATCTTTGTCCATTTTATTGGAGGGGGTGATATGGTTCTACTGGTGGTTATTGTCTATGACCGCTATGTGGCCTTCTGCAACCTCCTGCACTATGCCACTATTCCACGCCTCCAAAAGTACATTGGATTGGTGGTGACTTCCTGGACACTTAGCTTTGTGCATGCCATGAGTCTAATGGCCATGATTGCACAGCTACCTTTCTGTGCCCTCAGGAAAGTAGACACCTTCTTCTGTGATATACCACTTGTAATCAAGCTTCTATGCATGGATTCTTACAAGTTGAGAATATTAATGAATGCTGACTCTGGGTTACTGACCATAACCTCCTTTAGACTGTTGCTGATATCCTACACACATATTCTACTAACTGTACAGCAAAGCTATAAAATGGGTGCTTCAAAGGCACTCTCTACCTGCACTGCACATATTACTGTGTTGATACTCTTCTTTGGGCCCTGCATCTTCATCTACATGTGGCCATTAAGCATCACTTGGGTGAACAAATTTATTGCTGTGCTTTACTCTGTACTCACACCTCTTTTAAGTCTGCCCATCTATACCCTGAGAAATAAAGAGATAAAAAATACTAAGAAGAGATTTCAAATCTACTACATAAATTTCAAGGGATATAGTTAACACACAGAAATCTCACTTTGAGATTTCCAAATCCATAGCACAGTGACCTTGTAATATAGGTTGAAATTTCTAGGCATTTAGTTTACATATGCATGTCATGCTGTTCCAAGATATAGTGGAAGGTTTAATACAATTAAAGGAATTTCAAAATCTATTAGTCAGTGCAATACCATAACACTTTCCTCTCATATCCAAACACGAATGATCCTTCCTTACAAAGGAACTGTCTGGTCAATCTTCACATGCATTTAACTCTCTATTCATTGAGAACCTTGAAATTCTTTCAGCCAAACCATTCTTCCCTCATTTTGGATCACATCATAATTAATTTCCTTTGAAATTTCTCCTCACCTCATTTGTAAAGAAAAGTGTTTACATAACATTCACCTACCCCTCAAACTTTCATTTAACTTTTATTAAAAGGCAACTGTGTCAATAGATTTTTTATTTAACATAGCTTCCTACACAAACACTACTGGGAAAAAAGTGGAATGAAAATTGAAATGAGGGAGAAATGAAATAGTTCCCTCCTTCTTTCCCCGCATCTCTGTGAAACAGATACTCTACCCCTGACCACGGAAGCCAAGAACATAGGACTCTCCATTTCCCATCACCTTCCAGAGTACTTTCTTACTGGGGAAACAATACATCAGCTTTTTTTTAAATCATCAATCTCCAGTTACCTGTTGCTCTGGCTAAATCTCCCATGAGTCTGAATTGGATGGGTGTGGGGTGTGGGACTTCTTCCTGCTACCCAACCCTTACTCCTGGAACAAAGGCATTACTTTGGGCATGACAAGTGAGGAAGACTGAATTCCTTTGGCATTCTTGCTTATTGCTCCAGTGTAGTGGTGCCATCTCAGGAGAGAAAAGCTGAGAAGACTTCTGGTAACTGCCTCCATACATGCTCCCACCATGTGCACTGCTCCTAGCATTGGAGTGACACTTGTGAAAATGGAATAGTAAATGATTTTACTAACCAACTTCATTTGCTTGAACTTCCATTTTATCCAGTGGAACTGAGGCAGGATAGAATAAAAACCTAAGGAGGAAGGAGAACAAAAATATAATAAGCAAAACAAATAGAACCGAGGCAATGGTTTGCTAATTTACACAGACTGAAGCAATAGCCTGTACCAAGGAAACGAGAGAGGCTACAACTGCAATCAAGAAAGTCCCATCCATCAGCCTTATGGGATCACAACCCCCTCTCAATTAGAGGTGTAATGGACATCACCATCCAGAATCCTGGAGAATGAACTATTAAAGTAGACTAACTGATATTCTACTACAGACTTATTGTGATTCTAGCAATGGAAGAATTTATATCATTGATGTGGAGACCGTGGCCACTGTAAGTATTGAGGGCAGGGAGAGGGAAAAACAGGCAGAATATGGGGACATTTGGGGGAATTGGGAATTTGTCCTGAATAACATCACAATGATCGATACAGGCCATTATTAATTTTATCATAACCTACAGAATTGGGTGGGAGAGAGTGTAAACTACAATGTAAACTTTAATCCACACTTAGTAGCAATGCTATAAAATGTGTTCATCAATTAAAATCAAAGTACCTGTATTAGTCAGGGATCTCTCAGGAAACAGAATCAATAGGAAATGTCTGTTAATATGAGATTTTATAAGAGTCTCTCATGTGAATGTAGGGATGCACGAGTCCAGTTTCCAGAGGCAGGCTGCAAACCAGGAGCTCTGATGAAAGTCCAGTGAAGATTTTTAATGAGTTTCTGGGAGATATTGGCTGTCCAAAGATGAGTTAGGAAATTATCTCTGAATGCTGGACTCACTTCCTCTTTTAAGGCATTCAACTGATTGGATAAAGCATCACTCATTGCTGACAGCAATCTTCCTGGTTGATGTACATGTAACCAACTATCTATGCAATAAACTCATTGGTGACTAGAGTCCATAAAAGTCCTTGTATTACAATTAGCCCACTGCATGCTTGACCAAACAATTGGTTGTAATTACCTGACCTAGTTGACACATTAGCCTAATTATCACAGCCCACTCCTTGTCAACTCGGTAAACATACACATCACCTTAAACCATACTTAATCTCTAAGTAAAAACAATAAGACAGGTGAATTCTACCAAACATTTTGGAAATAACTAACACCAATTCTGCTTAAATTCTTCCAAAAAAAAAGTAGGAGGAACATTGCCAAACTCATTCTATGATGCCAACATTATCCTAATACCAAAGCCAAACAAGGATGCCACAAGAAAGGAAAATTACTGACCAATCTCTCTAATGAACCTAAATGCTAAAATCCTCAACAAAATAATTGCTAACTGCATTTAACAACATATCAAATGAACTATACACCATGACCAAGTGGTTTTCATCCAAGGTATGCAAGGATGGTTCAATAGAAGAAAATCAATCCATATAATACACTACATAAACAGATTGTAAGGAAAAAAATCACATGATCATCTCTATACATGCAGAAAAAGCATTTGACAAAATGCAGCACCTTTTCTTAAAAAAACACTGCAAATGATAGGAATAGAAAGAAACTTTCTGAACATGATAAAAGGGAATATATGAAAAACCCACAGCTAACATCATCTCCAACGTTGAAATCCTATAAGCTTTCTCTCTAAGATCCAGAACGAGACAGAGATGCCTACTATCACCACTCCTATTTATCATTGCCTTAGAAGTACTTGCTCGAGCACTGAGGCAAGAAAAAGATAAAAAAGTTATTCAAATCAGAAAGGGAGAATTAAAAATTTCACTATTTGCAGATAACATGATCTGATACATAGAAAGCCCTGAGAAATCTACAACAAAGCTTCTAAAACTTATAAATGAGTTCAGTAAAGTCACAGGCTTTAAAATCAATGCTCAAAAATCAGTAGCATTTCTGTACACCAATAATGAGCAATCTGAGGAGGAATTCAGAAAAAAAAAACAATTACAATAGTAACTAAAAGAATCAAATACCTAGGAAAAAATTTAACTTAAGATATAAAGGACTTACATACAGAAAACTACACTATTCTGATAAAGGAAATCAAAGAATACTTAAATAAATGGAAGAATATTCCCTGCTCATGGATAAGAAGTCTATAACCTATTAAGATGTCTATCCTACCCAAACTAATCTACAGATTTAATTCAATCCCTATAAAACTCAACACATCATTTTTTTTTTTACTAAAATAATTATTTCAAAGGGTAAGAGGCCTTAAATTGCCAAGGACATATTGAAAAAGAAAAATGAAATTGGAGGTATCACACTATCTGACTTTAAAACATACGACAAAGCTACAGTGGTCAAAACTAAATGGTATTGGCACAAGGATAGACATACTGACAAATCGAACCTGAGAGTTCTAATAAGATCCTCGCATATTCAGTCATCTGATATTCAACAAGGCCACCAAGCCCACTCAGTAGGGAGAGAATGGCTGCTTCAACAACTGGTGCTTGGAGAACTGGATATCCATATCCAAAAGAATGAGAGAGGAACACCATCTCATACCTTATACAAAAATCAACTCAAGATATATCAGAGATCTAAATATAAGAAGCAAGACCATAAAGACCTTTGAAGATAATGTAGGGAAGCATCTACAGGACCTTTTAATAGGAAATGGTTTCATGAACTTCACACCCAAAGCATGAACAGTAAAAGAAAAAATAGATATATGGGACCTCCTCAAAATTAAAAAGTTTTGCACCTCTAAGGATGCTATCAAAAAAGTAAGGCAGCAAGTTACCCAATGGAAGAAAATATTTGGCACCCGTGTATCTGAAAGGAACCTAATATCCTATATATATAAAGGAATCCTATACCTAGAAAATAAAAAGGCAAACCACCCATTTAAAAAATGGGCAAGTGACCTGAAAAGACTTCCCCAAGGAAGAAATACAAATGGCTAAAATGCACATGAAAAGATGCTCCACATCACTAGCTATTAGGGAAATGCAAATCAAAACTAAAATGAGATACCATCTTACACCCATTAGAATGACAGCTATTAAAAACCAGGGGACTATAAGTGTTGGAGAGTATGTAGAGGAATGGGAACCCTCATCCACTGCTGGTGGGAATGTAGAATGATCTGCCATTGGGGAGGACAGTTTGGTGGGTCCTCAGAAAACTAACTATAGAACTTCCATATGATCCAGCAATTCCACTGCTGGGTATATACCAAGAAGAATTGAAAGCAAAGACAGGAGCAGATATATGCACACCAATGTTCATAGCAGCATTATTCACTATTGCCAAAAGTTGACATCAATCTAGGTGACCATAAACAGACAAATGGATAAACAAAATGTGGTACATACATACAATGTAATATTACTTATCTGTAAGAAGGAATAAAGTGCTAAACAATGGGATAACATTGATGAATCTTGAGAACATTATGTTGTGTGAAGCAAGCCAGGCATTAAAGAATGAACTGTACATGACCTCACTGAAATGAATTAAGGAAACTGAGCAGTCTCAGAAAGCTATTTTCTGGAAGATAGGTTTAAAAGAAATAGAAAGAGAGGAGAAGGTTGTGAGCCATCACTCATAAGGAAGTAATCTATGGTAAGGTGAAAGAGTACAGTTCCATATATTGAAGGGATAGGGCAGGAGGGTAGGATATTATTGGGTTGGGTGGTTGACAGGTGGTTAGTTTGGGAAGGGTGGGTTAGAAGGTCCAGGGTACTGAGAGGAGGGTTGCGAGAGAGACCAGGTGAACACTGGGAAGTTGCAGGTATGTGGTTGAAAGTACAAAGTTTGGAATGCTTTTAAGGCAATATGACAAGGAAGGGTTACTGATTTAAGGTGTTGGGTGGGGGGGTTATTTCTGACAGGTCACACCTGAAGCAGACTCCTAGGGGGTGTGTGAGTGATCTTTCTGTCATAATGTGTTGTATCAGTGGGTGGAGACCCTATAATGAGTTGGAAGGAGTTGGATTCCCATCCTTGGGTGGACTGATTTGTTCAGAAATAGGCGGGAGTCTCTCAAGAGCAAGGGCGGTCCTTAACAGGGGAAGACAAACCAATGTGTCATAAGGGATGTCTTGACATGTCCTACACCACTGGACACCTAGAACTTTCACCGAGGTAGGAGACCCCTGTATTTTTGTTAGATTTATCTCCCTTCTCCTCTCATGCAAATACTTTACCAATAAGCCTAGTGTCATTGATACTACTTGCTCAGTAGGTCCTGTCAACATGACATCATCAATATAATGGATCAGTGTGATATCTGTGGGAGGAAGAGACAGTCAAAGCTCATGTGTACAATATTATGGCACAGGGCTGGAGTGTTAATATACCCCAGAGACAAGACAGTGAAGGTATCTTGCTGGCCATGCCACCTGAAAGCAAACTGTTTCTGGTGGTCCTTACTAATGGCAATTGAGAAAAAATTAATTGCCAGATCAATAGCTACATACCCTGGTACCAGGGGATGAATTGATTTGCTCAAGTAATGATACCATATCTGGGACAGCAGCTGTAATTGGAGTCACCACCTGGTCAAGTTTATAATAATCTATGGCCATCCTCCAAGATGCATCTGTGTTCTGCTCAGGCCAAATAGGGGAGTTGAATGGGAATGTGGTGGGAATCACCACCCCTGCATCTTTCAGAACTTGATGGTGGTACTAATGTCTGTAATCCCTCCAGGATAAAGTCTTGCTTTTGATTTACTATTTATTTTGCTAGGCAGAGGCAGTTCTGGTGGTTTTTCACTCAACCTTTCCTTCTATAATAACCCTCAGTCCACAGTCAGGTATCCAATGTGGGGATTCTGCCATTTACAGAATATGTCTCTTCCAGTTATGCCTCTGGAACTATGGAAATAACTATAGAATGGGTCCAGTGACCCACTTGACACACTGTGAGATAGATCTGAAACAGAACTCCATCAATCACCTGACCTCCATATGCCCCTATGCTGACTGGTGGATCACAGTGACATTTAGGGGTCTCCTGGAATTAAAGTCACTTCTGAGCCAGTGTCTAATAATCTCCAAAATATCTGATCATTTCCTTTCCCCCAGTGCGCAGTTACACTGGTAAAAGGCTGTAGGTCTCTTTGGAAAAAGCAGGGAGGAAGATTAACTGTATAAAATTTTGGCAGTATAAAAGTATCCTTCCTCAAGGGGATCTGGTATCCTCATTCAAGGTGCTCTGGGTCTATAAACTGTCCCAAGTCTGGGAATTGAATAAAGGGCCATGGTTTTCAGTCAGTAATTCAGTTTAGGGTTTTGTTCACTAGACCTAGGACTTTTCTGCTTATACAGATGAAGTAGGAATTTAGTAGACTGTCCATCTATTTCATTTCTAGGTACCCCATGATCTATTAGCAAAAGCCACACTCAATTCTACGCAGCTCAGACACTTTTGATTGCTGCGTTGAGTTGCTTTTCATTGCAGTAGCCATGCCTACCTTGTCTTTAGTGATTAATTGCCGAAAGTTGACTTTAATTGACCCAAGAACTGATCATTCCCATGATATTAAGGATTCTAGTTCCATTACAGCAGTTCCTACAGTAATATCTGGACTACAGAGAAAAGCAACAACAGAGCTCTTCAGAGAAGATGGAGTTAGTTTTACACATTTATTCCTCACACTTTTGGTTAAAGGTGTGTCCTCTGGACATTCCTGGGGTGGGTGAGCAGCTCTTAAATGGTAAATCTGTTGCAGCAGTCCAATCTCTCTAAGGCTTTTAATTCCCTCTTCTGCTTTACACCAGAGTGAATTGGGAAACTCGACCTCAGAAATGCTAGGCCATCTTTTGGTCCATGTTTAAGTCAGCCACCCAAACAAACTGTTAGAGCCCTTTCTAAGCCCTCAAGCCAAAGAGTTGAATCCAGAATTTCTACTTAGTAGGCCCATATCAATAAATTCAGCCTGATACAACTCTATATTCCTTCCACCATTATCCCATACCTTTAGTATGCATTGCCACACATATTCCTCTGATTTCTGTATATGAAAGTTGGAAAATTTATGCAATTCTTTTAGACTATAGAGTACTTCCTCATGAGTTACATTTTGTTCTTCACCTTGGGGGCTTTTGTGGCTGTAATCTAGTAATAGGTCTCATAATGAAAGGGTGTGGCACGGTTGGGTAAGAAGAAGGATTAGAAATGCTTTGCAAACTACTGACCTCAGGGCATTCCTTTGTATTTTCTTCTGGTAAGACAGGATTAATCTTTTCAGGCAGGAGTTGGAAGGCAGATTTCTCAGGGCCAGGGTGGAGGTTCAGCAGTGCATGCTGGTATTTGGTTGGTACCTGCTTCAGGGCTGGGAGGAAGTCCAGAATCCCTGGTACAGGTTAGAGGCAAGGTGATACAGGGTTGACATTGCATGGTCTCCACAGGTTTATATGACGAAGTCTCAGCAGAATTTGGGGTTCCAATATCCCCACCAATATCATCACCATCCCATATGTCTCCAACCCAATCCTCAGGGTTCCACTCTTCCAATGAATGCCTTCACCTTAAAAAGAGATATCCTGCATGGTTGAGCTTTTAGTTTCCTTTGTAATTCTGCTAATCATACAATGTGACTCTGATTCTGATTTTCAGAGATCTCAAGTCTGTGCCTGCATGAAACATGATTTTCTTTCAAAGAACACATAGAAACTTTCACATCATTCATGCAGCAATTAATTTGAAAATTTTAAGTCTAGCTAATTGCTTTCTTTTGTAATTGTTTCCTGAGTATCTAAGAGAAGCCAGCTAACATCATTGTTCCTTTTGATTTCACAAAACTCTGTTAAGATGCTGAAAACACTCTCACACAGATCCTTGCCTCTTATATGCATGGAAGTAGGGAAATCCAGTGATGATATTGTGTATCTCCATTGTCAACTCATGCAATGGACTGTTAGTGGCCTTTTGAATATTGGAAGGAGAGTCATTAGTATCCTTGAGTCCAATTAGAGTAGAGGGCCAATTTCAAAACTCCCAGAACCATTTCAAAAATTCCATGTTTAAGGTTGTTTTCCTCAAGAACCACCAAACTTCTGGTACCAAGCTGTGCTTAGTTAGGGTTCTCTAGGGAATCAGAATCAACAGGAGATATCTGTAAATAGTATAAGACTTTATTAAATTCTCTCACATGTCCTTGGGAATGCACAAATCCAAACTCCATAGGCAGGCTGCAAACTATTGGCTCCAATAAAGGTCACTGAAGTGTTTCCAGGAGATATTGACTGTCTGAAGTAAAGGTGGAAAATTCTCTCTGAATGCTGCATCACTTTCCCTTTTAAGGCTTCAAACTAATTGGATAAAACATCACTCATTGCTGATGGCAATCTTCTTGGTTAATTGTAGATGTAATCAGCCATCTATGCAATATACTCACTGGTGACTAAAGTCCATAAATGTCCTTGTATTAAAATTAACCCAGGGCTTGCTTGACAAAACAACTGGGCACAATTACCAGGCCCAGTTGACTTATTAGCCCAATCATCACAGACCCTCAACAAATATATTTCATTGAATAGAAGCCAATTGTTCCAATCACATACCTGTATCATTTTTTATTGGTTAGAATATATAATATAGTCTTTTGGTGCCCTGCAATGGTCTTAAGAGTTTTAAATCATAAATGGAATTTATTTTCTTTCTTACAGAATTATAAAGCAAATGAATGGAAATTCGGTTGAATGCAACAGCAATAAAATTCTGAAAAAAAAGCATGCATACACTTTTCATTTCTATTAATATGGGAACAATATAAACAAAATGGCAGAATTAAAATAATGCAGCTATCATCCTTGACTGCGTATTCTATACCATTTTTATGTATTCTCTTGAATGCTTTTGTAATTACTTCAAACTGTGAATGAGAAAGTGAGATATAATAATGTGAATTAAATTTTGTCAAGATAATATAGACCTGTTTTATGTCTACTTAGGATTCATGGACCTATCTGTTTTCTACAATTATTCATTCATTAAATGAGAGTGCACAATGCAAAAGAAAGTTTATTTCCTACAAGGAAATTTAAAGAGTAGATCATGGCAGTAATAGAGTACCAGAATATGTCCCTTAATCTAGCAAACTATCAAAAATAAATACTAAAAATTTCATAATTTGAAATCTAGTTTGAACATGCACTCTAGATTTGGAATGGAACACTACTTAAGCACACCTACATATAGGTTGTATTAAAGGACTAATAGAAAGCTATTTGGTTGCATTGTGTTAGTCTATAGCTTCTATTTATCCTCATTGGTACACATATTCACTACTGCATTTGTCCTTACTCTGTGTCTTAAGTAACTTTTTCCTAGCCAGCGTGTTGGAAATCTTCATATCACTTATGACCTTATAAGACCAACCTGAATAAAAAGTACTACTTCTGTGGATTTCCTGGATATTCCCAAACTAGGAAGACATAAGAATGAAAAATACAGCTTATATTATCTTGTAATAAACACTGACTTGGCAATACCCAAGTAGTAATGCTCTTAACTCAAATGTTTTGCCCTTTCTATCATTATATCCAACCTTAGTACTTATATACTTATCAGCTAGGTAAATTCTCCTGAAGTCCCATTGCTTCCTATTAGAATTATCTTCACAGATATTAACCTACAGCACTGGTAGCTATGCATAGTTCCTAGACAAAATCTGAAATGGCTGATAGTCTTAATTTCAAAATTAATGGAAATGTTGTCTAAATTGTTGGGTGCATTCTTCCAAAGGAAACAAGCAAAGATGAAAGTTATGAGGATGGGAAGGAAAAGTTTTATGAGTGGGAATTTAATTGTAATAGTAAAAGGAGCTGTTCCACTTTTATACATTCATGCCAAAATTCAGGAAATGAAGACCTTGTCACTCAAGGGAGCCATAAAGTAGTGTTCTGCATGCCATTCCATAATTCTTTGATACCAGTTCTTTCTGGGTGATCAGGTTTATTGAATTCCATGGTCATGAACGTTTTGCTGCACTTATGTTGCAGTATATGAAATTCCACACAAAACAGGTTAATAGGTACAGGGATGGTTTCCGAAAAACAACAGGATTTTCTGGAGTCAACAAAAGACTCAAACCAGGACATTCCATCCTCTGGACCCCCAAAATACATATTCTTTCCATATGCAAAATACATTCATTCCATTACAATATTTCAAATGCATTAAATCATTTCGAGAACAATACTAAAATCTCATTAAAATTGCTTATAAGCATTTATTCTGTCTTGGGGCATAATTCTAAACCTCCCATTTGTCCTTATTATACTATAATTGCTCTTTGTCTTCCATGACTTTGGCATTATTTAAGAGTACAGACCAAAGAAGTTGTAGACTCTGTCAATTTCGTTTTGTCCGAGGTTTCCTCATATTTAATTCAAGGTGTTCGTTTTGGGTAATAATACCACCGAAATGGTGCTGTGTCCTGAGTCTTTCATATCAGGAGGTATATGAGGTTAATTGTCCCATCCCTGGTGGTATTAACATTCATAACTTTGTTGGGGTGGCATCTGTCAAGTTCTCCTCTCCAAAGTTACCATTTTAACCTTGTAAATATTAAAAGTTTTGATGAAGCTAATTTGAGACAATATTCTGATCCTCATCAAAATTTACCCACTAGCTTTAGTGTCCATTGATGATGCTTCTTTGAGTCAATTATTATAATGATGGGTTTCTAATGGTTATTTTCTAATTCCATCATTTCTTCTGTGTTTTTCAGTTATTCCTCCACAAAAGTAAGAGTTTTAACTTATCCCTTATTCGTTTATTTACTCAAAAATTCAAATATGTACTGATTTATATTTTTTTCATTGGTTTAGAATCTGTTACTATAATTCTCACAATGATTAAATTTCCCACATTTGGTCATTGGGTTTCCCTTCACATTCCCCCTTCTGTCTGGCATGCCCCAGCCTTCTTTGAACATCATTACTTACTGGTACAATACAATGTTCAAGACCATCATGTACTTTCAATACCCAGGTGTGCAGTAAGTCATATCTTCAATGAATCCTGGATCCTTTTAGTGCATAATATTCAGTTAACACCAAGATTTTGAAACTAGTTTTGCTTGCTGCTACTGTAGTGTCATTGTTTCTAGGTCCCTTAAAAGACAGATATAAAGAAATCACATTTGTATATGCATAAAAAATACATTTATATGTGTTTAATTGCATAAATACATATGTGTAGAAATTTATAGATAAATATATTTAATGAATATTTCATGTGATAAATATAAAGCCAGGCTTTCATACAGATATCTTCAAGGCCAGTTCCAAAATAATTTTCTCTAGCCTTCCCTGTTCCATATTCTTATGTCATCTCGCCAATACAGAGAAACCTGGCAACTTTATTCACCATATCTTTTCTTCTTTCCTCAATTCTAAAGTACACTCAATATAAATTCTTAATTGTAAACCATAGGACTATGTAAAACAAACTGACTAGAATCCAAATTTTTTATAGAACAAGTATTTTTCTTTATTCTCATGGTATATATTCAAATCACTGTGATCAAAAGTTACTTCAATCATTGTTCACTATTCTCTTTTATTATTTCATTATCCATTTGAAATAAGCTATATCTTTTTGTGCCAGTGATTTACAATTTTATGATATGTTCCCCTCCTTTGTTCAACATATACTAAATATATATATAGCCTTGTTTCTGAATTGAAATCTTTACAAAAAAGAATATTCATAGCAGTAACACTCACCACACAGCCTTTCATTTCTGTTCCTAGTCTCTGATTCTTTCCAAACACCACTTAGGTGCAGTCAGTCTCATTGATTTGGGATTTGTTTCTTATGTTTCATTTTTCACAATACCTCTTTTTGTCTTGTTTTCATTTTCTCTTACAGTAAATGACAAAACATAGTGTATTATTGGCCATATTTTGCACTTTAGTCATAAAAAAATATCCGGGAAATATCAGGTCCTATAAGCACTATATCAGATGATAGAAAACTCCCCAATTCTTTTTTATACCTATATGTCTACAATGCTATAATAAACATAATTATAAAACCAGTAGAGTAGATTATGTATTTTGTAACACAACATCCAACAATTTTATCATCAAGTTTTATTTTCCTTCTCTCATTTGGGGACTTATCAGTATACTTATAAATATACATATACTATTTTCAGTATTATAGTATTACAAGCAAGAATAAAATATCATGGCTAGAATGAAATATAAGAATGTAGTTGGTAATGTTATGCTGCCATTACATGCTACTATCATTAGAACTATATAGACTTTGTCTTGTGGATAAAAGATTACATCTGAGCTAACAGATAATTGCATGAAGTAACCTGCTCTTGACACTATAACATTTTGTTCAATCCACATTTATCTAAATATAGTAAAAATAGTCAAATAACAAGAATTTTTTGCATTTTAATATGCTAGGAAGAATTTTTTGACAGATCCTCAGGGTCACTTGAACTTTGGTGTTTGTTTAAAATATTTTATGATAACCATTATAATATTGTGTTTAATTTAATTGTATATGATGTCATTGAATCAAATTATAAAATAAAAGACAAAGGACATTTTTCTTTTTCATAGAAATATAAGGGATCTAAGTCATGGCTACTCATTTGCTCTGTGGCTTTTAGTAAATTTCTGATAAATTCTAAGCCTCGTTTTCCTCAACTTAAGATGGTTAAAATAGAAATGATAGTAATGAAATTATATTCTTAACATCAATTCAATGTAAAGACTAAGAAAGGATGTATATTAACAATTTAACCAATACCTGGTATATAGATAACTCCTTTTAGAGTGAATAATTTTTCTCCCTAGACGTTATGCTTAAGGTGAGCTAGAAGTGGGATTTTATGATAGTATCAACTATTTTTAGCTTAGAATATAGCATATAGTGGCACTAAATAATTGTTTGATTTAGGAATTAGGAAATGAACTGATGAGCTTGAAAAGGAAACTAATGACTACTTGGAACATCTCAGAAGTGATCTGGCATATAAGGGCAATATCATTATGAAACTCCAAATCCAAATTTACATATGACTTTCTTCCTAAGTCCTGGCTTCTGCTTCCTCATATCCCTTTAGACACCTTGTCTATCTCTCTATGAGACCTTCTGCTTATTCCTCTTCCCTAATATGACCCACCACCATAAGTTCCTTTGGACCTCCTGGTAAAGTGAGGTGGCATTTATCACACTATGAGATAGTACTAAAGACCCTCCTCAACATCCTTTTATCTTGATATACCACCTCATAAACTTTAATTCCATTATGTGCAGCCAATAATCAAAAATAAATTGTCCCACAATCACTTGAAGAGAGAAGAAAGCAAGTCACCAGCTCTAAAAGCCTCTCTAATATCCCTAGTCCATCTAACTTCAGGTGTCATACCCAAATCCACACTGATTTTAACAAACCAAACTGTCACAAAATACTCTGTAGCCTTGATGTATCAGTTCCGCAAATGACAGAATTCCCTGAGAATCACCTGTTAAGGACTCTCAGGGTTTCCCATTACTAATTGGACACTACCTAATATTAATAGCCACTATATTATGAATTCTTCTAGTTTGATTTCATAGAAATTTGTGACCTGATTCTTCTTATGATGCTAGGAAATCAGATAGCTCCTGCCCTTCAAGATATTTTCTCACCTGAACACATTACCTGTTACTGCTTCTGCACTGGTAAGCAGAAGAGAAATGACTAACATCTTTAAATGTGCCTGTTATATCCCCCCACAAAATAGCAATTATTTTATTAATTTGTTAAAATCGGTTTTGAAGAGCACAGTCTTATATTTTGGAAAATGCCTCAGAAATTCTGGAAAAATGCCCCCCCCCAAAAATAAAAAATAAACTCAATGGTGTGAAAGCAAACTCATATGATTTTTGTTAATTTCCTATTAGTGGTGCTGGCAAGTAGCAGAATGTGAATAATATTAAATTTATTAAAATAAGGTGAGATTTTGGGATTTTTATTACATACCAGGCCCTGTGTTCAGTACTAAGGTATCAATAATGATTAAATAAAATAACTCACAAGCTTGGAAGGAAGATAATAATATATAAAATAATTATATCACAGTACTATGGAGCAAAAAAAAAAATAAATTCTGACTCAGTTTGTCAGGCAAGGCTTCTGTTACATTATTTAGGCATGAAAGGTAAATAAAAGAGTTTTACAAGCAAGAGAATGACTCATTGATTTGGGTATATGTATTTCTTCTTAACAGGGAGAAAATGTCCTGTAACCATCCTTTCAGACTTTATGAGGATAGCTAGGGTGATGCTAAATTCAAGCCCTTATAAGAAGAATCCAACTCTCAATATCCCATACTAATTTGAGAGAATCTAAGCATCTTTATGTCCCATAGGCACCTAAATTTAGGATTTTTCTAAGTGTTATTGTTGCTGATAAACTCCCAACCAGTTCCAGGACAAATTTGAAAAGCTAGAGTTGTTCATCATAGAATTTTTAATGAGGCTGTGTAGAATAAATAAATGTTTGGAAAATAGAATCCTGTTCTAGATGATAATGGTGATAGTAATAATAATAATACAGATCTATCATTGTACTTATATAAACTGCATTTACTGCAGGTAAGATTACATGGGTTTAGTTCTACTAAAGTTACCCCAAGCATAATTGTCTCCACTTCTCTGTGCCTGTTTAATCTGATACATAGTTCAGTCCAATTCCATTATCCAATTGGAAGAGTACCAACTCAACACCCACTTTGTTTAATTTTAAATTAAGCTGTAAAGTGAAGGTAGAAATGGAGTTCAGGAAAGGCTGGCTAAGTCAATGTCAAAGAAAGACTTTGGATCCTGCCATTTATCTGGAGGCCTGGGACTCAAAAGTAATTATCTTAAGGTTTGGAGTGTGTGTAAGGGGGTTCTTAGGGAGGGAAGAGATTGAGGAATCTTGATCATGAGAGTGAAATTCAGAAAGAGAAACAGTTCCTGTTGTTTTTGTTGTTGCCTTTACTTCATTATAGAACATACTCAACATGGTCTAAGTTGAACCAAGGTCATCTAAATGGACAAGAATGAGATAGAACAATCCATTTTCTTGCTTTGCAAAGGTATCCAGGAAAGTTATTTTATCAGGAAAGTAAATTATTCTTTAACATGCAAAACTTGCAATTGTTCATCTCTCTACTCTGAGAAGCTTAAGGTTCTTCCCCACCAGAGTTAACAGAGCATGAAATACATTCAAATGTCTGGGGTGTTGAACATGGCTCCTCGGTTGTTAATGATCAGCACATAAAATGTGTCCAGAGCTACGGGGCAGCCCTGGAGACAGAAACAAGGAAAACATTGGTATCCTAAGTTAACACAACCTAGTCAGTTGAAGTCTTAGCATGCAGTCCTCCAACAGGCCATCCACAGGATATAAAGGGGGAAGAGATAACCTATTCTAACAACTAAACTAGGAGAGTTTGAGGAGGAGTTCAAGAGTAGGGAGTCAGCAGCCCACATTCAGAGAAAGCCAGTGCCAGGACAGGAAGTCCTAGAACGTGAAATAAAGGTTTTCCCCAGAAAAAATGTGCAAATATTCCTTCTGGATCAAGGCTCACAAATACAGGCAGGCAAGAGGAGGTTAGATTGCCTTTCTCTTGTGAGAAGTGTAGGAAATATGAGAGGCAACATTCTAACTCAGTTTGCTCCCTGCATTTCAAAATTTGTCAGTTAAGATACAAATGTATGAGAACTTCCAAGTTCATGGCTAAAAATATGAATTTTCTGTTTTATTGATGAAAAAATTACTAAACCTCTATTATACAAAAGTGGTCTTGATATGTAGGGACCTCAGTTGTTGTGCAATGGTACTCTGGTAAAGCATCATATAAAGATTAATCTTAAAAGATTAGTAGTTGATGCAAGTAATGATAGAATATATTGAAGGTTATATTTCAGTTATGGTTAAGAAGAATGTGTAAACACAGGCCAACATATCCTTTAAACATGACAAAAGCCAGCTGGGATAAGCATAAAGGTGCTGTAAAAGTGGACTGTAAATGAGGACAGGCATTTGGTTATAGGTCACAAGAGTGTTGTAAATAGCTCAGTTAACATAAGATAACAAGTGAAAAAATGGTGTAAGCTAAACAAAAGAGCAGTAGTGGAAGAGCAAACATCTGGTTACAACAGGGTTGTAAATCACTCAATTAATGTAAGATAAGAAGTAAAGAAACAGAAATAAGCTAAAATAAATGAGTAAAACCACTGTAGGCAGCAGTTACAGTATTCTAAAACATTTTTTATCTCTCTCAGTTCTTTACATTAATAGTGTTCAGAGAGGTCATTTTAATTGTGCCTATGTTGTAGTTGCAGTAGTTTGGGGACTTGAGTCATCCAAGGGAATGACTGGACTGGATTTCTAAGATGGCAAACATGGCAGAGAAATGATGTTGTCTGTCTTCTGGGAGCCCATCTGGGACTGCTGAGCAGAACCCCTACATGTCATCTCTGTTGGTAGGTGGCTTCCTCACACCATGGTGACTGGGTTCCATAAAGGAATGAAAAAGAAATTTTTCCAAGAAGCCGAGGCAGAAGTTTGACAGTCTTTTCTTGCTAGACTTAGAAGCCACACAACATCACATCCACCATACTCTATGGATCAAGGTCAAGTCACTAGGTCAGACAAAATTCAAGTGGAGGGGACTTATACAAGGGATTGAAAGCTGAAATGTGTGGCACTTATTTGGAGACTACCACAAACTTGACTATCCTAATGTATCAAAAATTCACCTTGCAGTAATGATTTAATAAGATGCTTTGGGTTGTTTCCAACTTTTGGCAATGATGAATAATGAATGGATAAACAAACTGTGGTCTATTCACACAATGGAATATTATGCAGCTGTAAGAAGAAATGAAGTCATAAAGCATATGGCAACATGGATGAATCTGGAGGACATTATGTTGAGTGAAGCAAGCCAGACACAAAAGGACAAATACTGTATGAATGCATTGCTGTGAACCGGGTATGTTGTGTGGTATATTGTTTGATTCACACACACAAAAAAACAAACAAACAAACAAACAAAAAACAAAACAAAAAAATTTGCATGTGTCCATTACATTTGATTGAGAAATGTATATATTTATTCATCTGTGTTTACTTTTTAGTTTTTTATTGCTTATGTTTTCAATTATTAAATGTACAAAATAAAGTTAACAAACAAAAAAAAAAGAAATGATAAAAAAAAAAAGATGCTTTGAATGATGGGAATGACTGTGGATCTGAAAACCAGGATTCTAGGGATCATGTCAGTACATCAAGAGGACCTGAACTGAAGCTGGTGTAGACGAGGCAGGAGAAAAGAATTAGGGTTTGGTGGCATCAAATTGGTCAGGAGGCAAGAAAACAGATATGCCTAGGTGTTATAACTCTATCATAGTTGAACTTTTAACAAAAAGTCTAAGCCCCTGAGGAACTCTTCATCAAACATTTGGTAATTAATTTTCAGGCTTATACATAATGTCTTTTTTCCATCAGTATAACAAAAACTAAGTTGTAGGTAGAGGATTTCATGAGTGATATAGTTGAAATAAATGAAAAAGATTTCATCCCTTTTCCTTTTCTAAACTTCCATAGTCTATATGACTGGGCATTTGATATCTGTTTTCTTTCATTGCTCATTGTTCACTTGTTAAATGCAAACTCTAGTGCCTCAGCTACTCTGATGTGCTAAATATGGTTAGAGATAATAATATACTTTTAACTAATGGTCACACTTGCACTCATACCCACTCCCCCTATTAATTAACACACTTTGTAAAGAAAGTTCAAAGATCCAAGAGCTTGAATGTCCTTTCAACTCATATCTCACTAGGATTCCTTGAACAAGGGACATCATTTGTTATTATTGCTATATACTTGTGGTGGACTTCTTACTCACTCCATCTATCTTTTTTAACCCAGAGTTTCATAATTTCAGCACACTTCCCTTTAAGACTTTCACCATATTTGTAATCCCTGAAATATTTAACCCATCATGTTACACAGTATATCAACCAGGAGTCAAGGTATTTTTTAATATATCAAATTTTTTGATACATAATAATAATAAAGCATGAGTACATCCAACGTGTACAATCATTGGTATTAAATATAAGCACATGGTTGTGCCTTCACCACTTAAATCATTTTTACTGCATTTTCATTATTCCAATAATAATATTAATAATAATTTTAAAATTAGCCAAAAAACCTCATCACCTCACAATCTCTGTATGCTTCTGCTGCCGTACCTAGCCACTATTCTGTTTCAGTATCTAGTTTATTTGTAATTATATTTTCTAAAAACAGTAATATATGCAATATCCCCCATACTAACATATTACATGAAGTTTCAATGTTTTATACAGTCCCATGTTACATTTTTTGCTTTCCTTCTAATTATATACATAACCTTAAACTTACCCTTTCAACTACTGTCATATCCATATAATAGCTCTGCTAGTTCCACACACTATGATGCACTTTCACCATTTCTGTTAATTTCCAAAGATTTACAAACAACCTTTTTTACCAATTTTGAACATATTAACCCTCAGCTTTTCCATATTCTACCCTCATTCTGTTTTTGGTAACCTAAATTATAATTATCAACCCATGAATTTAAACAATATATTTATTTCATAATAGCACAATCATACAGTATTTTTCCTTTTGTATCTGACTTGCTTCTCTCAAAATAATGTCTTCCAGGTTCATGCATATTGTCATATGCTCCATGACTTCATTTCTTCTTACCAATGCATAATATTCCATCATGTGAATACACAACAATTTGTTTATCCATTCAATGGTTGATGGACACATGGATGGCTTCCATTTATTGGCAATTATGAATAAAGTCGCTATGAACATTAGATATAAGTTCATGTCACTGCTCTCAGTTCTTCTGTATATAAATTGCAGTTCACATGACAAGTCTATATTCAACTTCCTTAGGAAATGCCAAACTGTCCTCCACAGGGGCTGTACCATTCTACATTCCCACCAACAGTGAATAAGCATTCCTTTCTCTCTACATCCTCTCTAACATTTGCAGTTTTCTGCCTTTTTAATAGTGGACAGTCTAATTTCTGTGAAATGATGTAGTTTTGATTTGCATAACCCTAATCACTAGTGATGTTGAATATTTTTTTCATGTTTTTTCTTTGCTATTTGTTTTTCTTCTTTCAGCAATTGTCTTTTCAAGTGTTTTGCCCATTTTTCAATTGGGTAATTTGTCTTTTTATTGTTAAATCATAATATCTCTAAAATATCATGGATATAAACCATTATCTGATACGTGATTTCCAAATATTTTTCTCCCATTGAGATGGCTGCCTTTTTTATCCTTTTGACAGATTCCTTTTTTCGTGCAAAAGTGTTTAATTTTGAGGAGGTCCCATTTATCTATTTTTTCTTTTATTGCTCATGCTTTGTGTGTAAGGTTTAAGAAACTACCAACTACAACAAGATCTTAAAGATATTTTCATACACATTTTTCTAGGAGTTTTGTGGCTGTTGCTTTTATGTTTAGGTCCTTGATGCACTTTGAGATATTATTTGTGTGAGGTGTGAGATAGGAATCATCTTTCTATTTTATAAGGCTGTCCAATTCTTCCAGCACATTTGTTGAATAGACTATCTTGCCCATCTGGCTGGGCTTAACAGCCTTGTCAAAAATCACTTGACTGTAGATGTGAGGGCCTATATCTGATTTCTTGTTTAGGTTCCATTGGTCAATTGTTCTGTCTTTATTCCAGTACCATGGGTTTTTTACCCTTGTTGCTAAGTAATATGCTTTAAAGTCAGGAAGTGAGAGTCCTCCAACTTCGTTCTTTTTTTAAAACATTTGGCTATTTGGGGCCACTTTTCCTTCAAAATAAATTTAATAATTGGCTTGTCCATTTCTGCGAAAAAGACTGTTGAGATGCTTATTGGAATTGAATTGAATCTGAAAATCAGTTTGGGTAGGATTGACATCTTAACAATATTTAATCTTCCAACTCATGAAATGGAATGCCCTTTCATTTATTTAAGTAATCTTCAGTTTCTTTTAGCAATGTTTTGTAGTTTTCTGAATAGAAGTCCTTTATGCCCTTAGTTAAGTGTATTCCTAAATATTTTATTCTTTTAGATCTATTATAGAATTTTTTTTTTCTGATTGCTTCCTCAGATTGCACATCCGTAGTGTAAGGAACGCTATTGATATTTGCATGTTAGTCTTACATCCTGCCATATCGCTGAACTTGTCTTTTAGTTTTACTCCCTTTGTTGTGGATTTTTCAGGATTTTCTAGACATAGGATCATATCTTATCAAATAGTGCAAGTTTACTTTTTCCTTTCCCCCCTACAATTTATCAGTGTGTTTACACTAATCCATTTTCTTGTGTTGAACTACCCTTGCATATCTAGGATAAAACCCACTTTGTTGTGGCTTATAATTATTTTAATGTGCTTTTGGATTTGGTTTGCGTGTATTTTGTTTTAGAGTTTTTGCATCTTCATAAATTAGAGATATTGGACTGTAATTTTGTTTTTCATACTATCTTTATCTGGTTTTGATATAAGGGTAAGGGCTTCATAGAATAAGTTTGGTAGCATTCTTACCTGTTCAATTTTTTTAGAAAAGCTTGAGCAAGATTGGAATAAGTTCATCTTTGAATGATTAGTATAATTCACCTGGGAAGCCATCTGGCTTTTCATCTTTGGAGTTGTTAGATGACAATTTCAACCTCTTTACTTCTGATAGGTTTATTGAGGCATTCTATTTATTCTAGCATCAGTGTAGGTGGTTCATGTGTTTCTAGGAATTTGTGCATCTCATCTAAAGTTTCTACTGTTTTGGCATACAGTATTATTTAGTATCTACTTATGCTCTCTCTTATTACTGCAGGGGGATCAGTGAATGTATACCTCTTATTTCTGATCTTCTTCATTTGTGTCTTCTCTCTTTTTTTCTTTCTCATTCTACCTAAGACTTTGTCAATTTTGTGGACCTTGTCAGAGAAACAACTTTGATTTTGAGTTCAAATAAAATATAGAATATTTAACAAAAGTTAGTAGTTACAGTAGCTAGTGGTTGCAGCATTTCTACTTTGTAATTGAAATCAAAAAGTCTTTCAGTTGTTCCTGAACTCAGAACCTTGATCTCCTGGCAGTTAGGCAAAATATAGATAACTATTTTTCAGATTAAACGAATAATCCTAATACCATATATTTTAGTATGCTAAAGAATGCCAAAGCAATATATGAGAAACAGGTTGCCTTTAATTAAATGAGACTTCATTAGGTTAAAATTTTATGGAACAATGGATTGACTACCTAACTCTCCCCAACCCTTGTGTTAAAGCCTGGGGTGGCAGAATTATCCCTACATAGGGGGCAGAAGGAGCACCTTCTTCAAATTCTGGGGTAAGCTCAACATTTCTGGATACATGGGTGATGTACATCTTCTCTTGGACTAAGAATATGCCTTAGATTCAGACCTCAGCTCCCAAAGTTTTGCTCCTGAAGTCATTTTTGCTTCAATCTCCTCCTTTATTTCTTTTATATTCCAGGCTCATGGTGGTTTCATTCATACAGATTTTGCAAAAAGTTTGTTGGTTTTGCATGCAGAAAACTTATGTCCTAACCATCAGACATTTGATTTTTCACAGATCCTTTTCTTGTGAAAGGATTAGGACCCATTATGGGTCCTATAATCTAATCAAAGTCACCATATTGAATCTAACAAAAATTTCCCACATACAATAGGTTTATATAAACAGTAATAGGTTAGCTTGAGAACATACTTTCCTGAGGTCCAAAAAAGACTCAAATCAGTACAACCAAAGAGAGGCGCTACATGTCCAAAGTATGCAATTATGTTATGACAGTTATTCTTGTGCCACCATATATTTCAAAACAATCTAATAATTTAATTTTATGTCATCTTATAGAAAAGGATCACATGAGGCTTGAAGGAATTATTATACAAAACAACAACAACAACAAAAAAAACCCTGTAATGTTGAATCATGCCATTTGTTCTATATTTCAATATTAGTTTCCAATAGTTATTTAGTGTAATGGATGTTATTGGTGACCCACTACGATTCATTTTAGGGGAAAGTGGATAGACACCAGTTTTCAGGTGACACAAAATCTGTTTGTCCCTATGACTGTGCCATATTCTACTTTTCTCACTTTATCTCCTGAGAGTATCCTACAGATAAATCTGTTTGATAAGAATATCATCTCATGGGTTGCTTCTTGGGAAGTCAATCTTAGGCATATAATGTCATTTTTGGCCACAGAACTGTGCATGTTTTAGAAAGATTTGTCTCATGATTGTACTTTTCACATTTATTTGAATATACAAAAAGTCTTAGGTAAACACCAAATTTTAAAATAAATTTCCATGCCCAAACAATTAACTCACTAACTTTCTATCTAGGTTATAGGAGACAAAAATTGAATAAATGGATATAGGAAATCAATCTGATGTGTCAGAAATTGTACTTCTGGACTTTGCCACGCAGGGAATATGCAGGTTTTACTCTTGATGATATTTTTAATTCTTTACCTGACCATCATACTTGGAAATATTTTTATCATAAACTTTATTATCACTGACCTCCATCTCCATTCCCCCATGTACTTCTTGCTGGCCAACCTGTCCTTTGTTGATATGTTGCTTTCCTCAGTCACCACACCTAAGATGATCACAGACTTTCTCAGGGTGATAAGGACCATTTCCTTTGGAGGATGCATGTGCCAGATACTCTTTTTCCATTTGACTGCAGGAAGTGAGGTAATGCTGCTTGTGTTTATGGCCTATGACCGCTACGTGGCCATCTGCAAGCCCCTACATTACTCCACCATTATGAGCCTGCAAAAGTGCATTGGTTTGGTGCTGGCTTCCTGGACAACTGGCTTTGTGTATGGCATGAGTCAAATGGCTGTGACTATGCAGCTGCCTTTCTGTATCCCCAGGGAAATAGACAGCTTCTTTTGTGATATACCACTGGTAATCAAGTTTGTGTGTATGGATTCTGATACATTGGGAATAGTAATGAATGCTGATAGTGGCTTCCTAACTGTGACCTGCTTTATTCTTTTGCTGATATCCTACACGTATATTCTCTTAACTGTCTGTCAAAACTCTGAAACTGGTGCATTGAAGGCACTCTCTACCTGCACTGCCCAAATCACTGTGGTGATACTCTTCTTTGTGCCTGGCATCTTCATCTATGTGTGGCCACTTAGCATCATGTAGGTAGGCAAATTTCTTGCTTTTTTTATTCTGTTGTCACACCTCTTTTAAATCCATCCATTTATTCCTTGAGAAATAAAGAGATAAAAAATGCTATGAAGTGGTTTTCTAAGCTGCTATATACATTTCAAGGGAAATATTTAACTGTCAAAATGATTTCATATTGAGCTCTTCAAGTTCATAGCATAAATACCTAGTAATATAAGTTGAAATTCCTAGGCATTAAGTTTATATCTGCATGTCATGCCTGTCTCCAGATTCAGGAGCAGTTTTAATATAATCAAGGAATTTTAAATTATTAATCAATCAGTGAATACCAAAAAATATTCCTCTCAAATCCAAACACAAATAATCCATCTTTATGAAGTAATTTTCTTGTCAGTCTTCCTATGTTCTTAATTATGTAATCAATGAGAAACTTTAATTCTTTCAGATATGCCATATATCCCTATTTTGGGATTGCATCTTAATTAATTTCCCTTGAAATTTCTCCTAACCACATGGAAAGAAACGTTTTTCCATAACATTGTAACTTCCCCTCAAACCTTACACTTAACCTTTTTAAAAAAAAATAGTAACTGTATTATTAATTTTCTGTCTTCCTATCCAAACAATAATGCTTAAAAAGTAGGAAGAAAAATTGAAATGAGGAAGAATTGAAAGTGGTAACATCCATAAGCAATGACAGCAGATGTTATTTTGTGTTTGGTATGCATCAATGCAATACACACAATATGGCAAAGAACACTTTTAAAAAGCCTAATTCTATTTCTCCTAGTTGTGTCTGGCCCAAGGATTGAAATTTATCTTTAAAATTTTTCTGAACCATTTGTCTAAAAGTCGTTCTTCCTGAGAGCAGTGATCATGCCTTATATGGTTAGGTTGTGAAAGTACAGTATGTACTACAATTATATATATATAAATATAGTGATCATATATACGCAACAAATATATTTTAATGAATAGAGGACAATTGTTCCATTGAAGTACTATAATATTTATTATTGGTTAGAGTGTATAGAAAAGTCTTGTCATACTCCAAATATATTTAAAAATATTAAATCATAATTAAAAGGAGTATTTTCTTATATATTTATAAATGTACAGAATTGAAATTCAGTTGAAAATATGAAAATAAAATTCAAAAAAAGGGACACGCAATTTTGCTTTCTATTAATATGGGAACAATATAAATAAAATGGCACCATAAAAATGATGTAGTTTTATATTTCTTTCCTTAAATGCTTTTATAATTATCTGCAAATTGTGAATAAGAAAATAAAACTCAAAAACATGAAGTAAATTTCCTCAAGATAATTGTTTTTTTGTTTGTTTGTTTTTTCTTAAGGATTCAAAGATCAATTTGACTTCCAAGATTACTCCTTTATTAAATGATACTGCACAATGCAATGAAAAATTTATTTCCTGCAAGGAATATGTAATAGTAGACCATGAAAATGATGAATACCAGAATATAACTATTAATCCAGCAAAATATAAAAAATTAATGCTACTAATGGCATTATTTGCAATCTACTTTGATCATGCACCGTAAATCAGGAATGAAGTTCCACTTAAGCACATTTACGTGCAGATAGTTTTAACCAACGGGCGGTCAATTATTTGGCTATATTTCTACATAACCAGGGGTATACATATTCATTTGTTGTATTTACCTCATTCTAGGTTTTGTTTTGTTTGTTCTGTTTTCTCTCTCAATGTTTTAAGTAACTTTTGACCTACCCAGGTTGCTGCATATTTTTAAATGTCATTGTAAGACCAACTTGATTATAAATTAGTAATTGTATGGATTTCCTGGATATTCAAAAATTATTAGGGCAAAAGAATCAAAATACAGCTTATATTGTCTTGTTATAAAGCTTGCCAACACATTAGCCAAGTAGTACGTGCTCTCAATTCAAACATATTAGCACCTTTCTTTCATTATATCAACCTTGTTTTCATGCAGTCAACAGATATGCAGGTTACACTCATCAGATTGTCAGATTCTTCTTAATTCCCACTGATTTCTGTTAAAATCATATTTACAGATATTAATCTAGAAGACTGGTAGCTGTCCATATTCCCTGGGGAAAATCCTCAATCGGCTGACAGTCAATTTTAATTTCCAATTTAGTGGAAATATTGTCTAATCTGATGGAAGTATCCTTTCTTAGGAACAAGATCCAACCTAGCAAAGCTCAAAGTGTGAGGATGGGAAACAAATATTTGGAAATAGGTCATCATGTGTAATAGTAAGAGTGGCTATTCCAAGTTCAAATCTTGTATCCAAAATCCAGGGAATGTAGATCTTAATTACAAATCGAGTCATGAGGTAGTCTTCTGCATACCATTCTGCCATCCTGTTATCAGGCACATGAGGTCATAGATGCACTTACTTTGCTATTAAAAAAAAGTTCCTTTATCAGAATCAATATATATAGATGCGTGGTTTTGAATAAGTATTCATTACATCTATGAACGGTGATGTAACTGAAGTTTCATGGTTAAGAGAAAATGCATATAGGGATACATATTTACTCCAATAAAGACAAATTTCTACTTCCTCCATAAGGGAATGGTACCAAAATAATCAACCGGTCCTAGGTGGCTGAGGCTAAGTCTCCCAAGAGAGCAAATGGAATGGGAAGGGGCTCCTTTCTGCTGTCCAGCCCCTACTTATGGAAAAGTGGGCTGGCAAGTGATGAAGACTGAGTTCCTGAACATCCTTGTTCCTTGCTCCAGTGTAATGGTGCCATGACAGAAGAGACAAACCAAGGACACCTCTGGCAACTGCCTCCACCCCCTCCCCAACTGAGTGCACAGCATCTAGAATAGGGGTGTTACTCATAGCAAAACTTGCAAGTTTCTGTCCGTTCCCAGAACTTGGCTTAGAGTTTTTGCTTGGGGTGAGAAGTAAGTTTCAAAACAGATAGCTCTTAATCTGTTCCCAAAAGAAATGGCTTCATTTTTAACAGAGGTTGGAGAAAATGAAGTCTAAGTGTGTTTCATAAACTGTAGTGTTTGTGGTGAATGGCAGTGGCAATGAGATTCAAGATAAAGGCTAAACTACAGCCCAGCTAGTTTGCAGAAGAGAGCTGGGAAGAACCCTCCTCCGGATATAATGAAATAAAATTGACCTAAGAAATTATTCCTTCAGTAGTTCTGCAATTTGATTGTATTAGTTTCTGGAGAAATTCATGCACCTGATCATGAATCCATTCCAATTCAATTTCTCCAGAGCATGAAGTGTTTAAAACTATTAAGCAATCAACTGGTAATCAGTGGAATTTATTAATTGGGTGTGGTAAGGTAAAGAGAAAAAGAGAACAGGGGAAAAATCACAATATCAATAATGATCATCATCTTAAATGCCAGAAGTTTATTTAACACAATCCTACACTTTTCCATGATGAAAATACTCCCATTAGAAATAGAGAAAAAATCCCATAACTGTGAAAGGGCATCTACAAAAACCCCAGAATTAGTATCATATGAAATGGTGAAAGACTAGACCCTAAGGACTCCTCCCTTATATGAGGAATAGGTCCATGGTGTCCACTCTCACTGCTTCTTTTCAAAGACACACTGGAGAGTCTAGTCAAGGACATTAAGCAGGAGAAAGAAAGAAAAGTCATCCAGATCAGAAATGAAGAAATACAACTATCAATCTTTGTATAGAATATGATCTTATATACAGAAAATCCAAAAAACCCACTATAAAACTACTAGATTAAAGGAATTCAGCAAATATGCAAGATACCAGATAAATAGAAAATATCAATGTATTTCTGTGCACTTAAAATGAACAAGCTGAAACTAAAATTAAGAAAAAATATTATATTTTATATAGTATCAAAAAGAATAAAATACTTAGGTATAAACTAAACAAAATACATGCAAACATGAACTCTGCAAACTACAAAACATTGGTGAAAGGAACTAAAGGGTGTAAAAATAATTGATAAACACTCTCACGTACAAGGATGAGAAGACTTAACATTGTTAAGATGTAATACTCTTCAAACTGATATACAGATTCAGTGCAATAGATATCATAAGCCCTGCTGACTTCTTTGTAGAAATTTGCAAGCTAATTAAAAAATTTATGTAGAATTTCAAGGGATCAGAATAGCCAAAAGAATCTTGAAAAAGAAATACAAAATAAGGTGATTAACTCTTCTAATTTCAAAATTACACAAAGAAAGTTTCATCAAGAAAGAGAAGTACTAAAGGGGACTCACATGAGTTCCCTGGGTTCTTTTGGCCAGGTCAGAGAATTGGAATCCATGCCAAGTTTTGGTCACATAAGGGAAAGAGTTTATTAAGCTGACAGAGGTCTGGAGACAGACAAAGTTTCAATTCAGCCTTTCTGAACAGCAGAATGAGCAGAGTCATATGAATTTGTGTGGGGGAGGAGTTCAAAGAGTTGGGTTACAAGATGGGGTTGTACCTTGTATGTGCTCTATAGGATTACATGCTTTAAGATGCTTGGTCATACATTGCATGTACGGAAAATGATGACTACATCTCTTCAGATATGGAGAAATTACAACTCTAATGAGCTAAAGTTCTGCTAATTCATTCTACTACCTGACTAAGTTTGCTAAAAACTGGAAAGTCCTAGTTCGTGGATATTTAGAATCTGCAGTTAGCTTCTGACCACAGCTAATAACCGATCTCTATTTTTAGTTGGTTAGCTATTTCTACAAGTTTAAGATTAGCTTAACAATGCCTAAGAAAGGAAGACAGAGAAATAGAGTGGGGTCAATTCTTACAAGTGGTCCTTATAGTACTAGCCCAAGGAGAGACATATAGATCACTGGGATGGAATTGAAAAATGAGAAGTAAAACCAAGTTTCTTTAGACAACTTACTTTTGATGAGGGTGCCAAGACCATGCAATGAGGAAGGAAGAGTGTTCTTAAAAAATCGTGCTGAGACAATTGCATAGCCACATGCCAAGGAATGAAATTGAACATTTAGCTCACACCATATACATTATTTAACCCAAAATATATTAAAGGGCTAAATGAAAGAGCTATACCTTTGAAAGTCATGGACTTTTAAAGCTACAAAACCATGGAGATAATATTTATGACATGGTTTTGACAAGTATCTTTTGATATGTCAATAAAATCTTGAATAAGAAAAGGAGATAATTTGTACGTCATTAAATTAAAGTATTTTGTTATTTAAAGGACACTGACAAAATTGAAAGAATCCACAGAAAGGGAGAAAATATGTGAAAATCATAAATTGGATAAGGGTCTTGTATCTATAATAGATAAAGAACTTTTACAACTCAACCTCAAAAAGACCAAAAGCCCAATTTAAAAAATGATCAAAAGAATTAAGTAGCTATTTCTCCGCTTAATGGCAATGCTCCAAAATGTGTTAATCAAATCTACAAATGTAGCACACTAATGAAGGATGCTGTTAATGTGGGAAAATTTTGAAGGGCTAGGGAATGGGGCATATGGGAATCCCCAATATTTTATATGTAACATTCATGTAATCTAAGTATCTTTAAAAAAAGTATATTAAAAAAATAAAATAGTGGAACATTATGAGAGGGGAGATTCATCACAACAAATATCAAGACTACTATAAAGCAGTTATATAAGATCGTATAGTCTTGTATGAGAGTCAAAACGATCAATGGGAGGTATGAGAGAGGCCAGAAACAGATTCAGGCATACAACTTGTACAGTCAGCCAAAAGGGTCCTGATGCAAAATACCAGAAAATCATTGGTTTTTATAAAGGGTATTTATTTGGGATAGAAGCTTTCAGTTACCAGGCCCTAAAGAGTCCAACTCAAGGTACTATAAGAAATACTTTCTCACCCAAAGTCTCTTGCTATATCTTGATATAAGATGGTGTGCAATGTGTGCAAGGGTTCAGTCTTCCTCCTTCCTCTTAAGGTTCTTTGGTTTCAGCGTCTCAATATCTCAGCTGTAGGCTGGCATAAGGCTTGTCTCTCTTCCCGAGGGTTTTCTCTTTTCTGGGCTCAGGTGCTCTGCTCTCTCTATAGGGCCAGCTGTGATTGATCAAGTGAATGGCTTGGCTTTCTCCCCAGGGCTCCAGCACAAAAACTCAACTCTCTGTGTTTTCCTTTACTCTGTGTTTACTTCTATGTGAGAGTCTGTTTTATCCTCAAAAAGGGGTTGGGGACTCAACCCTGCATGCCCTAATAACATGGTCAAATAAAAGCCCTAATCTTGATTTAATAAAGTAAAAGTGAAACTTCTGAGTCTAATACAATCTAATATGCCCAGAGAAACAGACCAGTTTTCAAACAGAATCCAATATCTATTTTTGGAATTCATAAACAATATCAAATTGCTATACAAGTATACATGACAAACTGTAGAGGTGACATTATAATCAGAAGAGAAATGTTATTCAATAAGTGGTATTTGAATTATTGTTTATATACTTATTAAAAGAGAAATAAGATTCCTATTAGTTACCAAAACAAATCTAAATTCCGGTTGGATTAAATAATCAAATGTGAAAAATATTTTTTTAGGTTTTGAAAAAAACACAGTAGATAATGTTGACATATCAATTGTAAGGTATTTTATATAACAAGCAAAATCCCAAACAATAAATGAAAGATAGATAAATGTACCTATATTAAAATACATATATTTATAAATACCATAATAGATTAAAGTGAGATATTTGCAGTCCATAGCCAGCTTGAATGCTTCAATTTTTTACCCATGGAGTGATTTGAATGTCTGGAATATATAAAGACTTCTTCATTAATTCTTTGTCCATGGTAATTAAACCAATAGTAAGATCTTACTTGATTCCTGGGAGGTATTGATTAAATATAAATCCAAACTTAAATGAAAGAATAAAGTAGAATGTAGCTCTTTGTAATAAACTCATTAGGTGGCAACCTGTTATCTTTAAAATGATATATATGTATGTGTCATTTCAATGGATATTCATAACTGTTGAATCAATTCAATCTAAAAATTAGTTGTTTAAATATAAAAAAAAAAAACACAATCCTTTCATGAATGAAGTAAACTGTGGGTGTATCTGTGTTAGTTTGAGGAGTTCATGCAATTTTGTGCGTATTTATTTATCTATACAATTTTGCAGAAGGACCCTAATTTTAAATTAAAAGTTGAAAAATAATTATATATTTGATTTCTCTCTATAGGAGGACATTTAATCTTAGACATATATGGGCTTCCAACTATAATTAATAAGCAAGTTTCCTATTCAAATCATTTCTACAAATTTTTATAATACTTTATCCAAAAACTGAATTTAATTTCAATTAAGATAATTATTCTTTCCATAAAATTAACATGCACTGAAAAGATACTGAAAGAACATTTGAAAACCTCAGAGCCCCTGTTTTGCAGTTGCCTTGCAAAATTTGGAATTGTGCATCTATATGGTTGCATGAGAGAGTTTTATAAAACCTCATACTATTTACAGATATCTCCTTTTGGTTCTCTTTCCATAGAGAACCCTGACTAATATAAACAGTATGAATATTTTTTACAAAGCCTGCACACAAAACATATTATTACCAATTTCTTCTGAAATGTAGTATGGATAGATTTTGGACAAACACATTGATCATTATGGCTGGTGCCTGAAAAGTCTGTCTGGAGCTGAAGTGATAGGTCCTCAATCTACTCATGGCTTCTGCATCTCCTCATTCCTCATAGTATAAATAATGGGGTTCAGCAAAAATGTGATAGCTAAATACAACACAGAGAAATATATCCACCAAAAAGCTACTAAATGGCTATGTGTGAATGAAGTTATATAGCTCAAAGAACAGATTGACCACTGTGATGTGAGCAGAGAGGGTTGACAGAGCCTAGAAGAGTCCATCCGAGGAGTGATATTGAACACTTTCAAGTCACATTGTGTCTAAATGTCAAGAAAGAGAGGTTTCCAAGGAGGAGTAAGTATATTAGTGTGGAGTGCAGGTGGGAGTCAAAGGTTATAGCAACCACAATGAGGTTTCCTGTCATGATTGCTGCAAAGGCCAATAAAAATATGAAGAAAAAAGAAAATTTCAAGTTTCTATGTGCTGATGAGTCCTAACAAAAGAAACCTAGCTATTGAATTATTCTGCATATCCAAATAGTCCATATAAGAGTTTTCAGAAAGTCTTTAAAATGAAGATAATCTGGAAAATATCATCATTTAACCTGTGATAGTTCTGAAGGTTAATGCATATAGCATATGAATATTTGATTCCTACAGAAAGAGAGAGATGGACTGGTCTGAAAAATACATTTTAATGGATTAATACTTGAGATATCTACATTACTGTATCATTTCAAAAGATGAGAAATACATTGTAAAATTCTGTTAATGTAGTTTGCCAGTATAGATTGAATCTCATATGGATTTATTGATACTATCATGAATCATGGGTTCATGACCCATAAGTTCAAAGGATCAATGAGTAAAATGAGTGAAGACTGTCAGTCAAATGAATTCACTCAAGTGCATAAGAAAAATTACTTTTTGTATCATGTATTCAATTTTTACCCCATGTCTTCCCTCAATTTTAAATATTCAGAAATATCCATTTGAGCTGACCAGATATATTACTGTCTTACATTATGTATGAGTTTGCCAGAGGCTGCTGATGCAAAGTACCAGAAATCTGTTGGCTTGTATAAATGGTATTTATTTGGGTTTTACAGTTAGAAGGTCATGAAAAGTCCAACTCAAGGTATCATAAGAGGTGCTTTCTCACCAGTCAGCTGCCACATGTTGAAGCAATATGCTACTGAACCTTGCCCAGGTTTCAGCCTTCCACTCTGGCTCACCCTTTCCTAGTGAGATCAGTGGCCCCAGCCTTGTGCTTATGTGATACTGTAGTCCACTCTTTCTTGACATAGAGCTTGCTTATTTAGGGGCCTCCTATATCCATCTTGGCTGCTCTTCTCCATTCTCAATTTCAGCTGTAAGTTATGAGGTAAATGGCTAATCTCTCACAGGAACCGACACTATTTGAGCCCTCTCCTTTCTGTCAGATGGAAGGATCAAAAAATTGAAAGCTCTTTCTTCCCGTGTCTTTCTTTCAGTGTGAGTCTTTTTATATCAGACCTAGAAAGTGGGCAGGGACTCAACCTGAGTCAAGCCTTGCTGACATAGTCAAATCAAAAGTTTGAAAGCAATCTTAACAAGTAATCTTATCAAAGGCCCCTCAGTTGAATTTAATACAGTCAAAGGGATCACACCCAGAGGAGTAGATTATTTTACAAACATAAACTTTCTCTGCTTGGGATTCATAAAATAATCTCAAACTGCCTTCCCTTCCCTTTTATCTGAGGGACTAGTATGTTGTGGGAACACAGTGCATCATGGGAACACAGACTCAGGCACAACAGAGATGTTCATCAAGTGACCTCTTTTTACTTACACAACAGAAAGGATCCAAAAGAGCAGGGCAAATATCCTACCATGGCAGCACCTGGGGAGGCTAACTGCTCAGATCAGCATTGGAAAGTGGCACCTCTGCATGCCATGCTTCACTTTGGAGATGAGGGAATAATTTTGGCTAGTCCCATGGGGAGGCCAACTGCTTGGCAGTCTGCATGTCTCTCTGCCCTTCAAATATGAGGGACTCCTGCACTATCTGAGTTTGTGCTTTTATACCCTCCAGATGAGGGAGACCTGCCAAGGAACAACCACTGTGCTCTGGCAAACAGCTGGGGCTGTTGTCTTCCCTAGCTGCCTGCTGTCTTTTGCAAAATAAAAACATTCCAGACATCTACATGCAAAAAATCACAAATGAAACATAAAAAGACTTGCAAAACAGGTGGAAAAAGGAAGGGTTAGGCAAGGGCTGGGAGATGGCCACTGGTTGTATTAATGACTTGGGCAGTGTCATCCCCCCAAATATATACTATGATTTCATTTGCTCCTGAAGCTTGAAACTATCTATAGTCTACAGTATATTCTTACACTGTTCCTGAAAAAATTTGTCATAATAAAATATAACGAACTTTCCAGGGAGTTTCTGGACATGAGCGTAAATGGTTTTCAGTGTCCAAGCTTTATGTAAATAGTGCTCTGTATGGCATACTTCGATTCCTGAATAAAATCCCTGCCCTCTATTCTCTAGCGCTTTGGACTATTTTCCTGGATCTATTGTGGCTGAGCGGCAGACTGGAGTTCTTTATATCTTGTCCCTTTGCATTCTGCATATGAATAATTGCTGACTGACCCCTAAACCTTATACAAGCAGTGTTTTTGGTTCCTTGGTACTTGAATGCTTACTCTCTTGTTTCTCAGTGCAATCATCTGACATTTCACTTGTGTGCATGCTATCTCTTTACTGTTCTCATGGTTCATATGTCCTTGGCATTTGACTCTAGTGATACCCCAGGTTAAGCTGACATGGCGACCTAACTTCTTTCTCAATTTTTCAGTCTTGATTTAGATCTTTTGGTCTCAGCTACCTAAACTATTGGTCCCAATTTGACTTGGGTCTTTGGATCTCAGTTTTCTTTTCTTCTTCTTCTTCTTTTTTTTTTTTTTTTCATTTATTTTCTTTATTTAAACTTATTGATGCAGCACACACAAACATATACTCACATAAACATATGCTTATACTGCTTCTCAATATGGAGCACCAGAATAGAATGTGTGAAAACTTGGTCTGAATTTCAATTTTTGCTTAAATAATTCATCACATATTCAGATGACAATATTTAGCTCAAATTTCAGAATTTTTAAAAAATTAAGAATCATGATTCAATTTCACTCCTGGGCTTCAACTTTTTTTAGGAGAATATACCGTTAACTCTTTTGAGCATTGATTTATTTTTCTGTAAATTTAAAATAAATCAATTCTTCAACTTCACAGATTATTATGAGGCTCACAAGGGTAATATATGTATAACTTACTTGTATGATTCTTTGAATACATATGTGTTTTATATGTGCAGTCACAAAATTCTATTTCTTTGATATTATGTTGTTATCTCAGAATTGTGAAGATACTCAGACTAACAGGATCAAGGAAGAATTTTACTCTGGAAGAAAGGGAAAAAAAGAAGTGTATCAATGAAAGCATATTGCATTATTAAATGTAATGATATAATTTCATAGCTGTCTTCTTTACAAAGAATTATTGTCAACATTCTTGGTACCTTTATTCATGCAGAAAATTATTCTACATACTAGCTGTAAAATTGTTTTTTAAAATGGTACCAACCTTAATTTAAAAATATCAATAGGATAGTATCTTTAGGAGATACACAAAATTAATTTTTTAGTGTAATATATAAAGTCAGAAAATTAAAAATAAAAATTGGTATTTATTACTTTAGAACTATTTTACATATTTTAATGAATATATGTGAAAAATGTTCAGCTAAATCTACATATACATTTGTTCAAATCTGGTATGATACATGATGAAATGCATCATAATTTTTATATAGTAATTTGAGATTATTGGAAATGGTTTGTTTACTTGCAGTCTAGCACAAATGAATATAGAGTGAAAAAATTTTTAAATGTTTTTCTAATTTAAGCCACATTTAACCTAAAAGGGAAAACTTAAATAGTTATTATCATGCAACTATCAATGTACTGAAAAGAAATGAAAAATTATTGTAATTAGTCTCAAGCTGGGTTTGGTTTATCTCTAGCAGAAGCTATGTGTGAGGAGATGAATGGCCTGAGAATGGGAGAGCCTAGCCTTGGCAATGCCATTCATGGGGCTAAAGATGACAAACTACTCCACTTCTTTTCAGTGTGGTTGCTAGCTTGAGGCAAATAAGAAAAGCTAGGGGGTTGTCAGTTCTGTATATTTATATTCAGCGCAGAGCCATTTTCATAATTTTCCACAAATGCATTTAAATATAGCAGCTGGTTGTAACTGGAAATTGTTTTGAAAAGAATTAGGTCTCACAGTTTCTAGTGTTCAGGAGTTTTGTTGGTTTCTTTTCATGAAAGTGTGAAGCCATGTATGGATATGATAATCCACAAGTAAAGTTCACTTATCAACAAAGAAATTGTTTGCAAAGTGAAAAATCATATTAGTTGACAACATAACCACTATTACTATTTTTCTAATTAAAATAAAAAAACTTATAAATTTATAGACAAGGCTTACTTTTAAGTTTGAAAAGGACTTTATTCTCATATATTTATCTAGTAAAAAATATCAAAAGAATTGTCCTACATATGAGAAGAATACAGTTTTAGAAAAGTAGAGAATAGACTTTGGAAAATTTATCAAAAATTGAGTATATTAGCAGTACAATTATATAATTGTATTAAGAAAAATGACATATGAGTTAAGAAAGTAAGTAGAGACTTGGGAAAATAAAAAGAAATTTATAAATATAATCATTTATCTAATTTGGTATTTCATGAATGTTATCTGAATTAAAATATATACTCCAAGTAAATATAAAAATAATTACATTGAATATTAAAATAAGGAAGCATGTACCATTTTTTTTTTGATCTGGTGTCTAATTACATTAAAATTTGTACATATTGCAGGTGCTAAACTGTCAAAGAAGAATGTAATTTTTCCGTTTTGTCTTTTTATGTACTCTGGATAAAACTCAGCCCATTTTATATTCTGAAATATAAAACTGACAGTTCTGATCAGGAATGTGAATGATATTCATATTCCCTTTCCCATTCCCATTCATGATATTCATCAGCCAATGATTGTTTTTTTTGCTTCTTACTGTCAAGGAATGAATTTGGCTATGTGTGAGTTGGCCTAAATTATTTGTATTCTGTTGCCTTCATGATCAGAATAATACTTTTAAATTCATTTAACTAGTTATATATAAAATGACCCAACTTTTACTAAAGTGTACAATTGTAACATGTTGGTAATGCTTTTTTATGATATCAGTTGTAGCTGAGAAATGGCGGCTCAGTGAAATATGCACATGTTAAGATTTTGAATATATATGGGTTATCTTTTCACCTGTAGGAATGTAGAGGACAATCATTTTCTGGTTTTTTAAAAAAAGACAGAAAACATATACATAAAATGCAGAGAGGTTATCAACTACCAGAGGAAATTACTAATTAAGCCTGTTGGTTTTGCTTAAAGTAGAACAAGGACCTATTCTCTCATTATTTAAGTTGATTGTGAAATCACAAAGTTTATCAGCCATTAGAAATTTCTCTAGTAAGTTTTAAGTTTTCTAGAAGGTGTTTCCTCTGGAAAACCCTAAAATGGTTTGTTCAGTTGTAGAAGGTAAAGAGAAAATGAGCCTACTGTATATGAGAGGCTTGGCTAAACTATAATTATAAAAACTTGATTTTTATATATCTGACTATGATGAATTTCATACTTGGATTATTTTATTGAAGTAAATGTTAAAAGAACAAGGATAACATGGAGAATGAGGCTTTTGAGGAAATTCAGGCAGCTTTTCTTTTAACATAGAGAAAAATCTTTTTTAACATATAAAGAGATTTTTAGAGATTGAGATGATAGAAAAGAGCAAGAGAAAGCATGGTGGGGAGTAGAGTGAGAAAGAAAGGAAAAAACAAAAAGCTGTCAGAGAGAGGTGAGAGAGTTTTCATTAGCTTCATGCTCTTTATTGATTAATTGTAAATTAGTATAGTTTCACAATCAACTAATGTGAAGATTAAGAATTTCACTAAGTCCTTTGCTTTTGTATAGAGCTTCATGATGTGCCATTCTGTGGAAATTCACAAGTGGGATTCTGTCTTGTCCTGCAAGACAAAGGCGCATGGAAAGAAAACAGACCCTCTTTGGATGCTAAAGCAAGTGTCCTTTATTCTTTTCTGTGATCTTTTTTATTCCATTCCATACGATTTAGTGATCTATATCTAAAACATTCTCAAGGTTACTCTTTAATCTTTTATGGTTCGATTGTGGATACATTGTGCATTGTTTATCAGAACATTGATTATAACATGCTTATAAAGAACAGAACATGTATGTGTGCAAGGTTGTTCTTTAAACAAAGATCAAGAGGTAAAACGTGTCATGACAAGCAGCCTCGGGACAGAATGGCGCCAGCCGTTTTCAGCCATCAACGTTCAAGGTTTTCCATGAACTCCATTCAGCCTCCGAGAAACTGCCTGACCTGCCACAATATTTAGCAATACAAAACGAAGAGCATGGAGAAATCCCTAGTATTAACTTTAAAAAAAAAAAATTTCATTGAAGTATATCATGCATACATGCATATACATAAACAGTAGGTATATATTAAAAGTTGTGAATTTATAAAACAAACACACATATCATCATACAGGGCTGCCATACCTCACCCCATCACCAACACCTTGCATTGTTGTGGAATACTTGTTACAAATTATGAACTATCTATATTGTTTAGAAAAGAAAGGAAAGGAATCACTATACTAGTGGTTGAGTACCAATGAATGATGGCTGATGAGTTCATTTGCTTTAGGAATTTTTTTGCATTGAATTTATATGAAATCTGTCCATGTTTCTCCAACATTCACAGACATATGAAGAAGATTACAGAGAAGTGAGGGTTGTAAATAGCTAGTAAATGTAGTGTCACATTCACTTTCTAAGCCCTTAGCAGATCTTTCTGGTAAATCACTCACTCTGAATGAGCCTTAGAAGAATTTTTTTTTATATATTATTGCAAGCAGACTCTAGTAATAAATCACACTCGCCATAATAAATATAACTTCATCTAATGTCTCTGGAGAGGAAAGATTTGCTAGAATTTAATATTATATCATTGGTAGCATAGGCATTTAATAAAGGAGAGAGATTTTAAGTACAAATTTAGAAATATAATATGTGCACACAATTGAATACCTGTAATTGCCAAAGCAGTCTGCAAGTACGGCGTATATAAAACTTTTAAGAATAGAATGGAGAGATATAGAAGAAGATGGTTCAGAAACAAATTTCAGGGGGGGACAAAAATAATCAAAAATGGAGAAGGGAATCAGAAGGGAATATATGTAAATTTGATTTTCAAAGTAAGCTATACATTTAAAGAAAACTCATCACCTAGGAGATGACACTCAGGATGTCTGCATAAATTTTTTGTATTAACCATTGCAAGTCCTCTTTGCACAGTTTTAATAAAAACACTGTTAGTATTATATATCATTAAATAAGTTTAGACTTTCAGCATGGAACTTTCTCACTTATATTCATCAACGACTATTTATGAAGGTCCCCCTTCTGTACCTACAAGCTCTTTCTCACTTCACATTATCTAAATACACTTAATCTTCTACTTGGAATGCTCTTTCTCCATCCAGAATAACTCAGCTTTACCTGTCTTAATGCATTGGTTTAAAAGGCTCCTCTATGGAATTGACTTCTGAGACTATCATGCTTCCCATATAGAACTCCCACCCTTGTTATTAGCAGGCAGGGCCAAATCTGCATCATTCCTGATAAATGCTTATTGTTTGGAAGATAGTAAGGCATACAGTAAACATTTTTAAAAAGTGATTCATGAATGCCTGGATTCAGTTAAAAGAATATTGAGAGGAATTGTGGGAAGATGGTATTGGACTAGGAAGGCAGGGCTCAACACTCTCTCTCTCTCTCTCTCTCTCTCTCTCTCTCTCTCTCAAAAAGCAAAAACAATGGACAAACAGCCAAAACATTTCTGAAAGACCTGTTTTGGGAGTTAGCAGACCAGGACACTGCTATACAACAACCAGGAGGTTGAGAGGTAGAGAGATGAAGAATATGAAACAACAAAAGAAGGTACCAAACCCTGATGGTGGCTGGTAAAGGCTCCCCTCCCCCATCAAGATATTAAGCTGGGGTAAAACCTCTGGTTCACTACAGCTGGCTGAGAGGGGGAAAGACATATTCCTCCCTGTCAACTGTTACAAGGGAAAAGGGAGGGGGAGTCAGGGGATTTTATTCAGTGATTTTGGCTAGTAGATCTTACTTTGAAACTCAACTCTGGCCAGACCAAAACAAGGAAAATGCAGATTACTCCCCATGGATCAGTGTGCAGAAGAGCATCAACTGCTGGCCAGACTGGAAATTGCATGGATAAAAACTATTTTTAGTTCTCTCTGTATCCTAAATATTGGGAGAAAACCTGTGCCCCATTAGTGAGACTCTGACCTGATCTTGATAATAAAAGCTGGTCAATTATAAGACATAGAATAATTTGAGCTAAATATCAAAGATTTGTGAAAAAAATAGGCAAGAGAGAGAAATGAGCCATCAGGGTAAATTCACCAACATATCCAGGTGCCTAGATATCAGCAAAAATAAAAATAATACTAGGAAACAGGAAGATTTGGCCCAGCCACAGCAATAAACCAAATATCCTGAAGAGATACAGGATTTAAAATAAGTAAGCAGTGATAATCACACAACTCTCCTAAATCACTTCAAAGAATTTAAAGAAAATATAACTAAAGAAATAAAGGATATAAGGAAGACACTGTGTGCAAATAAAGAACAATTTGAAAGCCTGCAAAGAAAAATAAGAGACCTTGTGGGAATAAAAGACATGATGAATGAAATAAAAAATACATTAGAGACACATAGGAGCAGATTTAAATTGCTCAAAGACAGAAAGAGTGGTTTTGAAGACTGAAGATCTGATGATATAGGAGAAAAAAAGAGAAGAGAATGGAAAAAATGGTATAGAGTATCAGGGAGATATATGTCAATGTGAAATGCAAAAACATTTGCATTATCAGTGTCTCAGAAAGAGAAGAGAATGGAAAAGGGGCAGAAAAAATATTAGAGGAAATAATGACCAAAAGCTTCCAAACTCTTATCAAAGTGTATATCAGTTCAAAGTATATGAGAAAATAAATATTAATAACAGCTCAAGGACTTAAATATAAAAACAACCATAAAACTCCTAGAAGAAAATATAGGACAACATCTTCAAGATCTTGTGGTAGGAGGTAGTTCCTTAAATCTTACACTGAAAGCACAAGCAATGAAATAAAAAATAATAAAATAAAAAACAAAGCAACAACAACAAAAAAAGAGGGCAAGTTTAGAATAATCACAGACAAACAGAAACTGAGTTTGTAACTAAGAGACCAGCATTGCAGGAAATACTAAAGTGAGTGTAACAGCCGGAAAAGAAAAGACAGGAGAGCCAGGCTTGGAAGAGAGTCTATAAATGAAGATTATATCAATAAAAGTAACTAAAGAGTGCAGAAAATAAAATATGACAAATAAATATGACAAATAAAACCCAAAGGTCAAAATGGGTGAAATAACAATTGTCTTCACAGTAATAACTTTGAATGTTAATGGATTAAACTCCCCAATCAAAAGACACAGACTGGCAGAATGGATAAGAAAATCTGAGCCACCTATATGCTGTCTACAAGAGATTCAATTAGACCCAAGGACACCAGGAGATTGAAAGTGAAAGGATGAAAAAATATATTCCATGCATGCAGTAACAACATCAAAAAAGCTGGAGTAGCTATACTTATATTGGAGGAAATAGATGTCAAAAGCAAAACCGTTATTACAGAAAGATTGAAAGCTTTCCTGTTGAGATCAGGAACAGGACAAGGATGCCCAATGTCACCACTGTTGTTCAATGTAGTGCTAGAGATTCTAGCTAGAGCAATCAGTCAAAAAAAATTAATAAAAAGCATCCAAACCAAAAAGGAAGAAGTAAACCTTTTACTAATTGCAGATGATATGATCTTATACTAGAAAGTCCTGAAAAAAATCTGCAGAAAAGCTTCTAGAGCTAATAAATGATTTCAGTAGCATGTCAGGATACAACATCAATACACAAAAATCAGTGGTGCTTCTGTACACTAATAATGTGCAATCTGAGGAGGAAGTAAGGAAAAATATTCCATTTATAATAGCTACTAAAAAAATCAAACATTTAGGAACAAACTTAACCAAAGATGTAAAACACATGCATTCAGAAAACTACAATGCATTGCTAAAATACCCAAAATGATAAACATAATTAGAAGAATATTCATGCTCATGGATTGGAAGACTAAATATTAAGATGACATTTCTAACCAAATTGATATACAGATTAAATGCAATCCCTTAAAAAATTCCATGAACATTTTTTAAACAAATGGAAAACAAAATTATCAAATTCATTTGGAAATGTAATGGGCCCCAAATAGCCAGAAACATTATAAACAAGAAAAGCGAAGTTGGAAGACTCTAACTTCCAGACTTTAAATCATATTACCTAGCTACAGTGGTAAAAAGATCATGGTGCTGATAAAAAGATAGACACATAGACGAACAGAACCAAATTGATGGTTCAGAAATCGACCCTCCACATCTATGGTCAAGTGATTTTTGATAGGGCTATCAAACCCATCCAGCTGGGGTAGAATAGTCTATTCAACAAATGGTACTTGGAGAACTTATATACATATCCAAAAACAAAGAAAGGGACCCCTATATCACACCTTATACAAAATTTAACTCAAAACGGATCAAAGAGCTAAATATAAAAGCTAGAACCATAAAACTCCTTGAAGAAAATGTAGGAAAACATCTTCAAAAACTGGTGATATGTGCTGAATTCTTAAACCTTACACTGAAAGCACAAGCAATGAAAGAAAACATACCTAAATGGGATCTCCTCAAACTTAAACACTTCTGTGATTCAAAGAATTTTGTCAAGGCAGCCCACTCAATGGGAGGAAATATTTGGAAACCACATATGTGATAAGTGTTTGACTTCTGTTCTATATAAAGAGATCATACAACTCAACAATTACAGAGCAAGCAATCCAATTTTAAAAAATGGGCCAAAGAATTAAATAGATATTTCTGCAAAGAGGAAATACAAATGGCCAAAAAGCACATGAAAACTGTTCAATTTAACTAGCTATTTGGGAAATGCAAATCAAAATGAAATGAGATATCATCTCACACCACACAGAATGACCATTATTAAAAAATAAAAAGCAAAAACAGTAAGTGCTGAAGAGGCTGTGGAGAAATAGGAACACTCCAATGTTGGTGGGATTGTAAAACGGTGCAACTGCTGTGGAAGACAGTTTGACAGTTCCTTAGGAACCTCAATATAGAGAGACCATATGATCCAGTAATTCCTCTACTAGAAATATATCCAGATGAACTGAAAACTGTGGCATGAACAGACATTTGCACACCAATGTTCATAGTGGCAATATTCACAGTTACCAAAAGATGGAAGCAACCCAAATGTCCCTAAACCAATGAATGGATAAACAAAATGTATTATATACATACAATGGAAAACTTTGTGACAAGAAGAAATGAAATTGGGACACATATGAAAACATGGATGCATCTTGACGACATTGTGCTTAGTGAAGTAAACCAGACACAAAAGAATAAATATTGCATGTCTCACTAATATGAAATAAATATGAATAATAAATGCATGGAGATAAAACCTAGAGTATAGGTTATTAGGAGATGAGAGGAGGGCTGCAAAAGTTTACTGATGCTTAACATATGTGGATATTTTAATTAAGGTGACTGTAAATGTATGGAAATAGACAGAGTTGATGGTAACACATTATAGTGAGTAGCAGCTGGTTTATAAATGGATTTGTGGCTGAAAAGAGTATGTAAATGTCAATTGAAAGAAGACTAGAGAATAATCTATGGACTGAATAATATAGTGAACTCGGGTGGATGAGAATTGTGGTTAATAATACAAATTCAAAAATGTCCTTCTGTGAACTAGAATGTATGTATGTCACTTTTGCAGGGTCATGGAAATGTGGAGAAGAATGGGAAAAATACAATTAATGTAACCTATGGACTATAGTTAAGAGCAATACTGTGATATCCATGCGCCAATGCCAAAGATGCACTGTGTTAATAATAGGGGGATAGAGAAAAATATGCCAAATGCACAATTTGGACCATAGGTAGTGGTTATAGTCTGATGATATTATATCATCAAAGATATTATAGTAACACAGTTTTATATCATTTCTCCCTGAATGAGTAACTTCCGTTTTACTTCTATTTCTATTCTTAATGATATCTTACATTGGTATTTTCACCTTTATCTTCCTAAAAGGGAGAGACCATTTGATCAAAGATAGCCCAGGGTGCTAATAACAAGGGTTCTTCAAAGATTTCCCAAAGCAGACCCCAGAGCAGATCTAAGGCAGTATACATTGTGTGCAAACAATTGGTAAAATGTAAATCCCAGCAAAATAAATTCTAAAAGTTGAGACTGATTGAATTTTTACATGGACTACATTGTTTGTTTTATGCCCAGATGATCTGTAGCAAAAAAAGAAAAAGCAGTGATACTATGGGGGTTGCCAATCTGTTTTATTCATGTGGGTCTTTAAACGATCTCATTTGTCTTTCTTCAGCTATTTTAAGTTCTGTATTATTTCTAAATCAACCTTAGAGTTTTGAAGGGGATGTGATTCAGCACATTTAAAGATCAATGGGTAAAGTGGTTTGGAGTGCCCCCAACTGCTGTCTTTTGTCCCTTAAAATCTCACCAGCACATAACTGGGCTTTTGATTTGTATACTCTTACGAAGTTTCTCTGGTGGACATTATTTTGTCTATACTGATTGTAAATCATCATGGACTGCTGTGGCTGAAAACTAAATTCCCACAAAGGTCTTATAAAGCCCATGAGCTGCAAAGGCAACTTATGGTAAAGAGCAGGGAGGAATGTTCAGAGTATCAGAGCACCTCCATCTGTTCCTAACAAGGGCCAAATATTATGGAGTAAGCATGAAAGATATTGCAGGAAAAAATAACATTACATGTGTCATCTAATTCTTTCCTCCTGCTTTCATCTCCCATGCCAACCCCATCCCTAAGTATAAAACTGTAAATATTGAATAAAGAGATTTCCAATTCATGTATTGACCAATTTCTTCACTAGACCCCAACTCACACTCATGCAAAGCATCATCACCAACCTGGAGAAGAATGAGAGAGAGCACCCATCCTAGAAATCTCAGGTTGTGGAGAGCACATTATTTAATTATAAAGCCAGAATTGATAGACCATGATGCTTCACTATGAAGAATGCTAGAGACAGTGTGTGTGTGAATGTGCATGCTTATGTGTGTGTAAAGTATTGCTGAAAACTGTACTTGAGTAAGAAATAGGAGATCAATAAATCATACAGGAGACAGTGACTAATCGATGAATTAAGTTGTGAGATGCAGCAGCATGGTGTTTGGAAAGAACAGTGAACTAATGATGGAAGACTGTGACTGAAAAACAACTCTGCCTTGAACAGCTGGTCCATCTTTACCTCTGGGTCTCAGTTTTCTTTTAAAAACAAGGTGATTGAGCTCAACCCCTTATTTCCTTTTCAGCCCCCAAATCTAGGGGCACTATTTTTTAATATCCATTTCAGGATTTTGTTGCTTATTAGCTAATTTGATTTCAACTTTTAATTAACTTATATATCAGGTACAGATATAGCTTGTGTGCCAACTTGTTGTCTAAAAATTTCTCTATGATAAATCTTTTACCTCCTTTCTTAGTTTGTTCCTTCATGATTGTTGCCTTTTCATTACTCTCCAAACCTATTGTACTTTTTCTAGAAGTGAGGGTCCTACTAGATTCTCTGTGACAAGCTCTTAAAGGTAAGAAAGAGGTCATATTTATGTAATAATATATAGAATATTTTCATGCTCAATGTCTTTGTCACATTATTTCATGTCATAAAAACTTGTAAAAGATATTTGCGGTAGTAAAAGAAATACAAACAGTATCAATACAAATAGAATAACTAAGAAGGACAAAAAGGATAAGGCACTAATTATCAACCATGGACGATTTTGCCCCTTATAGGACATTTGCCAATGTGGAGATATTTTTAGTATCATGGTCGAAGAAATGCTAATATCATCTATTAAATATTGGCCAGGGATTTGTTCACTGAAGTGATCTTCTTTTTGCAAATAGTTCTCTGCATTATGCTTCAAAATAAGTTTAATATGCTTCAAAATTAGTTTTCCTAATACAGATCAGAATAAAACATTATTTATAAGCCTGGAAATCAATTATAAAACTTATGATGAAGAATTACAGCTTTCTAGGCCTTTTGTTAGAAGTTCAACTATGATACAGTATTCTCATGTAGGTATGTCAGTTTTCTTGCCTCCAGACTGATGTGATGCCCCTAAATCCTTATTCCTTTCTCCTGCCACTTCTCCCCCAACTTCACTTCACCTTCGCTAGGTGACTGACATCATCCCCAGGTTTCCAGTCATCAGACCAATAGTCATTCTCATTATTTAAGAAATCTGTTTAAAGTATTACTTCAAAGTAAGTTTCTGATTCATTAGGATAGTCAAGATTGCTGAAGTCTCCAAGTATGACCAACCAATATGCCACATACCCTAGCTTTCAATTTCTTGTATTATTCCCCTCCATTTGAATTTGGTCTGACCTAGGTACTTGGTCTTGACCCATAAAGCATGATGGATGTGATGTATGATTTCTAAGCTGGTCAAAAAAAGATCAGAAGCTTCTGCCTGGACCACTTATAAAATATATTCTTGGGCCATTCTTTTATGGAACCCGGCCACTATGCTGAGAAGTCTCCCTACCAAGAAAGGTCACATGTAGGGGTTCAGTTCTGCATTCCTAGCTGATTTCCCCCTAGAGACAGGCAACATCATTTTCTAGCTATATGCGCCACCTCAAAAATTGAGCACATTCAAACCTTCTGATGACTCCAGCCCTCAACCTCTCAAGTGACTTCAACTGCACTATAAGCCTCAATAATATCAGCTGTCTGAACCCAATTAACTTTCAGAACCATAAGAGATAAAAATAAATGTATTAAATCACTAGGCTTTGGTGTAATTTGTTATGAAACAATAAATAAACAGAAGAGGTCTCTGAAGAAGAGCACATAAATGCCTCTTTTCTCTACATGTGCCCTATAATCATCTACTTTGACCCACTAACTGCTTCTGCACAAATTATTCTCCCCATCAACCACCTCCTCTATGACAGTGTAGCCAAAGAAACTTCCCCTCTGAAGTGGCTTATTCCAGCCAACTAGCATGTGTATTACAATAAAAAAGTATCTGTTGACAACCCCAAATCATTTTAAAATGCATTTCACAAGCCATTTGTTAAAATCATCCAAATGATTTGCTCTGTGATAGTAATGTGATCAATAAAACTCTGGCTTAATATTTTAATTTATATTCCATGTTGAACATCTCTGGGCAACCAATTCCTTAAGACGCACTTATTAGATTGTATTTATTCCAGGGTTGATCATCACTATTGACTCTTTGGGATGGATAGTTCTTTGGTGTAGGGGGATGTTCTGTGCATTGCAGGATATGTAGAAGTATCCCTAACAAATATTTAGTAGATGATATTAGCATTACTTCAACCATGACTACCAAGCATATCTCCACATTGGCAAATGTCCTATAGGGGGCAAAATCGTCCATGGTTGATAATTAGTGCCTTATCCTTTTTGTCCTCCTTAGTTATTCTATTTCTATTGATATTGTTTGTATTTCTTTAACTACCGCCAGTATCTTTTACAAGTTTTTATGACATGAAAGACTGTGGCAAACACATTGAACATGAAAATATTCTATATATTACTACATAAATATGACCTCTTTCTTACCATTTAAGAGTTTGTCACAGAGAATACAGGAATGGAGAGACTAGGGAAATGGTTAGTGTGGGATGGGAAAAGTACTAAGAGGTGTAAGACACTCAGATCCAAAAGCTTTTTGCCTGGGATTTTTATTCTTAAAATTCTTTGGTTATGCTCTTATTTATTCAAGAGGAACTTGGGAACTTCATGCTGAGATTCTTGTGAGATTCTTATTAGATCATATTAAATCTTTGAAAAGTATTTGCTTTTGATTTGTTTACCTGCATGAAAACAAGGTTAGCTCCAAATCACTGTGCTTTTAAAAAATTTTCCAGGTAGATTAATTATAAAAATTTAAAAGTGTAATTATTATTAGTTAAAAAGTAAATTTAAGAGAAATATGTAGTTTTGGGAGAAATTTACAGAAAGATAGAAAACACAACACTTATAGTCTGCTGTTTTTTTAATAGCCACCATTCTATTGGGTGTAAGATGGTATCTCATTGAAGTTTTGATTTGCATTTCTCTAATAGCTAGAGATGTCGAGCACTTTTTCATGTGCTTTTTAGCCATTTCTATTTCTTCCCTGGAGAAGTGTCTTGTCAGGTCACTTGCCCATTTTTTAAATGGGTTGTTTGTCTTTTTATTTTTGAGTGTAGGAATTCTTTACATATGCAGGATATTAGGCTCCTATCAGATATATGGTTGTCAAATATTTTCTCCCATTGGGTAGGCTGCCTTTTTATTTTCTTGATAACATCCTTTGAGGTACAAAAGTTTTTAATTTTGATGAGATCCCATTTATCTATATTTTCTCTTGCTGCTCGTGCTTTGGGTGTGAAGTTCATGAAACCATTTCCTATTAAAAGGTCTTGTAGATGCTTTCCTACATTATCTTCAAAGGTCTTTATGGTTTTGGCTCTTATATTTAGATCTCTGATCCATCCTGAGTTGATTTTCGTATAAGGTGTGAGGTGATGTTCCTCTCTCATTCTTTTGGATATGGATATCCAGTTCTCCAAGCACCTCTTGTTGAAGAGGCCATTCTCTCCCAACTAAGTGGGCTTGGTTGCCTTTTTGAATATCAGATGACTGTATATGCAAGGATTTATATCAAAACTTTCAATTCTGTTCCATTGGTCAATATGCCTATCCTTGTGCCAATACCATGCGGTTTTGATCACTGTAGCTTTGTAGTATGTTTTCAAGTCATGTAGTATGAAACCTCCAACTTCATTTTTCTTTTTCAATATGTCTTTAGCGATTCGGGGCCTCTTGCCTTCCAGATAAATTTGGAGTTAGTTTTTTTAATTCCTCAAAATATACAATGTTGATTTTTATTGGGATTGCATTAAATCTGTAGATTTGTTTGGGTAGGATAGACATCTTGATGATGTTTAGTCTTCCTATCCATGAATAGGGAATATTCTTCCATTTGTTTATGTCTTCTTTGATTTCCTTTAGCAGTGTTGTGTTTTCTGTAAATAAGTCCATTACATCTCTAGTTAAATTTATTCCTAGGTATTTACTACTTTTAGTTATTGTTGTAAATGGTATTTTTTTCTTGATTTCCTCCTCAGATTGTTTGTTATTGGAATACAGAAATGCTACTGCTTTTTGAGCATTGATCTTATAGCCTGAGACATTACTGAACACCTTTATAAATTCTACACGCTTTGTTGTAGATTTCTCAGGGCTTTCTATGTATAGGATCGTGTTGTCTGCAAATAATAAAATTTTTACTTCTTCCTTTCAAATTTAGATGCCCTTTATATCTTTTTTGTATCTCAGTGCTCGAGGAAGTACTTCTAAAACAATGTTAAATAGGAGCGGTGAAGGTAGGCATCCTTGTCTTGTTCGTGATCTTAGAGGGAAAGCTTTTAGGATTTCACCATTGAAGATGATGTTAGCAATGTGTTTTTCATATATACCCTTTATCATGTTCAGAAAGTTTCCTTCTATTCCTATCTTTTGCAGTGTTTTTATCAGGAAAGAGTGCTGTACTTTGTCAAATGTTTTTCTGCATCTATAGAGATGATCATAAGATTTTTTTCCTTCAATCTCTTTATGTGGTGTATTACATTGATAGGTTTTCTTATGTTGAACCACCCTTGCACACATGTGATGAAACCCACTTGGTCATGGTGTATAATTCATTTGATATCTTGTTGAATGCGATTAGTGAGTATTTTGTTGAGGAATTTAGCATCTAGGCTCATTAGAAAGATTGGTCTGTACTTTTCCTTTCTTGTGGCATCTTTGTTTGGCTTTGGTATTAGGGCAATGTTGGCATCATAGAATGACTTAGGCAATTTTCTTTCTACTTCGATTTTCTGGAAGAGTTTAAATGGGATTGGTGTTACCTCTTTCTGGAATTTTGGTATCATTCTCCTGTGAAGCCAAGTTGTCCTGTGCTCTTCTTAGTTGGGAGGTTTTTGATGACTGAGTCTATCTTTTTACTTGTAATTGGACTGTTGAGTTGGTTAATTTCTTCTTTCATCAATGTAGGCTGCTTGTGAGTTTCTATGAATTTATCCATTTCCTCTAAATTATCATTCTTGTAGGCATATAATTTTTCAAAATATTCTCTTATGATAATCTTTATTTCTGTGGAGTCACTGGTGATATCCCCTTCATCATTTTTATTTTGTGTATTTGCATCTGCTCTCTCTTTTTCTTTGTTAGTCTGGCTAAGGTATTGTCAATTTTATTTATCTTCTCGAAGAACCAGCTTTTGTTTTTTTTTTTTTTTATTTTTTCCTAGCGCTTTCTTATTTTCTATTTTGTTTAGTTCTGCTCTAATATTTGTTATTTCCTCCTTTATATTTCCTTTGGGTTTAGTTTACTGTTGTTTTTCCAATTCCTCCAGGTGTGCTGCTAGGTCTTCAATTTTAGCTCTTTTTTCCCTTTTTATAATATGCATTTATGGCTATGAATTTCCCTCTCAGTACAGTTTTGGCTGCATCCCATAGGTTTTGATATGTTGTGTTGTCATTTTCATTAGTTTTGAGGTAGTTACTGATTTTGAGATTTCCTCCTTGACCCACTGTTTGTCTAATAGTGTGTAGTTTAACTTCAATACCTTTTTGCCTAATATGGTTCTCTGGCCCTTAGTGATTTCCAATTTCATTCCATTGTGTTCAGAGTAATTACTTTGTATAATCTCAATCTTTCTGAATTCATTGAAAGTTGTTCTGTGGCCTAGCATGTGGTCTATATTGGAGTATTACCCATGTGCACTCGAGAAGAATGTATATCCCACTGTATTGGGGTGTAGTGTTCTGTATATGTCTATTAGGTCAAGATTCTCTAATGTATTATTCAGAGTCTTTGTTTCTTTGTTGATTCTTTCTCTAGCTGTTCTGTCTAATGGAGATAATGGAGTATTAAAGTTCCCCCACTATAATTGTAGAGGCATTTATTTCTCCACTTAGTTTTTCTTGTGTTTGCCTCATGTATTTTGAGGCACCCTGATTAGGAGCATAAATGTTTTTGATTGTTCTCTCTTCTTGAAAGATTATCCCTTTTGCTAATATATAGTGTCCATCTTTATCTCTTACAATAGTTTTTCATTTAAATCTATATTGTATGATATTAGGATAGCTACTCCTGCCCTTTTTTGGTTATTGTTTGCTTGTAAAATTATTTTTTTATCCATTCACTTTCAGCCTTCTTAAACCTCTGGGTCTAAGGTGGGTTTCTTGTAGACACCATATAGATGGGTCATATTTCCTTATCCATTCTGCTAATTTCTGTCTATTGACTGATGAGTTTAATCCATTAACATTCAGTGTTATTACTCACAACAAATTTCTTACATCAGCCGTATTTTCTTTCGGTTTATGCATGTCATATGTTGTTTTTATTTCTCTTTTTGTCTTTTTAGTTGTTCTTACACTCTCCTCCACTCACTTTCTCTGTTTTTTTCCTTTCAACCTGTAGAACTTCCTTTAGTATTTCTGGAACTGCAGGTTTCTTATTGGAATACTCTCTTAATTTCTGTTTATCTATGAATATTTTGAACTCTCCATTATTTTTGAATACCAGCTTTGCTGCATAGAGAATTCATGGCTGGGAGTTTTTTCTTTTAGTACCCTGACTATGCCATACCACTCTCTTCCTGCCTCCAAAGTTTCCAATGAGAAATAAGCACTTTATCTTATTATGCTTCCCTTGTATGTGATGGTTCACTTTTCTCTTGCTGCCTTGAGTATTTCTTCTTTGTCTTGAGCATTGGACATCTTGATAATTATATTTCTTCGAGTAGGCCTGTTGGGATTTATACTGTTTGGGGTACGCTGTGCTTCCTGAACATGTACATCCATCTCCCTCAATAGGTTTAGGACGTTTTCAGCCATTATTTCCTTCAACACTCCTCTTTTCTCTTTCCCTTCTCTTCTCCTTCTGGGATGCCTATAATGCATATGTTTGTGCCTTTTGTGCTGTTGGTTAAATCCCTAAGTTCCTGCTGGATTTTTTTTCCTTCTATCTATCTGTTCTACTATCTGTTTGATTTCAGATTTACTGTCTTCCACATCACTAATTCTTTCTTCTGCCTATTCAAATCTGCTGTTATGTGAATCCAGCGTCTTTTTGATTTCTTGGATTGTGCCATTCATCACCATCATATCCATTATCTTTTTACGTATGTTTACAATTTCTTCAGTATGCTCTCCCAGTGTTTTTTAATATCCTTAATCTCTTCCTTGACTTCATTAAGTTGGTCCATGATATTTGTTTGGACAGCTTTTATTAGCTGTTTGATGTTCTGCATCTCTTCCTGGTTTTAGTTTGTTTTTGGAATGGGCCATGTCTTCCTGTTTCTCAGTATGGTTTGTAAATTTTTTTGGCCCTCTGGTCATCATTTTATCTTGATGGGTTTATTCAGTTGATCAGCTTCTCTATCAGCTCTAGAGTTTTATTTAGCATGTGTTTCTATGTGTGTGTTAAGTTTTCTCTTTGAAACTTTGCTCTTCTTGTTCTATTTCCTTGCTTTTCTCTATGTTCCCTTGAAGGAAAAAAGATTAGGGCCAGAGGAATCAAAAGAGGTAAGAAAGGAAAAGGAAAATAGTAATATTGATAAAAGTTAGAAGAGGGGCCATATCAGACTTCGTGAAAATGAATATTTAACTCATGTAGGCAGTATAGAGTAATAGGGGGAAAAAAATGTACTACCTACAATGGAATGGGAAAACAAATAGAGAAAAATATATAGTATGATTTAAAAGGCCAGAATGTTGAGGTGAGAGAGAAAGAATAAAGAAAGGTCTTAAAGGAAAAAGTTAATTTAAAAAAAAAAAGAAAGAAAGAAAACAGAATATGCAAGCTAGAAATCGACACCCGTGACGTTGAGGACTAATGAAAAAAGATTATAAGAACCACAACAGAAAGCAGAAGGTAGAAAGATGAAGGAAAGAAAAGAGATAGTGTTGGTAGACAAAAATCAACATACACAGAGAATGGGAAATCAAGGAAGAAGAAACACAGCAAAGAAGAAACAACCTAGCAGCACCTAATTTTTAAAAAGGGGTATGTGTGGGAGGAAGGAGGAAAGAAAAGCAGCAAACAAGCAAACATACAAAGAGAAACCAAACAAACACACAAACAACAGTCAAACAAAGCTAAGGAAGAACAGTGTTCCTTCTTGGTCACTTGTGGATCCTCTCAGCCTGCCTGTGTTCATCAAATCAGTTACCCTGTTTTGAGGCAGATTTTAACATTTAAACTAAGCTAAAGTGTTTTTTTTTTTTAAGTAAACTTTTTTTTTTTTGTATAAATAAGTGACCCAAAAGAAGACCTCTTCTGGACCACCCCCTCTGCTGAGGGGACCCTAAATAGGCTTTTGGAAACTTATCAAGCACTTCCACTTCCTGATCCCCCCCAGGGGAGCAGAAACTCTGATATTCAATGTGGCACTATAAAATTGGATGATTCTGCCCTCTCCCGAGCCTAGCCTCTGTGTCCCAGGGTGATTAGTTAAATCAGGCTTCTTCAGCAGATTCGCCTCTCCCCTTATCCCTACAACACTTCAAGCCAGCTGGTTTGCTCCCCAAAGCTGCAAGGGGGCCCAGGCAGCCAAACCCACAGAAAGAAAACCCCTCTCCACCCTCTGCCAGAACCCTCCCACTCTCAGAGAATGCTCCTTCTCACGGGGTTGCTGGCGGGAGTCGGGGCTCACCCTTGCCATTTGCCCTGAGGGTGAGGCTTAGCTGTCCAAGTCTATAATTTCCAGCTGGGGAAAAACTCACGATTTTATCTTAAGCAATCCACTTCGTTGTCCAGCTCCCTCCAGATCTATGTCTCAAAGGTCCTCTCTCCATGGGCTCCCAGAACACACCACTCAGGCAGGGGCAGTGTCTGGCAAAGGAGGATGATCCACTGATGGGTTATTGCTATTGATGTCTAGCTTTATGAGTCTTGGCTCTTGAAATTGAAACTTAGCCTATTGTTAAGGGGTGCCTAAGGGTTGCCTCCTGAGAGCCTACTTGTTGCTCAAATGTGGCCTCTCTCTAAGCCAAACTCAGCATATGAATGCATTATCTTCCTCGCAGCATGGGACATGACTCCCAGGTATGAGACTCCATGGCAATGAGGGATTACTACCAAGTGCCAACAGGTAATATAACTGGTAAAAGACCTCGAATAAAAGGGGAAAAAAGTAAAGACAAATGAGTTCATATGGTTAAGAGACTTCAAAGTGAGTCATGATGTCATACCAGAGGTAATGCTTATGGATGTCTCAGTAGGACCTCATAGGCTTCCAATGTGGATATCACCACAAATAGAGGGGCTCCTGAGGGCTCTGGAGACACCCAGGTCCTATATCAGGGCAGATAGCCCCAGAGTTTGTTGCCTCATCAGTGGGCCCTACTTTGGAATCTTTGCTCCTGAGAGTGACAGAGTTGAATTCAGATACGTCTTCCCTGCCCATGATCCATCAGTCTCTCTATTCAAACCTATATGTGGTGCTGGAGTTTGTAGGTGTACTTCCAGAGACTGGACTCTTTGGGCTGTCCATGCCCAGCTGGGCCCAGAATCTTGGTGGAGCTGCAATTCCTACTCTACAGCTCAATGGACTCACCAAGGACACCTGGTGGGGAGATAATGATAGACAATGGCCATCTAGGGAATGGAGAGAGTCTGCAGCTGCAGGCAGGATAATCCCATCCATCTTATACATGGGATATAAGTCCCCTCTCACTTGAAGGTGGAGTGGACACCACCATCCCAGACTCCTCAGGATTTCGGGGCAAGGAACGGAAGGGCAGTTGTAATATAGGGGCTTTTTCAGGACTTGGGGGTTGTCCTGAGTGATGTTGTGGTGATGGATATGGGCCATTTTACATCAGCATATACCATGCCGAACTGTGTGGGAGAGAGTGTGGGTCTCCACCCACCAAAACAATGCCATATGACCACTTGCACGTATTCATATGCCATAGAGGAATGCCCCAGGTCACCCCTCCCCATGTATCCTCCCATCACCAACACTCTGTACCAGTGATCCTCCCCTGCCACAGTTGTGACCCTTCTGTGATCCAAAACCTCACCAAAAACAAAACCAATAAATAAACAAGTAAAAACAATAAGAAAATAAAATAACAGTAGTAATAACAAATAAGACACAAAAACAAATAAAACACACAAAATTAATCTGGGTCATACTAAGGAGAATATACTGACAGTCTTACAGACAGATAGAAAAGTACACAGAAGGGATATTAGGGACCAGAGAATGAATTTTATGAAGAAAGTCAAGTATAGATTTGTAGTTTAATAATGATTTTGCCACTATATGCCAAGTCGCTTCTCTGATATTGCAAGAATTCATTAGTTTCCTTCACATGTTTATCAATTTCCTAATTCCTGGAGGAAAAAATTATTTAGTGTCTACTACATGTTTGACTCTAAGCCAATCATGGTAAAAACAAATATTAAATCACTCTCATAGCTTGACATAAATATATAGTGTTTATGGGAAGCGGCTGTGGCTCAATCAGTGGGGCTCCCGTTTACCATATGGGAGGCCCCGGGTTCGGTTCCCGGGGCCTCTTGGTTAGGGCAGGCCCGCCCGCACGGCGTGGTTGGCTGACCCAGCGAGCACAAGCAGCAAGGGGGGGATAAATGAATAAATAAATAAAATCTTAAAAAATATATATATATATATATATATATATAGTGTTTTGATAAAAAAAATATTTTCTAATCAATAGGGAATTTTCTTTATATCAGTTGGAGGGTTAAACTTTTAATATAACTCCTATCATTATTCCTCACATAGAGTTGATGTTAACATCATAATTATCATTATTATCATTGTTATATTAGCCATCTTTAGATGAGGAATATTAGACCTAGAAATCTTCAGAAATTTACTCAACATCAGAGTGAATGAGCAGCAATGAACTAGATCTCTTTTCATGCATTAAAAAAAAATAAACGCCCTTGTCCTCTACTTTATATTTGAATTCATAACCTCCATAAATAATTAAATTTAATGTACTATTATAATTAATATTATAAAATATTTTAAAGACACTAAAGTTCAAGTTTCCCATATAGAAACCCTCAAAAAATTCATCCTAGCAAGATAGGATGTCAGATATTCTTGTTTGACAATTTTCCTTAATCTGGGCAAACATGGAATAAACAAAATGTTAGAGTGGCAATAGCAAGTTAATGTATGCAACTATCTGGTACCACATATGTAATCTTCCTATTTACAAGAAGTATTCTATATAGTTTTAATGATGATTGCTTATAAAAAAGCATATGATTGCCAACTAAATGCTTAAATTTCATTTTGTGCTATAACATATTTCCCTTGTTTGAAACTTTATATTTTTTATATCAGTGAATATAACTCCTTATGAGTTCCCAAATGAGAGAAGGAAAATGTATTTGGATATTGTAAGTGTCAGATATTTTAGTTACAGACTATATAATCTATTCTACTGTTTTTACAAGGAAGTAATGTTGGGCATCTTAGGAAACCTCACAGAATTTTTGGGAGTAGTAGAGGAACAGAATTTAGGCTACTTAGAGTAACAAGAGTCAAAACTGCACTGAAAACTTTCTCTAGAGACCTATTCTTACTGCTGATCCCATATTCACTTTCATTCTATTACAACAGATAAAATGTCACTGATATTGCTAACCTTACAAATAAGAAGTAATACCTGGTATTGGTACCAACACAATGAATTTCCATTCTCAATCTTGTTTTATATAAATCAGATTCAAATGAAAGTTTCCCACAGGTAGATACATCAGATGGGTGGAAGCTAAGACACATGCCTGCCACTTGTCCTCAAGGGTGTTTGGAAAATATAACCAAGGAACAGTCTGTGATGATTAAAATATGTGAAGCACATGTTCAAAAGTTTTAGACTGCATCAAGTGAGGGAAGTCACCCTATATATATCCACTGCTGTTACTTCAGCTATAAAAGACAGAAATATTTCACACCCTTATCCCACATCCCAGGGAAGATGTGATCAGATGAGTTGTATAATATTTTAATGTGTTTCAATCGGTCTTTGTACAATAATTCAAAGGGTACAATGGAGAATAGGGGAGCAGTTTTCAAGTGTTTGTGTTTTAAATCAATTAGAGGATAAAACAAACTACAAAACAATGAGATTTACTACATATAAATGGTATTTAGGGGAGGGAGAGGGGAAAATAGGTGTAATAAGGGGTCATTTTCAGGACTTGGGAGTTGTCCTGAATGATGTTGGAATGACAGAAACAGACCATTATATATATTGTCGTAACTTACAAAATTGTGCAGAAGAGAGTTTAAATTAGAATGTAAACTATAATCTACACTTAGTGGCAATGCTCCAATATGCATTCATCAATTGTAACAAATATAATACACTAATGAAGGATGTTGATAATGTTAGAAATTGTGGGAGGGGTAGGTATTGGAACATATGAGAATCTTTTACATTTTTTATGTATCATTTAAGTAATGTAAGTATCTTTAAAAAAATAAAAATTAAATAAAAGATAAGGACTTGAAACATTTGAAAGCATGGGAGGGGAGTGTTACTGGTATTCCAATTACTTTTTGTAAGGTTTTCAATTTTGAAACTATGAAAAGATTTTATATATTTGTATATATATATATATATATATATATACACATTCATACCTATATATATATTCAAAAACGGAGCACGAAAATACCATAATATTGAAAATGAAGGGAAGAATTAAATTTAAATTATTTCAAATGGTTAATATATATGCAAAATAAAAGAGTTTAATGTAGGAGTATCTCAAATAACTGTTTATCATAGTGCTTTGTTATATACATAAGAATAAAGAAAAACACTTCTTATATAAACATTTGAATTCTAATCAGTTTGTTTTATACTGTGGCATATTTTACAATTCTGAGTTTACACTGGGTTTTCTTTAGAATTGAGCAAACAAGAAAAGAGAAAGTGGGAAAAAAAGGGTGTCAGGTTGTCTCGGTGGAATTAAATTGTATATCTGGTGTGAGGCATGGGTTCAAATACATTCCTTTGCAGGAGGCTATGCAGATGTCACAGTACTATTTTTTTGAAATGGCTATTCTTTCCCCATTGAATGGTCTTGGTACCCTTGTAAAAAATAAGTTGTTTTCTTACAAAAAAAAGTGGAGAGAAAGCAAGGACCTATCTAAAAGATATGCTTTAGATATATATACAACAGGAAGATGCTCTGTGTCATCAAGGAGAGTACTTGAAAGATAAAGAGGCCAATGTAAAACCACAAGCAAATACAATAAGAGGAACAGAAAGTCAAATTGAAACCCTACCACACACAAAAAAACACCACCAAATAAAACCCTAGAGTAGAAAGAAAAGCTAACCAACCAAATAAATCCATCAAGATAAACAGATGCTGAGACCCCAAAAAAATTTATAAGAAATACTAAGAAACAGGAAGACATGGCCCAGTCTGACAAACAAACTAAAAAACAGGAGGAGATGAAGAACACAGAAAAACTAATCAGGGATGTCAGAAAACATATCATGAATCAATTTAATGAAATCAAGGAAGAGATTAAGGATATAAAGAAGGCACAAGAACATACCGAAAAATGTAAATATGCATAAAAAGGTAATGGATATGATTGTGATTAATGGAATAGTGCAAGAAATAAAAAAAATATGCTGAAAGCGCATAACAGCAGATTTGAACAGGCAGAGGAAAGGATCACCAAAGTGGAAGACAGTTCATCTGAAATCAGACAGATAGTACAACAAATAGATAAAAAGATAGAAAAAATCCAGCAATGGTTTAGAACTTGAATGACAACACAAAACACACAAACCTATGCATTATAGGTATCCAAGAAGGAGAAGAGAAGGCAAAGGAGAAAGAAGGAGTGTTGGGGGAAATAATGGCTAAAAATATCCCAACTCTATTGAGAACATAGATGTACATGTCCAGGAAGCAAAGCACACCCTAAACAATATAAACCCAAACTGGCCTATCCCAAGACATATACTGCCCAAACTGTCCAACGCTTAGGACAAAGAGTGAATTCTGAAAGCAGAAAGAGCAAAGAGATTCATCGCATGCAAAGGAAGATCAATATGATTAAGTGCTGATTTCTCATGTGAAACCATGTAGGAAGGAAGGCAGTAATATGACATAGTTAAAGTGCTAAAATAAAAACAACATCCAGGCAAGAACAATCTATCCAGCAAAGCTGGCATTAAAAAATGAGGATGAGTTCAAAATATTCACAGATAAACAGAAATTAAGAGAATCTGTCAAAAAAGAAATCTGTCCTTCAAGAAATACCAAAGGAAGTTCTGCAGGTTGAAAGGAAAAAAAGGAGAGAGAGAGTTGGGGGAGAGTGTAAGAACAAATAAAAAGAGAAATAAAAACAACATATGGCATAAAAAAACCTAAAGAAAATATGATAATGTAAATAATTCCTTGACAGTAATAATATTGATTGTTAATGGTTAAACTATCCAATCAAGAGACACACATTGGAAGAATGGATAATGAAATATGATCCATCTATATGCTGTCTGCAAGAAACTCGCCTTAGACCCAGGAATGCAAGAGAGCTTAATGTGAATGTTGGAAAACAATTTTATATGCAAACCATAACCAAAAAAAGGGTGGGAGTAGCTATACTAATAACAAACAAAATTGACTTTAAATGAAAACTGTTGAAAGAGGCAAAGAAGGCCACTATACATTAACAAAAGTGGTAATCTATCAAAAAGAAAGAAAAGTAGTAAGCATTTATGCATCTAACTGGGGCACTTCAAAATACAAAACAAAAATATTGAAAAAACCAAGTGGATAAATAGATGCCTCAACAGTTATATTGGGGAGCTTTAATACACCATTATCACCGTTAGACAGAACATTTCAACAGAGAATTAATAAAGTAACAAAGACCTTCACTAATACGTTAGATAATCTGGACCTATTAGACATATATATATATATTACACCCAATAAAGAGGGATAAATAAATATACTTCACAGGTGCACATGGATCATTCTCCAGGAAGGACAACATGCTAGGCCACAGAAAAACTCACAATGCATTCAGAAAGATTGAAATTATACAAAATAATTTCTCTGCCCATAGTGGAATGAAACTGGGAACTCAATAAGGGGCACAGAACTAGATTAGGCACAAAGACATGGAAGTTAAACAACACACTCTTAGCAATCAGTGGGTCAAGGAGGAATTGTAAAAGAAATCAATACCTTGAAATGATTGAAAATAACAACACAACATACCAAAATCTATGGGATGCAGTACAAGCTATACTGAAATGGAAATTCATAGCCCAAAAACATCTGTATTTAAAAAGATGAAAGAGCTAAAATCAAAGATCTAACTGTATAACTGGAGGAATTAGAAAAAGAACAACAAACTAACCCCGAAGCAAGTAGAAAGAAGGAAATAAAAAAAAGATTAGATCAGAGTTAAATGAAATTGAAAATAAGAAAGCACTAGAAAAATAAGCAAAATCAAAAACTGATTCTTTGAGAAGATAAATAAATTTGACAAGCCCTTAGCTAGACTAATAAAGAAAAAAAAGGGAAAATACAAATACATGAAATAAGAAACGAGAAAGGGGATATCACCCATGACTCTACAGAAATAGTGGACATCACCATCCCAGTCCCCTCTGGATTGGGGGAAGAACTATGGACTAGAGTGGACTTGATGGTATTCTCTTGTTCACATATGGTGATTCTAGCAATGCAAGAAATTATAACAATGAGGTGGAGCCAGTGGCCACTTGACACTTTTGGGGTAGGGAGGGGATGAGCAGTTGAAATACAGGGGCTTCTTGGGGAGTTGGAGGTTATCCTGAGTACTGTTGTGGCAACGGATGTAGGCCATTTTAAATCAGCACACACCACTCAGAACTGAGTGGGAGAGAGTGTGGTCTACAGTGCAAACTGTGGTCTATGGTTGGTGGCAAGGCTCCAGGATGTGTAAGTTCATTGAGGGTGGTGGGCCACACTGTGGGAGATGTTTGTGTGGGATGTGATGGGAGGTGTGGGAGGTGGGCAACATGGGAATCCCAGTGGGTTCCATGTAATATTTTGGGTAATCTAAGCACCTCTTAAAATATATGTGTATATATATATATATATATAAACAACAATTTTGTAAACAAATACACATATATGCATATATATTTATACATCATTTTGCAAATGTTTGTATGTATTGTGAGAATTTTGATTTTCACCCATAATAATAATAAAAAAAGAATATTATAAGAGGATACTTTGAAAAATTTTATGATAACAAGATGGATAATTTAGAGGAAATAGAAAAAGTCCTAGAAACACACAAGCAGCCTACACTGATGAAAGAAGATATTGATGAAATCAACAGACCAATCACAACTAACGAGATTGAATTAGTCATCAAAAATCTCCCAACTACAAAGAGCCCATGACCAGATGGCTTCATAGTTGAATTCTGCCAAACATTTTGGAAAGAACTAATACCAATCCTGTATGAACTCTTCCAGAAATAGAAGTGGAGGAATTTTGCCTAACTCATTCTATGATGCCGACATCACTTTAATACCAAGGCCAAACAAAGATGCCACAAGAAAGGAAAACTATAGACCAATCTCTCTAATTAACCCAAATGCTAAAATCCTCAACAAAATACTTGCTAATCGTATACAACAACTCATCAAACAAATTATACACCATGACCAAGTGGGTTTCAACTCTGGTATGGAAGGATAGTTCAACATAAGAAAATCAATCAATATAATTCACCAAATAAACAGATCAAAAGAAAAAAATCACATAATCACCTCTATTGATGGAAAAAAGCATTTGGCAACACACAGCACAATTTCCTGATAAAAACACTTCAAAAGACAAGAATAGAAGGAAACTACCTCCACATGATAAAGGGTATATATGAAAAACCCACAGTCAGCATCATATTCAATGGTGAAATTCTAAAACCTTTCCCTCTAAGATCTGGAAAAAAGACAAGGATGCCCACTTTTACCACTCTTATTTAACATTGCATTAGAAGCACTTGATCAAGCACTTAGGCAAGAAAAATATATAAAAGGCATCCAAATTGGAAAGGAAGAAGTAAAAATTTCACTATTTGCAGATGACATGATCCTATACATAGAAAGTCTTGAGAAATCTACAACAAAGCTTTAGAGCTCATAAATGAATTCAGTAAACTGGCATGTCATAAGATCAAAGTGCAAAAATCTATAACATATCTGTACACCAATAATGAGCAAATTGAGGAAGAAATCAAGAACAAAAATCCCATTTAAATAGCAACTAAAAGAATCAAATACCTAGGAATAAATTTAAATAAAAGTGTAAATGACTTGTACACAAAAAGCTACACAACAATGTTGAAGGAAATTAAAGAAAACCTAAATAAATGGAAGAAATTTCCCTGTTCATGGACAGGAAGACTAAACATCTTTAAGTTATCTCTCCTACCCTAACTGATTTACAGATTTAATGCAATTGCAATATAAATTACCACAGCATTTATTTTATTTTATTTTAATATATATTTTAAAAGATGCTTAGATTACATAAATGTTACACAAAAATTACAAGGATTCCCATGTTCCCCACCTTCCACACCTCCCATAACATCCCACATTAACATCTTTAATTAGTGTGTCACATCACCTGCAATGGATATACACATGCTGGGGCTTTGCCATTAAGAATGGACCATAGTTCACATTGTAGACCACACACTCTCCCACACAGTTCTGCATGTTATATTCTGATGTAAAATGGCCTATATCTGTTTTTGTAATGTCACTCAGGATAATTCCCAAGTCCTGAAAAAGCCCCTGTATTACAACTGCTTTTCCCTTCCCTGCCACAAATGTGTCCAGTGGCCACTGGCTCCACCTCACTGTTGTAATTTCTTCCATTACTTGAATTACACTATGTCTACAACAGAATACCAGTGAGCCCACTCTAGTCCATAGCTCTTCCCCCAATACTGAGGAGTTTGGGATGCTGATGTCCACTAAACCTCCAAGTGAGAGAGGCCTTATATACCATGGGTACGATGGATGGGATTATCCTACTTGCAGTTGCAGACTCTCTCCATTCACTGGAATGGCCGTTGTCCATCATCATCTCCTCATCAGGTGACTTGGGTGAGTTCATTGAGCTGTAGAGTAGGAGTTGCAGCTCCACCAAGATACCAGGCACAGCTGGCACATGGGCAGGCCAAGGTCTCCAGTCTCTGAAAGTGCACCTACAAACTCCAGGACTACATATAGGTTTGAATAGAAGGGACCGATGGATCATGTGCAGGGAGGACTTATTTGAGTCCAACCCTGTCACTCTCAGGAGCACAGATTCCAAAGTAGAGCGCACTGACAAGGCATCAATCTCTGGAGCTATCTCCCCTTATATAGGACCTGGGTGTCTCCAGAGCCCTCAGGAGCCCCTCTGTGTGGGGTGATATCCACTTTAGTGTTCTATGAGATCCTACTGAGCTGTGCATAAGCGTTACCTCCAGGATGACCTCTTGACTCTCTTTGAAGTCTCTTACCCACATGAACTCATTTGTCTTTACCTTTTCCTCATTTTATTCAAGGTCTTTTTACAGTTGTATTGCCAGTTGGCACTTGGTGTCAATCCCTTGTTGCCAGGGAGGCTCATCCCCAGGAGTCATGTCCCATGCTTGGGGGAAGGTAATGCATTCATATGCTGAGTTTGGCTTAGAGAGAGGCCACATTTGAGCAACAAGGAGGGTCTCAGGTGGCAACCCTTAGGCAGCCCATAACAGTAGGCTAAGATTCGATTACAAGAGCAAAGACTTGTAAGGCTAGTCATCAATAACAAGAACCCATTCTAAGTATTTCATATAAGTGAGATATAGATAGTATTGAAAGTGACACAGTATTGACAATGTACTTAATGTCAAAGAATTGTCCAGTTAAAATAGTTAAAATGATTTTTGTTACATATTTTACTACAATTAAAAATAAATAATTTTTAAAACCAAAAAAAAAAAAGAACCCATTAGTGGACCATCCTCCTTTGCCAGGGGACTGTTGCTGCTCCCTTTGAGAATGTGGCAGAGCTCTCCATGCTGGGAATTCAGTATTCCTTCATTTATTGAGTGATTGTCCACCCACTGAGACCATGTCCCATCCTTGAAATTTGGACAATTTTATATATCTTTCATGTATATTCAGATGAACTTCCTCCCATGATTCCCCCATCCCAGACACCCCCCCACTAATGATCCCGTTGTAATAAACCTTCTGTGATCTAAACCTCTCTTGAAGATGAAGCTCATACTGAGTTGGAAATGCTAAGTATGAAATTTATTTGCAAGGCAAGGGGCACAGAATAGCCAAAGACATATTGAAAAAGAAAAACAGAATCAGAGGAATCACATTACCTGACTTTAAAACATACTACAAAGCTACAGTGTCCAAAGTTGCATGGTATTGGCACAAGCATGCACATACTGACCAATGCAACCTAATTCAGAGTTCTGATATAGTTCCTCACATATGCAGTCAACTGATATGCAATAAGGCAACTAGGCCCACTCAACTAGGGGAGAATGGCGTCTTCAACAAATGGTGCTTGTAGAATTGGATATCCATATCCAAAAGATTGAGAAACACCATCTCACACCTTATACAAAAATTAATTGAAAATGGATCAAAGATCTAAATATAAGAGTCAAGACAATAAAAGTCTCGGTAGATAATGTAGGGAAGCATCTACAAGATATTGTATTAGGAAATGGTTTCATGAACTTTGCAACCAAAGCTTGAGAAATGAAAGAAAAAAATAGATAAATGGGACCCCCATGCAGCCTACCCAATGGGAGAAAAATATTTGGTAACCATTCATCATGGTTAAGCTAATGTGTCAACTAGGCCAGGTAATTGTGCTCAGTTGTTTGGTCAAGCAAGAACTGGACTGATTGTAATGCAAGGAAATTTATGGATTTATTCAATTGTGAGTTTACTTCATAGATAGCTGATTACATCTGCATCAATCAGGAAGATTGCCATCAGCAATGAGTGAGGCTTTATCTATCAGTTGAATGCCTTAAAAGGGGAATTGATTTCAGCATTCAGAGAGAATTTCCTGACTTGTCTTTGGACAGCTGAAGTCTCTGGAAATTCATCAAAGACCTTCACTGGACTTTCACCAGATGTCCTGGTTTGCAGCCTGCCTGCCAATCCTGGACTTGTGCATCCCCAAGGTCACTTGAGAAACTCTTAAAAAATCTCATGCTGTTGACAGATATCTCCTGTTGATTCTGTTTCTCAAGATAACCCTGACTAATACGGTTTTGTTTTGTTTAAGGAACAGAGTCTTAAACATGGGCTGTTTGAGGTGGTTCTGGGAGTTTACCAATTGGCTCTCTAACTGGACTCAAAGATACTAATGACTCCCTTTCCAATAATGAAGAGGCTGATAACAGTCCATGGCATGAGTTGGCAATAGAGATATACAAAATATCATTACTGTATTCCCATACTTCCATGCTTATAAGAAGCAAGGATCTGGGTGAGAGTGTTTTCAACAGTGTAACAGAGTTTTCTGGGATCAAAGGTATAATTATGTTGGCTGGCTCCTCCTAGATACTCTGGATACAGCTACAAAAGAAAGAAATGAGCTAAAGATTTCAATTTTGAAACTTAAAATGCTGCATAAATGATGTATAAGTTTCTATGTTTGCTCTGAAAGAAATTCTTGTCTCCTGTAACTACAGGCTTGAGATATCTGAGAACTAAACTTAGACTCTCATTGTACAAGTGGCAGATTTACAAAGGAAACTAAAATCTCAATCTTGCAGGGTTTCTGCAAGTTAAAGTGAAGGCATTGATTGGAAAGGAGTCGAGCCCAGATGATTGGAATGGAGACATATGGGATGATGATAATATTGGTGGGGATATTGGAACCTTAAATTCTGCTGAGACTTTACCAGATAACCCTGCGATGGCCTGCCCTGTGGAGACCACACCTTGTCAACTTTGTATCAACCAGCCTCCAGCCTCCCACAGGGAGTCCAAACCTCCTTCCAGCCCTGAGGTGTGTACCAGCCAAAATGAAGCCTGCACTGCCCAGTCTCTGGCCTGCCCCAGGGAGTCTGGGCCTCCTCCCAGGCCAGAGGGAGGTACAGCCAAACTCCAGCATGCACTGCCTAACCTCCAGTCTGCCCTGAGGAATCTGCCTTCCAACCCCTGCCTAAAGAGAATAATCCTGTCTCACCAGAATAAAATTCAAAGGAATTACCTGAGGTCAGTAGCTTGCAAGACTATTCTAATCCTTCTCCTTACCCACCCCCACCACTCCTCTTCTCTTCCAGACAATATATTAGACTAAAATCACATCAGGCCCCAAAGGTGAAATACAATGTGTGACCCACGAGAAACTGCACTATACTCTGAAAGAACTGCATGAGTTTTCCAAATTATATAGACAGAAATCAGGGAAATAATGTGGCAATGGATACAAAGGGTATGGGATTATGGTGGAGAGAATATAAAATTGAATCAGACTGAATTTATTGATATGTAACCACCAACCAGAAATTCTGGATTCAAAAGCTGTAGCTTGAGGGCTCAGAAAGTACTCTAATAGTTTATTTGAATGGCTGAGTGAAACATGGGCCAAAAAGATGGCTTAACATGTCTGAGGTTGATATGCCTGATTTGCCCTGGTACACAATAGAAGAGGGAATTCAAAGGCTTAGAAAGATTGGAATGCTAGAATGGACTTAATATTTAAGACCTACCCACACACCCCAGGAATATCCAGAGGACACACCTTTAACCAGGATTGTAAGGAATAAATTTGTAAGGCTAACTCCATCTTCCCTGAAGAGCTCTGTGGTTGCTCTTCTCAATAGTTCAGATATTACTGTAGGGAGGACTGTAATGGAATTAGAATTCTTGAACATTATGGGAATGATCAGATCTGGAACTTTAAATGTCAAGTATCAGCAATTCATCACCAAAGAAAAGGTGGGCATGGCTACGGCAAAGAAAGGGAGAATCAAAGCCACCCTCAGAATAATCGGAGTCATATAGTGTTATGGCAATCGCTAATAGATCATGGGCACCTAGAAGTGAAATAGATGAGCAATCTACTAAATGTATTCTGGACCTGTTTAAGCAGAAGAGTTCTAGGTCAAGTGAACAAAACCCTAACTCAAATTACAGATGCAGAGAATCACGGCCCCTTAATCATTCCTACACTTGAAACAGTTTATAGACCCAGAGCCCCTTGAATGAGGAGAATTTCAGGACCCTTTCAGGAAGGATCCTGTTAAACTGCCAAAAATATAAACTGTTAATCTTCCTCCCACCCTTCCCCAAAGAGACCTATGGCCTTTTACAAGAGTAACTATGCATTGGGGAAAAGGAAATGATCAGACATTTCTAGGATTATTAGACACTGGCTCAGAAGAGAAATTAATCCCAGGAGACCCAAAACATCACTGTGGTCTACCAGTCAGAATAGGGGCTTATGGAGGTCAGGTGATGGAGTTTTAGCTTAGTTCAGTCTCGCAGTGGGTCCAGTGGTTATTTGGTTATTTCCCCAGTTCGAGAATGCATAATTGGTAGAAATGCTCAGTAACTGGCAGAATCCCCACATTGGATCCCTGACTTGTGGAGTGAGAGCTATTATGGTAAGAAAGGTCAAGTGGAAGCCACTAGAACTGCCTCTGCCTAGAAAAATAGTAAATCAAAAGCAACACTGATTCCTAGAGGTATTTCAGAGATTAGTGCCACCAACAAGGATTGAAGGATGTAGGGGGTGGTGATTCTCATAGGGGAAAGAACTGTGAGTTAGAGTGGACTAACTGGTATTCTACTATAGACATATTTGCTTCTAGCAATGGAAGAAATTACAACATTGATGTGGAGGCAGTGGCCACTGGAGTCTCTGGGGGCAGGAAGAGGAAAAACAGTTGTAATACAAGGGCTTTTTCAGGACTTAGGAATCATCCTGAATGACAACGAAACGACAGATATAGACCATTTTATATCATCCAATAACATGCAGAACTGTGTGGGAGAGAGTGTAGACTACAATGTGAACTATGGTCCATGCTCAGTGGCAATGCACCTGGATGTGTTTATCAATTGCAATGAATGTGCCACACTAATGAAGGAGTTGTTTATGTGTGTGGGTGTGAGAGTTGTGGGGAGTGGGGCCTATGGAAATGCCCATATTTTTGTGTAACATTTATGTAATCTAAGTATCTTTAAAAAATTATTTTAAAAAATAGCAATACCGGATATCTGGAGGAAATGCAGAGATTAGTGCCTCCATCAAGTATCTGAAGAATGCAGGGGTGGTGATTCCCATCATATCCCCATTCAATTTTCCTACTTGGCCTGTGCAGAAAACAGATGGAATTTGGAGGATGACAGTAGATAATCATAAACTTAACCAAATGGTGACTCCAATTGCAGATACTGTCCCAGATGTGGTATCATTGCTTGAGCAAATCAACACATCCCCTGCTCCCTGGTATGCAGTTGTTGATCTGGCAAATGCTTTTTTCTCAATTGCCAATAGTAAGGACCACCTAGAAACAGTATGCTTTCAGCTGGCAAGTCGAGCATTATACCTTTACTGTCCTGCATAAGGGGTATATCAACTCTCCAGCCCTATGTCATAATATTGTCCACAGAGACCATGATTGTCTCTCCCTCCATAAGACATCACACTGGCCCATTATATTGTTGATATCATGTTGATAGGACATAGTGAGCAAGAAGCAGCAATAACTCTAGACTTATTGGTCAGGCATTTGCATGAAAGAGGATGGGAGATAAATCCAACAGAAATACAGGGGCCTTCCACCTCAGTGAAATTTCTAGGTGTCCAGTGGTGTGAGGTATGTCTGGATAGCCCTTCTAAAGTGAAGGATAACCTGTTGCATCTGGCCCCACCTACATCCAAAAATGAGGCACAATGCTTAGTTGGTCTGTTTGGGTTTTGGAGACAACACATTTCTCCTTTGGGTGTGCTACTCTGGCTTATTTACTGAGAGACCAGAAAAGCTGCTAGTTTTAATTGGGGACTGGAACTAGAGGAAGCTTTGCAACTAGTCCAGGCTGCTGTGCAAGCTGCACTACTACTTGGGGCATATGATCCAGAGATCCAAAAGTGCTGGAATTTTCAGTGGCAAAAAAAGATGCTGTCTGGAGCCATTGGTAGGCCCATATAGGAGAATCACAACCAGACCATTAGGATTTTGAAGCAAAGCCCTGCCATCCTCTGAAGATAACTACTCTTCTTTTCAGAAACAGCTTTTGGCCTGCTACTGGGCCTTAGTAGACACTGAATGCTTAACCAAATGCCATCAAATTACCATAAGACCTGTGTTGCCAATCATGAGCTAGGTCTTGTCTGTCCCACCAAACCACAAAGTTGGACATGCACAGCAGCACTCAATAATTAAGTAAAAGTGTTACATACAAGATAGGGCTTGAGCAGGCCCTGAAGACACAAGTAAATTTCATGAGGAAGTAGACCAAATGCCCAGGATCACCACACTTGCTATATTACCTTCTCTTTCACAGGGCACAGCTTTGGCCTCTTGTGGAGTCCCTAACAATCAGTTGACTGAGGAAGAGCACACTCGGGCCTGTTTTACAGATGGTTATGCATGCTATGCAGGTATGACCCGAAAGTGGACAGCTGCAGCACTGTAGCCCATTTCTGGGAAACCCCTGAAGGATAGTGTTGAGGGAAAACCTCCGAGGGGGCAGAACTTTGAGCAGTGCACCTTGTTGTTCACTTTTCTTGGAAGAAGAAATGGCCAGAGGTGCATTTGTACAGATTCATGGATTATTGCCAATGGTTTGGCTGGATGGTCAGGGACTTGGAAGGAACATGATTGGTAAATTGGTGACAAAGAGGTATGGGGAAGAGGTATGAGGATAAACATTTCTGAGTCAGCAAAATATATGAAACTATTTGTGTTCCATGTGAATGCTAACCAGAGGGTGTTTTTTAGAAGAGGAAATTTTTTAAATCAATTGGATAAGATGACCTGCTCTGTGGTTAACACTCAGCCTCTTTTCCCAGGCACTCATGTCATTGTCCAATGGGCTCATATACAAAGTGACCATGAAGGTAGGGATGGAGGTTATGCATGGGCTCAGCAACATGAACTTCCCCTCACCAAGGCTTGACTTGGCTACAACCAACACTGAGTGCCTAATCTGCCAGCAGCAGAGACCCACACTCTGCACCCAGTATGGCACCATTTCCTAAGGTGATCAGCCTGCTACCTGGTGGCAGGTTGACTATATTGGACCCCTTTCACCATAGAAGGGGCATTGATTTGTTTTAAGATGAATAGCTGTATACTCCAGATATGGGTTTGCATTTCCTGCATGCAAAGTTTCTTCCCAAATTATCATCCGTGGAATTACTGAATGTCTTATCTATAAACATGACACTCCACACTGCATTGCTTCTCATCTAGGAGCCCATTTCACAGCAAATGATGTGCAAGAATGGGTATGTGCCATGGAATTTACTAGTCTTGCCATGTTCCCCATCATCCTGGAGTAGCTGGATTGATAGAGTGATGGAATGGTCTTCTGAAGACTAAATTATGGTGCCAGTAGGTGACAATACCTTGCAGGGTTGGGACAATGTTCTCCAGGTGCTGTTCTCAATCAGCATCCACTCTATGGTGCTGTTTCTCCCATAACCAGGATTCATGGGTCCAGGATACAAGCGGTATTACCTCTAGTGACCTTCTCAGAAAATTTTTGCTTCCTGTCCCTGCAGCCCCAAATTCTGCTGGTTTACTGGTCTTAGTCCCAAAAGGAAGAGTGCTGCCACAAGGGAACACAACAATCATTCCATTGAGGTGGAAGTTATCATGGCCACCTGGCCAATATGGGCTCCTTTTACTTGTGAATCAATAGGCAAAGAAAGGAATTGCTGTACTGGCTGGGGTGATTGATACTGACTATCAAGAGAAAAAAGGACTGCATCTTCATAATGAGGGTATAAAGATTTTGCCTGGAATACAGGAGATCCTCTAGGGTATCTCCTAGTACTTCCTTGCTCTGTGATTAAATTCAATGGAAAATTACTACCACACAATCCAAGAAGGACTAACAATGACCCAGAACCTTCAAGAATGAAATTTCGGGTCACACCACCAGGCAAAGAACCACAGCCAGCTGAAGTGCTTGCTGTGGGTAATGGGAACATGGAATGGTAGTGGGAGAAGGTGATGATAAACAAGAACTTTGTCCACGTGAACAATTACAGAAACAAGGACTGTACGAGTCAGGAATCTTCCTCCCTTATTTCATTATGAGTATGTTGTATATGTACACAAAACAAATTTTGTTTTATTCCCCAACATTTTCCCTTACCTAAGTTGTATTAGTTTCATGTTATAATATTTAAGGATGTCAAGTTTAAGAGTGAATATTACCCAAAAGTTTTCACCCTATTCTGTAGGGAATTAATCTGTTTCCAGTTGTACAAAGGAAAGTTTAATATTGTTAGGTGGAAATACATATATGCCTGCCTGTTATTCTTTTTCCTTATAGAAAATGTAGGGGTTAAGGTAATGGTTATGGTTGCTAAGTTGACAAGGAATGGACTGTGATGGTTAGGCTAATGTGTCAACTCAGCCAGGTAATTGTGCCCAGTTGTTTGGTCAAGCAAGCACTGGCTTAATTGTAATACAAGGACATTCGTGGACTTTAGTCATTGGTTAGTTTACTGCATAGATCACTGATTACATCTGCATCAACCAGGGAGATTGCCGTCAGCAGTAAGTGAAGCTTTATCCAATCAGTTGAATGCCTTAAAATAGGAAGTGATTTCTGCATTCAGAGAGAATTACCCAACTCGTCTTTGGACAGCCATCATCTCCCAGAAACTCGACAAGGATCTTCATTGGACTTTCATTGGAGCCTCTGTTTTGCAACCTGCCCATGGAGCCTGGACTTGTGCACCCCCATGGTCACATGAGAGTCTCTTATAAAATCTCATACTGTTTACAGATATCTTCTGTTGATTCTGTTAGCCTAGAGAACCCTGATTAATACAAGTAGTGGAAGTGGGCATTCTTTTCTTGTTCCAGATCTTAGAGTAAAAGGTTTTGGTATTTCCCATTGAATATAATGTTAGCTGTGGGTTTACTATATATACCCTTTTTCATGTTGAGGAAATTTTCTTTTATTCCTATCTTTTGAAGTGTTTTTATTAGGAAATAGTGCTGTATTTAGTAGAATGCTTTTTTTGCACCTATAGAGATGATTATGATTTTTTTTTTCAATCTGTTAATGTGGTGTATTACATTGATTGATTTTCTTATGTTGAACCATTCTTGCATACCAAGGATGAAACCCACTTTCCTTTCTATGGTGTATAATTCTTTTGATGTTTTGTTGAATATGATTGGTAAGTATTTTGTTAAGGATTTTAGCATCTGGGTTCATTAGAGTGATTGGTCTATAGTTTTCCTTTCTTGTGGTGTCTTTGTTTGGCTTTGGTATTAAGGTGATGTTGGCATCAAAGAATGAGTTAGGCAATATTCCTTTCACTTATATTTTTTGGAAGAGTTTAAACAAGATTTGTGTTAGTTCTTTCCAGGACGTTTGATAGAATTCACCTGTGAAGCCATCTGGTTCTTATTGGGAAGGTTTTTGATGACTATTTCAATCTCACTACTTGTGTTTTTTCTGTTGACTTCATCCATTTCTTCTTTCATCGATGTAGGCTCCTTGTATGTTTCTAGGAATGTGTCCATTTCCTCTAAATTATCCATTTGTTGGCATACAATTTTTCAAAGTATCATCTTATGATGTTCTTTATTTCTGTGGGTTCATTGGTGATATGCCCTTTTTTGTTTCTTATTTTATGCATTTACATCTTCTCTCTTTTTTCTTTGTTTGTCTAGATAAGGGCTAGATTGTCCATTTTATTAATTTCTCAAAGAATCACGTATTGGTTTTGCTTATTTTTTCTAGTGCTTTCTTATTTTTTATTTCATTTAATTCTGCTCTAATCTTTGTTATTTCCTTTTTCTACTTCCATTGGGGTTATTTTGTTTTCGTTTCTCATTCCTCCAGTTGTGCAGTTAGGTCTTTGATTTTAGCTCATTCTTCTTTAATATAGGCATTTGTGGCTCGGAATTTCTCTCTCAGTGCAGCTTTTGCTGCATCCCATAGGTTTTTATGTTTGGTTGTCATTTTGATTTGTTTCAAGGTTGTTACTCGTTTTTTGTGATTTCCTTCTTGACCCACTCTTTGTATAATTGTGTCTTGTTTAACTTCCATATTTTTGTTCCTAATGTGGTTCTGTGCCCCGTGCTGATTTCCAGCTGCATTCCATTATGGTCAGAGAAATCATTTTCTATAATTTAAATCTTTCTGAATTCATTGTGAGTTGTTCTGTGGCCTAACATGTGGTCTATCCTTGAGATCAATCCATGTGCACTCGAGAAGAATGTATATCTCAGTGTATTTGGGTTTAATGTTCTGTCTTTTTTATATCTTTTAGTTCCAAATCTAATATATTATTCAAGGTCTTTGCTTATTTATTGATTCTCCATCGAGGTTTTTCTGTCTAATGGTGATAATGGTGCATTAAATTCATCCACTATAATTGTTGAGGGATTTATTTCTCCATTTAGATCTTCTAATGTTTGTCTCATGTATTTTGAAGCACCCTGGTTAGGTACATAAATGTTTATGATTGTTCTTTCTTCTTGATAGATTACCCCTTTTATTAATATATAGTGGCCTTCTTTATCTCTTACAATAATTTTGCATTGAAGCCTATTTTGGCCGATATTAGTATAACTACTAAGGCCCTTTTTTGGTAATTGTTTGCATGTAAAATTTTTTTCCAACAATTCACTTTCATGCTCCCTGTATCCTTGGGTCTAAGATGTTTTTCTTTTAAACAGCATATAGATGGGTCATATTTCCTTATCCATTCTACCAATCTTTGTCTCTTGATTGGAGAGTTTAATCCATTAACAGTCAATGTTATTATTGCCAAGGGATGGCTTACATTAGCCATATTATCTTTAGGTTTAGGTATGTCACATGTTGTTTTTATTTCTCTTTTTATCTTTTTAGTTATTCTTACACTCTCCTCCTACTCTTTCTCTCTTGTTTTTTTCCTTTCAATATGAAGAACACCCTTTAATATTTATTGAAGGGCAGGTTTCTTACTCACAAAATCTCTTAAATTCTTTTTACCTATGAATATTTTGAACTCTCCCTCATTTTTGGATCTCAGTTTTGCTGGATAGAGAATTCTTGGATGGAAGTTTTTTTTTCTTTTATCACCTTAACTATGTCATATGCCTTCTTGCCTCCATGGTTTCAGATGAGAAATCAGCATTTAATCTTATTGAGCTTCCCTTGTATGTGATGGGTCTCTTTTCTCTTGTTGCTTTCAATATTTTCTCTTTGTCTTGAGCATTGGACAGTTTGACAAATATATGTCTTGTGGTCGTACTGTTAGCATTTATACTGTTTGGTATGCACTGCACTTCCTGGACATGTACATTAATGTCCCTCAAAAGAGTTGGGAAATTTTTAGCCATTATTTCCTCCAACACTTCTTCTGCCCCCTTTTCCTTTTCTTCTTTCTCTGGGATGCCTATAATGCATATGTTTCTGTGTTTTGCATTGTCATTCAAATCCAGATATCCTTTCTGGATTTTTTCTATCTTTTTATCTATCTCTTCTATTATTTGTCTGATTTCAGATGTACTTTCTTCATATCACTGATTCTTTCTTCTGCCTGTTCAAATCTGCTCTTATGTGCTTCCAGTGTATTTTTTATTTGTTTCATTGTTCCATTCATCACCATCATATCCATTGTCTTTTTTGTATATTTTCAATTTCTTCAGTATGTTTTCCCAGTGTTTTCTTAAAATCCTTAGTCTCTTACTTCTCTTAATTAAGTTGATTCATGATATTTGTTTGGACATGTTTGATTAGTTGTTCCATGTTCTGCATCTCCTCCTGTTTTTACATTTGCTTATTGGACTGGGCCATGTCTTCCTGTTTTTTAGAATGTCTTATAATTTTTTGTTGGTGTCCAGGCATCTGTTTTTCTTGTTGAGTGTATTCAGGTAATTAGCTTCTTTTTCTACTCTTGGGTTTATTTTGTTATTGTTTTTGTGTGTGTGGTAAGTTTTCACTTTGACACTTCATTCCTCTTATTCTATTTCCTTCCTGTTGACTATGTTCCCTTGAAAAAAATTAAGACCTGAGAAAAGGAAAGAAATAAGAAGAGATAAAAAGAATATTAGTAATAATAATGCTAAAAGATAGAAGAGGAACCATACAAGACCTAGGAAAAAGAAAAATTAACATGAATACAAGTACAGTTGTTAAGAATAAAAAAGCAGAATAGAAACAGTGTCATGAGAAAAATAATAGAGAAAAATATATAGAATGAATTAAAAAGACTGATGAGAAGAAAGGAAAAGAAAAAAGTGAGAAAGAAAAAAAAGTAAAAAAGAAAGAAAACAAAATAACAGAGAGACATAAAAACAAGAAAAATTGAATACCAAATGAAGATGTGGAATGAAAGAACAACAACAGAAAACAGAAGATAGAAAAATGAAGGAAAAAAATAGCATAGGTAGAAAAAAATCAGTAAGAGAAAAAAAAAGATACAAAGACAGGGGAAACACAATGAACAAGAAAAAATACAGTAACAATTAATTTTTAAAAAAGAAAGAAAAAGCAAAAAGCAAAAAAAAAAAAAACAAAAAAAAAACAAGGAAAAAGAGCCTCCTCTCTTAGGTCCCTGAGGACTTCACCGGCTGCTGATGTTCATCAATCAATCACTCTGCAGACTGCCCTCTGCCAGTTTTGAAATGAGTTTTAGTGAATAAAATAAGTAAAGAAAAAAAATTGTTTTTTTTAAATATGAGATCCAAGAAAAGCTAATGCATAACAAATGTCTATATGTTCTCTGTCATAAAGTATCACCTGGATGCTTGATAACCTGGTAGATCACTTCTCTAAGAACAGTCAGGAATCAAACCAGGAACCCTGTATATGCAAGGCAGGAATTCCTCCACTGAGCTAAACTGTGCCCTTAGATTAGTTAGCCTTTCAGAAACCTATCAGCCCCTTTTCTCTCAGGCAGGTTAGATTCCTAACAGTTTGCCACAGTCTTGCTGATTAGACTCCTGTTTGTCCTTGCTTCCTCTCTAATCTAATTCCTCTCTTTACAGGGCTACTGGGTGTGACAGTCTGCCGAAGGAGATCTCCCTTCCCTTCTTCCCATCGGGTTGGGGTCCCTTCTGAGATTCAGACAGTGCTCAGCTGGGCAAACTCATTGCAAAGAAACCACTTTCCACCCTCCTAGACCCTTCTTCCTCCCAGGGAATGCCCCCTCACAATCAGTTCAGAGCAGCAAGCCAGGGTCTTCATTTAGGCTATTTGCCCTGAGGGTGGGGTATATGTGCCACTTCTAGCCACAGGGATGTGCAACTCACAGTATTCATTTGGCTTCTCTTTCTTTCCAGTAACCCCATAGATGACTCAGAGCATCTTCCCATTCTATATATATCCAAAGCAGCTCCTTCAGATAGGTTTCTGTCCCTCTCTCTGCTCCTTTGTTCTGAGAGGGTCAGAGCTTCCCTACACACCTCAGTCCCATTTTCCCAGAACTCCACCTGTTCCACTATTTGATATATATCTTGGCTTTTCTTCCCAATTAACCCTTGCAGATGATTTTAATATAAATGAGCAAGTTTCACAAAACACTATTAGGATATCAATTGGAATTGGATAGATTTATAGATTAATTTGGGATAATTAGAAAACTTTTTGATTTTGATTATTCTAATTCACAAGCATATTATATCCCTTTACTTAATTTGGCAGTTTGAAATTATTTTATAAAGCTCAAAAAGAGTAAGATTATGTTTCTAAACTAATACATTTCTATGGCTGGGAGTCCCTTTCAATTAAACTATGTCAGTGAGGTGTGATTCATGTTGAGTGTCTTCCCTCTTACTGAGACTAATATAAATAGAGACACACAAAGGAAAAGAGAACTCTGCTATATTTAACGTGGCCATGTGAGAGAGGAAAACAGAGAGGTTCAGGGAAAGATAGAAACCTCAGCAGAGATAGGCAGCCATATTGATTTGCCATGTGGCTGGACAATGGTAAGAACAGTATTTGTCTTTGGTGAGAAAGCACCTCAGATAGTGTCCTGATTTGGCCTCAGAACTATAAGGTTTTACCCCAAAGAAATCCCTTTCAAAAAAACCATTCACATTTCTGATACTTTGCATCAACAGCACATTGGCAAACTAAAACAGAAATCAGTACCAGGAATGTGCTGTGCTGCTGCTATGCAAATGCCCAAAATGTTGGAATAGTTTTATAAATGGGGAAGGGGTTCTTTCTGGGAGGAATTGTGAGATACTTGATAGAAAAGGCCTAGATTGCTTTAAAGAGAATGTTGGTAGGAATGTGAATGATAAAGATAGTTCTGTTAAGGCCTTAGACAGAAATGATGGCTGGAAAGAAAGTAATCTTTGCTGTAAAGTGGCAGAATACTTGGCAAAATGACTCTTGATGTTACATGGAAGGTGGAATTTGAAAACGAAGAGCTTGAAAATTTAGCTGGAGAGATTTTCAAATTAAATGTGGAAAATACCGCATGGTTTTTCCTTGCAGCTTGTAGCAAAATGTGAGAGGAAAAAGATGAGAATTAAACTGATGGACACAAAGAAAACAGGGATCGATGATTTGGGAAATCCCAGGTTTCCAGAAAACAAGCCCTCAGAGGATAGTGTCCCATTTGAAGAATTAATTCAACTTGGAATGTATAAGTCAGAATTGGAATTGCATTTATCCAGGAAGGAGTTGAGGATAGTATTATCTTACAGTCTGATGGCTTGGGCCCTTGTTTTCTGCATGTTAAACTAACAAGCTTTTTGTGAGTTCTGTATGAATGAATCCATTGTCAGTCTGGACTAAAAGGGAAACGGAGGAGAGAGATTGAAGGAAAAATGGCTTAAAGAAGAAAACTGTGGAAGCTGAGCCTGGACTTGGTACAAAATGGGCCAGGAGAGGGACCCTACCTATGTGTGAGTTTGTCCCAGCATTTGAAGGCAGTGTATCTTCCAGCCTGTTGATCCAGAAGAATTTGGCTACCCCAGGCTACAAGTGGGTGAAGCTCATTCCTAAGTGGTTGGGGAGAGTTAGGTCACCACCTCATTTCTTAGGTGGTTGGGTCTATATTCCAGAGATTAAGGAGAATGTTTCTGTCACCTGACTGTAACAAGGGGTTTGAGACTCTTTACCAGAGATTGGGGAAAGTGTGCCAACACCCAAATATTCTTGGAGGATGAGGACTAGAGCTTGGCAGATGCTTGATGAGGATGGAACTGAGAAAAAGGCCATTGAGCAAGAGGTTGGAAGTGGTGGGTCTCCATGAGGCCCTGAGGAGAAGAAGACATTATGGTAGAGGTAACCCTCAGACTTTGAAATCTAATGGCCTGTGCCCTGCCAGTTTTCAGAACTGTTTGGGACCTGTGGCATCACTTTTACTTCCAATTTCTCTGTATGGTTGTGCAAATGTTTACCCTATGTCTGTCCCTCCTTTGTATGTTGGAAGCAGATGAGTTGTTTTGTAACTTTCACAGGTCTACAGCCAGGGGAGATTTTTGACCCAGGACAAACTGCATGCCTATAACTGATTTTTATGTGATTTTGTACTTAGCATTGCTGCTGAAATGATTTAAGGCTCTTGAAACATTGTGATATAAAGAATATATTTTGCTTATGGAACAAAAATGCCTTTTTGGAATTCAGAGGATAGAGTGTGGCAGTTTGAAATTCCTTTATGTATCCCAAAAAGAAAACCACTATGTGTCTGAACTAATCCATTCCTGAAGGTGTGAGACTCTTTCATTTGGACTGCGTCAATGATGTGTCACTCAGGTTGAGTCTCCAACCTTTTTCTGTGTCTTATATAAATAGAGAGACACACAGGAAAAGAAAGCTCTACCATATTTGATCTGGCCACATGAGAGATAGGACTGCAGGAAAACATAGAAGCCCAGGGAAATGCAGAGAACTAAGCAGAATTTGGCAGCCATTTGATTTGACACTTGACTGAACAACGGAATAAACAGTAGTGACTTTGAGGAGAAAACACGTCTGATGGCTCCTTGATGTAAACATTTAACAACCTCAGAACTGTAAATTTTAACACCAAATAAGTCCCTTTTATAAAACCAAGCCATATCTGGTATGTTGTATCAGTAGTCCTCTGGCAAACAAAAACACTTAGTTACCTTTTCTTTTATAATATTCAGCAATAGATTAATTGTTTGACTATTATCAGGCATCATATTTTGTTGTTATTATGAATGGAATCTTTTGAACTATATTTTAGTATGCCATTCCTAATGTAAAGAAACATTGTAAATTTTTATATGTTGATTGTACATACAGCAAATTTATTGAAATTTCACACAATTCATTTTTTTTATATTGTCAGTAGACTCTTCTGCATGTACACTTTGGTCTATCTGGAAATAAAGAACAAACCAGGTGTTTGTTCATTAGCTTATTTGCTTTACTGCATTGGAGAGAACCAGCAACACAATGCTGAGTATAGGCACTCTCTTTTTCTGAAATTCTCTGATATATTATTATGGACCCCATTCTTTTCAAATTAAAATATTTCCCTTCTTTCATGTCTATCCAAGTGATTTTTGAACCATAAATTAATGATGAATTTATAGAATTATTTCTTATGCATCAATTTAGATAATTATATTTTCCTCATTTAATCTGTTACACGAGAGTATCGACTTAACATTATTAATATTTCTTTGAATTTTTAGTTTAAACTCTAATTTATAATAATATAGATTTTCTTTTACTTTTCAACTTTCCAGATTTGATTTGCTAGTTGTTGCTGTTATGTTTTAGAACATTTCATTGCATATCTTTCTCTTTTTCTATTCTTTAAAAGTGTTTAAATAAAATAAGATGGCTTAATTTTAGGGAATTTGCTTATACACCTTCTGCCCCTCTCTAAACTAAGTCTTATTAATTTTTCATATAAATCTTTAAAATCATATTCTGGAAAAAGTGTTCACTAATCCTCTAAACGTGATTAGGTTCCTTTGGTCTATGACTCATAGATAAATTGTTCTTTTGTGGCATCTGTTACCCTTTAAATTATTTAATTAAATATTTGTTCCTGTCTATGTTCCCTGTTAGACCATAAAAGAATGATGAAGTCCAAGAGCATGTCTATCTAGATCACTGAAATATGTGGAAGTGTGTGTCTGTACACACACACACACACACAGTGTGCCTGTATTTCAGATCAGGGATGTATGTGTGTGTATCTGAGTTTTCTATACAGTTCATTTTTGCCTTTGCCTTATCATTTTTGGTACTGTGATTCTGTATATGGTTTAAAATCTAGTTGGTATGTGAAGCTCTTTGGCAATTTGATGTAATTATGAATTCCAAAAATATAATTGGATCATGCTTGTAAACTGATCTGTTAATCTGGCCATGATTAAGTTATGATTAGGGCGTTGACTGGGCCACTTCAGTAGGGTATTGAGCCCCACCCCTTGGTGGGTGGGGGAATCGAATATAAAAGGCAAGGCAAAGGACAGAGGGAGCAGTTTTTGAGAAGCAGTTTTGATGTTGGAGTTTTGATGTTGGAGAGAAGGCCCCAGGAGAAGTGAAGTGAGCCATTCGCCTGATAGTCTTACAGCTGACCTTGTGGAGGAAACAGAGGAGCTAAGCCCGGAGAGAAACACAGTCCTGGGAAGAGAGGAACCCAAGAAGCCTAAACCCTAGCAAACATCAGCAGCTGTCTTGCTCCAACACGTGGCAATGGACTTTGGTGAGGGAAGAAACTTCCGCTTTATGGCCTGGTAACTGTGAACTTCTACCCCAAATAAACACCCTTTATAAAGAGCAACCCATTTGTGGTATTTCGCATTAGCACCCCTTTGGCTGACTAAAACAGTGTGTTTATTCCCTTTGTCATTCTGTTCAAACTGTCTTAGCTATTAGCATAATTTGAAATATATAAGTTTTACTATGAATTTTTTAAAGGTCAGCTAAAATTTTTATTAGAAAAATATGCAATTATTAAATATTATTAGAATGATATTGACATCTTTGCTATGTTATGTCATCAAACACATGAATATACATCTCTATTTATTCAAATCATCATTTATATCTTCCAACAGAATTTTAAATTTTTCTCCATGTCTTCCCTTTATTTTCTACTTGAAAATATTTTGTTTTAAATTTACTCCTTGTAGGACCTAGATTTTTTTGGTATAATCTAATATTAATATAATATTTCTTATATGTATATAAAAAGATATGATATGGATGTATATATATATATTAATATATTTGCATATATAATACTACTTCAAAGAGTGGGGCTCCTGAGTGCTCGGGAGTTTGATGTCCTGCCAGTGACCCTACTTTGGGATTTATGCTCCCCAGTGTGATAGAGCTAGACCAATTGTGGTTTCCCTACACATGGCTCCTTTGCCCCTTCTATTTGAATCTATAATTGGTACAAGAGTTGATAGATGTACATCCAAGAGACTTAAATCTTTGGGCTGTCCATGTAACAGCTGGGCTCAGAATCTCAACAGTGTTGCAACACCTACTCTCCAGTTCATTGAACTCACTCAGGGGTACTAACAAGGAGATGATGATGGACAATGACCATCCTAAGGAAAATTGAGTCTGCAGCTCCAAGCAAGATAGTCCCATCCATCTGCCCCATGGGATCAACGCCCCATCTAAATTAGAGGTAGAGCGGGCATAACCATCCCAGAATCCTCAGGATTGGGGAATGAATGATGGAATAAAGTAGATTTACTGGTATTCTACTATATACATATTGTGATTCTAGCAATGGAATAACTTATATCATTGACATGGAAGCAGTGACCACCGGATGTTCTGAGGGGAGGGAGAGAGAAAAACAGGTATAATTTAGGAGCATTTTTTGGACTTGGTAATTGTCCTGATTGACACTGCAATGACAGATACAGGCCCTTGTATATCTTACCATAAATTACAAAATTGTTTGGGAGAGTGTATAAACTACAACCTAAACTGTAGTCACACTTAGTGGCAATGCTCCAAAATGTGTTCATCTATTGTAACAAATGTACACCACTAATGAAGGATATTGTTAATGTGGGAAAAAGTGGGAGGGGTAGGGAGAGGGGTATATGGGAATACCCTATATCTTTTATGTAACCTTTATGTAATCAAAATATCTTTTAAAAAATAAAAATATATTAAAAATAGTATATTTGTTATATATGTATATAAAAAGATATGATATGGATGTATATATATAAATGTATTTGCATATGTATCTATTTACATATACCTATATATATCCAGATATATAGATTTATACACTTACACAGTCATTTTTGTGTATATATTATTCACATACATGTTATACAATATATATATATTCTTCTTGAATTTTGAGAGTAAGTTAAAGGCCTGATGTCCATTTACCCCTAAATAACACTCTAATTTATAAAAGAGTGCAGTTTTCAAAATCAGGGAATTATCATTACCATAACATCAATAGACCTTATACAAATATTTCTCAGTTTTTCAAATAATGCCTTTTTAGAAAAGAGAAGAAATCAGTGTGGTCCAGGACCCAATCCAAGATCCCTGGTTGTATTTTCTCCTAATCATAATTCAGTCTTTCTTTGATTTTCATGACCTTGACATTTTCATGGTTAGTAGCAATGCTTCAATATTTGTACATCAATTGTAACAAAAATACCATTCACATGTAAAATGTTATTAATCAGAGAGAGTGGAAAAGGGGGAGGGAATGGGGTATATGGGAATCCCCTATATTTTCTATGTGACTTTTCTGTATCCTAAAGCTTCTATGAAGATAATATGAAAAAAACAAGGCAATGGGGTAATATATGGAAGAAATTGTTACTGTACATACCAAGACAACAAATCTTACAGTGATGAAAGACACAATATCTAAAAAAAATTTGTATTATTTCAATTTTTAATTTTTTTTCTATTTTATTTGTTATTTATAAACTATTATTTCTTCATTTTCTTATTAATTTTATTTGGTTATTTTGTTAGTGCAATTTTTAGAGAGGTTTTGGATCACAGAAGGGTCATTACTGTGGCAGGGGTGAATCACTGGAATGGAGTAATGGTGATGGGGTTTGTGTGGAAATGTGTGCTCTTGGAGCATACCTCTATGGCATATGAATATGCTAAATTGTTCATGGGGCATTGCCTCGGTGGGTGGAGACCCACACAACAGCCAAAAGAATATTGAATTCCTATCCTTGGGAGTCCTGCCACATTATCTAATAGAGAGGCAAGAATCCCCCAGGTGCAAGGGCAATACCTAGTGAAGGAAGACAGACCACTAAGCCAGGCTTTTGATATTTATGATTGTACTTATGAATCTCTACTTGTGAAATTGAAACTTAGCCCAGTATTAAATATTGCCCAGGATAAAACTCCTGAAAGCCTCCTTGTTGCTCAAATGTGACCTCTCTTTAAGGCAAACAACATATAAATGTACTACCTTCCCCCTGGTATGGGGCATGACTCCCTAGGATGAGCCTCCCTGGCACTGAGGGATTACTACCATGGACCAACTTGCAATCATCTGGAAAAAAGACCTTGATCAAAGGAAATATTAACTACAAATCAATTTTTATGGCTAAGAGATTTTAAAGTGATTCGGGAGGCCATTCCAGAGGTAACACTTATGCAAGTCTCAGCAGGATATCATTGACTGCCACAAAACATTACCTCAAACAGCGGGGCTCCTGAGGGCTCTACAGACATATGGACACTATTAGCAGGACAAACAAGCTCAGGAATTTGGCACCCTGTCAGTGGGCTTTACTCTAGAATTTATGCTCCCCAGTGTAACAGAGTTAGACTCATTTATAGTTTCCCTACACATGGCTTTTTTGTCCCTTTTATTTAAACCTATAATTAGCACTATACTTGTTAAATTTATGTCCCAGAGACTTAAATCTTTGGTCTGTTCACATGCTACTTGAGTCCTGAATCTCAGCGGAGTTGCAATACCTACTCTTCAGTTCATTGGACTAAGCCAGGACAACTAACAAGGAGTTGATTATGGACAATGTCCATCCCAGGAAACAGAGAGTGTCTGCAACTGCAAGCAATATAGTTTCATCCATCTGCCCTTGGGGCCTAGGCACCGTCTCAATTAGAAACAGAGTGGGTATTACCATCCCCAAATCCTCATGATTGGAGAATGAACAATGGACTAAAGTAGATTTATTATTTTTTTTATTATAGACATTGTTATTCTGGCAATGGAAGAACTTCTATCATTGATATAAAGGTAATGGCCACCAGAGGTTCTAGGGGAGGGAGAGGGAAGAATAGGTGTAATATGGGACATTGTAATTGTCCTGCATGACATCGCAATGACAGATTCAGCCATTATATGTTTTGTCATAATCCTCAAAATTGTCCAACATAAACTATAATGTAAACTCTAATCCACAGTTAGTATCAATGCTTTAATATATGTTCATCAATTGTACAAATATACCACACTAATGAAAGTTGTTGTTGTTGTGGCTAAGCGTGAGAGGGGGAGAGGATAGGGCACATGGGAATCTACCATATTTTTTTGTAACATTTACATAATCTAAAGTTTCTTTCAGAATAAACGAAAAAAAAAAAATACAGGCCATGAAATTTGTAGAATCTGTCAGTTTGGGTTTATCTGATGTTTCACATGATTAAATTCATCCTGTACATTTTGGACAGTCTACTACAAGAATGTTGATTCATTCATATCAGGAGTTACATGATGTTGATTGTCCCATTGCTTATGGTATAACTTTGATAACCTGGGGTGGTGTCTGCAAGTTTCCCCACTCCAAAATTTACCATTTTTCCTTTGCAATGAATAAGTGTTTTAAAGGGAGATAATCTGATATTCTCTTCCTCATCAGAAATTTATCCACTAGTTTTAGCACCCATTGATGATTTTTACCTGAATCAATTATTATAATGACGGGATGCCAATGGTTATTTTCTAATTCCATCCTTTCATCTGTGTTTTCCAGTTGTTATTCTTAAAAAGAAGGGCTTTAATTTCTCTGCTATTTATTAATTTGCACATATATTCACTTATATCTGTATGGGTTTATCTATTTTTTTCTGTCGGTTTAGAAGCTTTTATCAAAATTGTCACAATACTCAAATTTTCCCATGTTTGGTTACTAAGTTTCTCTTCAAAGTAGCTTCTCTTGTTGATATGCCTCTAGCATTCTTCAGAGATCTTCTTATTTTCTGGCAATAAAATGATTTTCCAGAGACATTTTGTACTTTCCATGCCCCAACCTTAGAGTTAGCCATTTCTCCAAGGAGCCATGTTCCCTTGAATTGGGTATGCACATTTGATACCAAGATTTTGGAACTGGTTTTTCTTAGTGCTCCTGTGGTGTCATTATTTCTAGGTTCCTTAGAGTATTGTTTAAATATATATGTATATTTCATTTCTTCTAGGCCCCTTAACGAACAGAGATAAGAAAAACAATTCTTGAATTTGTTTAAATATATATTTACATTTATATGTGTATAATTGTATAAATACATGTATATAAATTTACAAATATGAATATATTAATGTTTCATATAATGAATATAAAACCAGTCTTTATACTGATATCTTCAAATAAATCCAAAACATTTGCCTTGGCCTTCCTCCTACCATATTTTTAATTCACCACTCCAGCATAGAGAAATCAGGCACCATTTATTCATTATATCTTTTCATGTTTGTTCAGTTCTAAAGTACACTCAATGTCCATTCAGATTTTAATCCATACCACTGTGTAAAACAAACTGACAAGAATTCAAATTTTTATATAACAAGTATTTACTTTTCTCATAGTATCGGTTCAAAGTACTGTGATCAAAAGTTGCTTAATTTTATTCTACATTACACCCTGTCTTTGTGGTTATATTAGCCATTTGTAACAATTTAAATTTACTTTTTCCCTTCTTTTTCAATTTCATGGTATTTCCCCTTTGTTGAATACATATACTTAATACCTTATCAGATTTTCAAAACTGATAACTTTAAAAAAGGAATATTCGCTGGAGTAACACCCCCTCCCATGCTTTCAAAGTCCTTTCTAGTCCCCTATCCTTTCCAAACACCACTTACATGTAGTCAGTCTCATAGTTTTTTAGTTTGTTTTATTCTTTAATTTAGTTAAAATAGAAACACTGAAAAATTGTTCCCAACCTCTCCATTGTACTCTTTGGATGATTAGACAAAGACAGGTTGAACCACATTCAAATACCATACACTTAACCTGACCACATGTTCCCTGAGATGTGGGATAAGGAGGTGGAACAAATACACATATATGCATATATATTTATATATCATTTTGCAAATGTTTGTATGTATTGTGAGAATTTTGATTTTTACCCATAATAATAATAATAATAAAAAAATAAAAATGCTAAAGTAGCTGATAGTGGACGTATATGAGGAGAACTTTCTCCTTCGTGGCTGCTTAAAATTTTGAGCACCTTCTTCCCATAAACACGTTTTGTTGTTTGATTTTTAGGTTTTGGTGGTTTTTGTTGTTGTTGTTTTATTTGTGTATATGTGTTTTCTTTTTAAAAGAAAGTCAGACTGCCATGTGCAACATCTCATTTGGAAATGTCTGGAGTCTGGGAACCTTGACTACCCTACGTTCTCCTACTAATGGATCTTGAGAGCTTGTTTAGAGGTTCTAGAAGGGGAGCGCAGCTACTTCTTTACCCTTGACCAAAGAAAGGTTCTCCTCTAGCGGGGAAGGCTGTCTACTTCCAAGGAGCACTCAGCTTCTGTTGGGACACACATGGAACAGTGAGAGAGGAAGGGGAAACCTGCTTAGCCAGCCAGATCAGCTAAATCAACACTGGTGATCAAAGGGTAACAATTGTTGCAGCCAGATGGCCCTCAAACCCTTCACATGTTTTTAATCCTCACAGAGTGTTTCCTGTCTTGCTAATAAAAAATAAAACAAAGATTATATTTCCAACCCCCCCTGAGGTCAAGTGGCAAGCATGTGACTTAACTTCCACCAGTCTGATTTATCTACCATGTGATTTATATTTAACATGATTGAGAATGTAAAGTCATTGTTTTGGTATCAATAGCAGCTATGGCTCCATATTTGTAAGGTTAGCAATGCCAGTGGTGTTTTACCTATTATAATGGAGGGGGAGTGGATATGGGGTTGACAGTAAGAGTAGGTCTCCAGAAATAAAAGTTTAGGGGCTTGTAAGTCTAAACAACTTAAATCCTGTTTCTCTACTACTCCCAACAATTCTGTGTGGTTTCTTTAGATCACCATCAATACCTCTTTGCAAAACCTGTGGATTATATAATTTGTAACTAAAACTTCTGACAGTTCCAACATCCAATTATATTTTGTTACTCTCTTTTGGAGACCCATCAGGAGTTGTATTCACTCATATAAATAATATAAAGTTTCAAGCAAGGGAAATATGTTACAGCACAGAATGAAATATAAGAACTTATTTAGCAATCATATGCTTCTATTATGAGTTACCATAATTAAAACTATATAGACTACTAGTAGTGGATAAAAAGTTTACATCTGTGGTACCAGATAGATGCATGTGTTAATGTGCTATTGCCACTCTAACAGTTTGTTGAGTTTGTTGACAAACTCTACCAGTTTTTCAAGGTTAAGGACAATTGTCAAATGACAAGAATATCTTGCATACTGTGTTGCTAGGTTTAAATTTTTGAAGGGTATCCTCGGTGGAAAATCGACTTAAGTGTCTTAAAATATTTCACAATAGTAATTATAATAATGTATAAATATCATTATTTATGATGATGATGCAGTGAAACTATAAAAATAGAGGACAAAATGCACTGCTTTTTAAGAGAAAATTAAGGAAAATTGGTCATGGCTGCTTATTCACAGGGACTTTGGGAAAATTCTGAAAAATTCTAAGTTTAATCTTCATCATCTTAAGATGGTTAATATAGCAATGATAATGATAATTATATATTTACATCAGTTCTATGTGAGAAATAATGAGAAGACGTATATTAAATTTTTAACCCTATACATGGTATAGTTAAAGACCTCTTTCGGTTGGATAACTTTTTATCAAGACACTATTAACATATTGTTAGCAAGAGTATGATTTTATACTTGTATCTACTATGATTAACCTAGAGTCTATCATATAGTGGAGACTGAATAATTGCTTGACATAGTAATTAAGAAATTACAGTATGTGAAGGAAACCTATTAATGCTTGGAATATCAGAGAAATGACTAGACATATAATTATTAAACTACAAGTCTACAGTTGAATTTCTTTTTAAGATTTCATCTCTGGTCCTTCATATCCCTTCTGTGTCCCGTCTATATCTTTGTAAGACTGTCTGTATATTCCCCCTCCCCAATATGATCCACCATAATAAGATCCTTTGACCACCTCATCAGAGAGCTGGCATTTATTACACCAGAAGAAAGTATTCAAGACCGCCCTCACCATCCTATCTTCATATGCCTCCTTATTAATATTAATTCTATATTTGAAAAACCAATAAGCAATAATAGTTCCTAAATCAACTGAAGATAGGAGAGAAGAAGTCAAGCTACTATCTCTAATCACCTATCCAATATCACTAGTCTATATAGCATTGGGTGTCATATGTAAATTACCACTGATATTAAAAAAACAAACTGCTACAGAATTCTTTGTACTGCTGAAATATAAGTCCTGCAGCTAACATTATTCCCATTATGATCACCTGTTAAGGGCCTTCGGGGTTTCCAATTGGACACTACTTAACACTAACAGACACTATATTAGGAAGTCTTCAATTAGATTTTATATGCTTTGTGACCTGTTCCTTCTTATGGTCTATAAAATCAGAAAGTTCCTGTCCCTTAAGATATTTTTTCATCTGAAAAAATTACATCTGAAAATTTGCATGTTTTTGCTTCTTAACTGGTAAACAGAAAAGATATTTCAACATCATAAAATTTGTTTTTTATATCCCACAGAAATATCTATTGTTATATGATTTTCGTATTATCAGTTTTGGAAAGGAACAGTCTCAGGTTTCAGACAATGGGTCAGATACTGTATAAAATGGCCTCTAAAAAAGAAATAAGCTCAGAGTTTTTAAAGTAAAGTGAGTTGTTTTATATTAATTTCCTATTACAGATGCTGATATATAGCAGAACAAAAATAAATAATTACATTTATTATGATGAAAAAATTTTTGAGTTTTTATTATGTGTCAGGCCCTGTGTTCAGAGCTAAGTTACCAATAATAATTAAATTAAATAATTCACAATCTTGGAAGGAAGATAAAAATATATAAAATGAACTATATCAAAGAACTATGGACCACAAAGGAGTGAAGAATCAATTCTGACTCAGTTTGTTAGGAAAAGCTCCTATTATGTTATTTAGACATGGAAGGTAAATAAAATAGTTATAAAAGCAAGAGAAAGATTCATTGATTTTGGTGTATCCATTTCTTCTTTCAGGGAGATAATGTCCTGGAACCCTAATTTCAGCCTTTGTGTGGAAAGCAGGGTAATGTTAAATTAAAGACCTTAAAAGAAGTTCCCAACTCTCAATAACTCCTTATAATTTCAGAGAGACTAAGCATCTTTATGTCCAAATAGGCACTAACTTTAGGATTTATTTTGGTGCTTATTGTTATTGATTAAACCCCTAATAGTGCAGGACAGAAATTTTAAGAGCCAGAGTTGCTCATCATAGACCTTTTAATGAAGCTGAGTAGAATAAATAAGAGCTTAGAAAATGTAAGCTTGTGCTAGATATCAATAATAATAATAATAGCAATACAGAACTATAATTGCACGTACATTAAAACTGTATAAAACATGTATAAGATTATTTGTGTTTAGCATACTCCAGTGACCCCACTCATAATTGTTTCCCCTTCTCTGTGCTTGGCTTCCATTGATTGTCTAATCTGATGATTAGTTCTGTCCATGCCTCTCTCCAACTGGAAGAGCACCAACTCAATACCCACTTTGCTTCATGATACATTGAGCTTTAAAGTAAAAGAGAGAAACACAGTTCTGGAAGGGCTGACTAGATCAATGTCAAAAAATAACTGTCTTTTGTCATTTATGCAGAGGATTGAGGAAAGGAATGGGAGGTAGGTAGTAAAAAAATGAATAACAAAGTTTGGGGTGGGAGCAAGGGGGAGTCCTAGGAGGGAAGTGATTGAGGACTCTTCGTAGATGAGAGTGAAATTCAGAAATAAATTATAGTTCCTGCTTTTTGTTGTAATGGTTTCTTTTAATTAACTACAGAGTATAATCTTCATGGCCTAAACAGTGATGAGGTCATCAGAATTGATGGAAATCAGATCCAATTCTTACTTCACAAGACTATTTAGGAAAATAATTTTATCATGAAAGTTTATTTCTCTTGAACAAGAAAAATATAAAACTGTTCATCTCTATGCTCTGGAAACATTTAGTTTCATTTCCACCATAATTAAGAAAGGCTTGAAACACATTCAAAAGGCAGGTGAACAGAATAGAGTCTGGGCCCCTCAGTTGTTACAGATCAGCACAGAGCAGTATGTTCAGGGCTATGGGTCAGTAGTAGAGTCAGAAACCAGGAAAGCACCAGTTTCTTAAGTTAAGACAAACTAGTCAGGTGAAGTTATCACACAGTCCTCCAATAGGTCATGCACAGGATCCAAAATGCCAGGACACAACCTAGTCTAACACTAAAGTCAACTAGGATGGGGTGGGGAAGAGTTGAAGAGTTGGGAGTCAGCAGCCTAAATTTAGAGAACAGAATGCCAGTCAAGAAGTCCTAGAACCTGAAATAAATGTTCCCCAGAAAAGATTTGCAAAAAACTTCCTTCTGGGTTGAGACTGAAAAATGCATGTTGGTGGGAGCAGATGTGGCTCCAGCAGTTGAGCAACTGCCTCCTACATGGGAGGTCCCAGGTTTGGCTCCTGGTGCCTCTTGAAAAACAAACAAACAACAAGCAAAACAAATGGAAAAAACAACTCAGTAAAACCGATGTTGCTCAGTGATTCTTAGCCAGTTTCCCACATACAAGGTCCCAGGTTCAATCCCCAGGACCCAGTTCCTATAAATAAATAAATAAATAAATAAATAAATAAATAAATAAATAAATAAATAATAAAATTAAATTCAGGAATGAGGAGGTCGTTTTTGTTCTTCTAGAGTGAGAAGTCTAGGAAAATTGAGAGGCAACATTTAACTCAATTAGTTTGTTCCCTGCATTCCAAAGGATATCAGATACAATGCATATGTTTGAAACTTCCATGTTCATAGCTGAAAATATGAATCATTTGTTTTACAAATGAAAAAATTTACTAAGCCTCTTTTATCCAAAAGTGTTCTTAATTGTTGTGCAATGGTACTCTGGTAAAGCATCATTTAGAGATCATTGTAGAAGTTTCAATCCCTTAGTCCTCTCAACTCCTTGATTCTCTGTCACATGTTCTGAAACTGGTAAGAAAGGGGTCATGTTTATGTAGCAATATAGAGAATATTTTCATGCTCAATGTATTTGTGACAATCTTTCAAGTAATAGGATTCTGTAAAAGATATATATTGTAGTTACAGAAATAAAAATAATATCAAAAGAAATAGAATAACTGAAGACCAAAAGCATAAGGCCATGGGTAATTTTGTGCCCCAGGGGAGATTTGGCAAACTGGACACATTTTTGTTTGTCACAATTAGATAAGTGCTAATATCATGTAGGAGGTAAGAGACAAGGCTGCTCCCAAATATCCTACAATACACTGAACAGCCCCCTGCATGAGGACTTATCCAGCTCAAAATGTTTTTGGTGCTAAGACCTGGAATAAAGGAATCTAATGTGGTGAGTTAAAAGGACTTGGGTCTAAAGTTGTTCCTCATGGAATACAATTAAAATATTAAGCCAAAGTTTTCTTGGTCTCATTATTATCAGAGGACAAATTATTTGTGTGATTTAAGAAGTGACTTGTGAAATGCATTTTAAAATAACTCTGTTGCAGCATTTAGTTCTTTGTTTTAATGCACATGTTAGTTGACTGGACTAAGCCTATTCAGAAGGGGCATTGCTTGGGTTACACGGTCATAGTGGAGAAAATAGAGCCTTTAGCTCTTTCAATCGATGTTGGGGGAGAGAGGTTATTGGGGCAGAGGCAGGAAGTGCGGTGAGGTTGGTGCTTATGGAGCACATGGAGAGAAAAGAAGGCCTTTATGAACTTTTCTTGCAGGAGCCTTGTTCTGCTTATATATTGCTCCATAAAAAGCTATCACAAAGCTTGATAGTGTAACCAAGCTAGGGCTCATTGCTCAATATGTGCAGAAACAAATACTGAGATATAAGAATTTTGAGAAGAGTTTTATTTTAAGATTGTCAAACAAGGAGACAAAAGAGTTCTCAAATCTGTCTCCTCATGTCTAAAGAGCTTATGATATTTATGTGATTTAAACAAATGGAGGTGGAGAGTTTATGTTATTTAAATCAGCAGACATGATTGGCTATGTTCCAATTATGGTTACTAGGGACTGTGCAAGTGGGCCAGACAAGCCCTTGAAAACTGACAAAACCAGGTGAGGTAAGCATAGGCTGGTTGTAAAGGAGGCCTGTAAATGAGGATGGGCATTTGGTTGCAGGTTACAAAAGGGTTCTGTAACACTCAGTTAGCATAGGATAATAAATAAAGGAATGCAAATAAGCTAAAGAAATTGGCTTTAATTGAAGAGTAAGCATCTGGTTACATCCGTGTTGTAAGTCTCTCAGTTAACATATAACAAGAATGGAAATAAGGTAAAATAACAACCAAAGTTACAAGTAAAACTTCTATAGTCAATGGTTACAGTAGTGAAAACATTGTTTTAAAATTTATTTCTCATAGTTCCACATGTTGAAAGGGTTCATATAGGTCATTTTATTGAGCCTATATTGCAGTTGTAGACACATAATTGGTTGAGGGCTGGAGAAATACAAGGGCTTGACTGGATTGGATGTCCAAGATGGTGCACATAGTTGGACCATGATATTCTCTGTCTTCTGGCAGCTCATCTGAGACAGCTGAGCAAAACTTCAACATGTAACCTCTTTAGTAGGGGCCTCCTCACAGCATGAAGGCTGAATTCCATAAAGGAATGACCCAAGAGCAAAGTTTCTAAGAAGTCTAAGCAGAAGCTTCAGAGGTTTTCTGACAAGAATTAAAAATCACAAATCATCACATCCATCATACTCTATGATTCAAGGCCTAGGTATTAGGCCAATGCAAATTCAAGGTGAGGGATACTATATAAGAGATTGAAAGATGGGATATGTGGCCCATTGGATGGTCATATTTGCAGACTACCACAAAAGTAACTATTCTAATGAATCAGAAACTCACCTTGCAGTAATGTTTTAATCAGATGCCTTCAATAAAGAGAATGACTATGGGCCTGACAATCAGAAATCTGGGGATCATGTCAATCACCTAAAAACCTGAGTTACATGAAAATGGGGATGAAGTGGCAGGAGAAAGGAAGAAGGGCTGGAGGATATAACACTAAGAGCTATAACACTTAGGTTGTCAGGAGCAAGATAACAGAAAAACTAAGTGTTATAGCTCTTTAATAGTTAAACTTTTAGCACAAGGCCTATGACCCTGTAAATTTTCATCAGATTTTGGTAATTGATTTTTAGGCTTACAAATAATGTGTTTTTTCCAACACTAAAAGAAAAACTAAATTGAAAAAAGAGAATTTCATCAGTTGACATAGATGAATCAATGGAAGAGATAGCCATCTTCCTTCTCTAAACTTTCATAGTCTAAATGACAAGGCACTAGATGCATGTTTACTTTACTTGCTCATTGATCACTTACTAAATGCAATCTATATTTCCTCAGCTAGCAATGTGCTAACTAGGGATAGAGGTCATAGCACATTTTTTTTTTTTAATCATCATACTATGCCTCACACCAACTCTGTCTATTAATTAATATATATTGTAAAGACATGCTTGAATGCTCTTTCAAACCAAATCTTCTAAGTTTCCCTGAACAATGGGCATGCTATTTTTCCTACTACCAAATCCTTATAGTAAGTAATTATTTCTTACTCCTCTTATCTCTTGTTAACCCAGAGCTTTGTATTTTCAGCACACTTCCCTTTTGTCCTTGTTTATCAAATACTTTAATCCCTCAAGTTATTTTTCCAGTGGAGTTACACTATATATTAAGCAGAAGTCAAGAAATTTTGAGTACAAATACAATGTGGAACACTTAACTGTGGCTAGTAGATACATTAGTTAGTGGTTGCAGCATCTCCACTTTGAAAGTAAAAGCAAGAAGACATTCAATTCCTCCTGATCTTCTAAGACTTGCTCTCCTAGCAGATATTCAAAATATGTTTAATCTGGCTATTTTCCAGTAATATTGTACAGCCACTGTGAATTATGGATTGGCAGTTCCTATGGAAGTTGAATAAAGACTTGCAATGTGACCCAGCAATACCTTTATTAGGTATATACCCAGAAGAACTGAGAGCACAGACATGAACAGACATCTGCACACCAATATTCATAGCAGGAATATTCACGATTGCCGAAGTTGGAAACTATCCAGGTGTCCATCAACTGATGAATGGATAAACAAATTGTGGAGTATATAGATGATAGAATATTTTTCAACAGTGAGAAGAAATGAAGTTGTGAAGCCTATGACAACATGGATGAACCTGGAGGACATAATGTTGAGTGAAGCAAGCCAGACACAAAAGGACAAATACTGTATGATTTCACTATTATAACTAAATATGTTGTGTAAATGATGGAATTAATAATTGGAATATATGTCACCAGAAACTAGAACTAGAGTAGAGAATGGAAATCTGAGTGTTAATCTATGCAGAATTGGTAAACATTTTGTTTGAAAATCTTTAGAAATGAGTAGAAATGGTTAAAACATATCCTAGTGTTTGTAACTAACAATGCTATTGTCTGGGTATGACAGTGGTTGAAAGGAAAAGTCTAAGGCCATGTATATTACTAGAAGTAAAGCTAAAAAGTGTAACGTGGGACTCTAAGATAGCAAAACCTCTTGTAAAACTCAGATATGGATGATATTGCATATATAAGACAGGTTTTACAAAATATAAACACAAATATACTAGAGAGAAGGAAAAAGAATAGCAACTATATATGGCAGGCAAGGCATAGAGAGATTGAGAGGTGATGAATTTTGCTCGTTTTTTGTTTATTATTATTAATGGAATAATGAAAGTAATCTTTGAATGACTGGGATGATGAATGCACAAATATATGATTTCCCCAAATACCATTAATTATACTCTTTCGATGCATTTATAGTTTATTAATATATAATAATAGAATTGATTTGTTAAAAAATGGGCAAATACAGAGTAATTTTATAGAGCTAAGTTTGCATTCATATAAGAGCAACACCAAAAGAAGTTTCTGCTCAAAAGGTTAAGTTTGGTGAGCTTATATGGCTGCTTGAGAAAAAGGGAAGGTATGGGAGATGCAGAGGGATAAAGGTGACATGATTTATTTTTGATATGTGCTTTCCATGTATTACGAGACTATGAGGCTGTTTGAACAAGGTTCCCTTGAGGCTCAGTTCATTAATTAGCAACCAAGATACTGACCTAAGGTTGTAGTTCTCTGGTGAAGATAAGCAGGCCTTGCTGGTGTCAGCGTGAACTCTTTGTTACAGTTCTTCCTTTCAGGCTGAGGCAGAGGGTTTTATCAGCACAACAAAGGATTATTGGTATGTCAGCTTGCTTCTGTTAACCTCCATTTCTTCTTTAAAACTCCCTGAATAAAAAGGAAGTTCAAGCAACAGGTTAGTAAAATCATGTTTCCACGCCAGAAGAGACAAGCTGAACCCACTTCCGGCCACCACACCCCTCCCAGCACTGAATGCTTAGCTCCTATAACAGAATGGGGCCTTCTCCCCATTCCCAACCCCAAAGCTCTGGTTAATAATATGATGTTTAGGGACAGAAGCAGGCCTTTTTATAGAGAACTTCTAATAGATTCCCCAAGGAAATGATTTCGTTTAAAACAGCATTTGGAGAAAGTGAAGCTTAAGTGTACTCTCAAAAACAGTGGAGTTTGTGGTGTAAAACAATGCGAATGAGATTCAATATACAGGCTAAATAATAGTCCAGCAATAGGGAGACCATGGTAAACACAATATCCATCATGACCATGTCAGTAGACACAGGAAAACACTTGAAATAATTAACACTCTTTCAGGATAAAAATTACTCTAGTATCTATAGAAGAGAACTTTCCAAACCAGTGAAAGGATATCTACAAACAGCCCAGAACTAACATCATACTTCATGTGAATAGACGAGATGCTCCCACTCTAATATCAAGATGAGGGTCAAGATGTGCACTCTGACAACTTCTATTCAACATTGTACTTGAGAATCCTGCAATTGATGTTAGGAAAAGAAAGACATAACAGCCAACACTGATTATACTGAAATCCATTGACTGTACACTTTGGATGGATTGTGTGAAATGTGAATAGAAAATAAAGTAAATAAAAAGAAACAGAATTATGGTGAATAAAAAAAAAACACCTAGTTTGGAAAAGAGAAAGTAAACTATTAGTAGATAACTTAAACTGTACATAAAAAATCCTAAAGAATCTACTATAAAATATTAGAACAAGTAAGGGATTTCAACAAAATTGAAGTTATGAGATCAATATACCAAATTTAAGTTCTATTTTATATACTCACAATGAAAAATCTGTAATTAAAATTAAGAAAATTATTATATTTCTATAGTATCAAAGGGAATAAAATATTTGGAAATACATTTATCAAAATTACTGTCAAACTTACACTTGGCAAACTACAAAACATTGTTGAAAGAAACCAAATAAGATGCAATAATTGCTTGAAGCTCTCATGTTCATGAGGTGAAAGACTTAACATTATCAAGAGAGCAATACTCTCAAAATACATATGCCATTTTAATCAATTCCTCTTTGAATCCTAGCTGACATATTGTTGAATATTATAAGCTAATTTAAAAATCTTGGGAACAATCTTGAAATACCAAAACATGGTGAGAAGATTCACAATACCCGAATTTTACAATTACTACAAAGCAACTGTAGTCAAGGAAAAGTAGTGGTGGCCCAACGATAGACATATAGATAAATGGAATAGAATTGAAATCCTAGAAATAAAGCTATATACCTATGAATATTTATTTCATTTTTTTGTAATATAGAAAGCTTCATGAATTTGCAGGTCATCCTTGAGCAGGGGCCATGCTAATCTTCTATGGATTGTTCCAGCTTTAGTACATGTGCTGCCAAAGTAAGCATGAGTTATTCTTTTATATATACTTTTTAATTTTTTAAAAGATACTTAGATTACATAAATGTTATGTAAAAAATAGAGGGGATTCCCATACAACCCACTCCCTACCTCTCCCATACTTTACCACATTAACAGCATCCTTCATTGGTGAGGTACCTTTGTTACAAATGATGAACACATTTTGGAGCATTGCCATTAAGCGTGGATTATAGTTTACACTGTAGTTTACGCTCTCTCCTGCACATATTTGTAAACTATGACAAGATATACAATTCCCTGTATCTGTGTTTGTATTCTCATTCAGATTATTCCCAAATTCTGAAAATGGCCCCATAGTATACCTATTTTTACCTCTCACTCCACCCAGAACCTGCAGTGGCTACTGCCTCCACATCAATGACAAAAGTTCTTCCATTGCTAGAATCACAATAAGCCTATAGTAGAATAACAGTAAGTCCACTCTAGTCCATCATTCATCCTCAATCCTGAGGATTCTGGGATGGTGATGCCTAATCTTCCTCCAATTGAGAGGGGGCTTAGATCCTATGTGACAGTTGTATGGGGCTATCTTGCTTTCAGCCGCAGACTCTCTCTGTTGCTTTGGATGGTCGTTGTCAATCATCATTTCCTTGTTAGTTGTCCTGAGTCCAATGAACTGGAGAGTAGGTGTTGCAAATCTGCTGAGATTGAGGGCCCACCTTGCACATGGAAACCCAAAGATTTAAATCTCTTGGACATACACATTGCATCTCTAGTACTAACTATAGGTTCAAATATAAGTGGAAGAAGAGCCATGCATAGGGAAACCACAACTGAGTCCAACTCTGTTACACTGGGGAGCATAAATTCCAAAGTGAAGCCAACTGGCAGGGTGCCAAACTCCTGAGCTGTCTACCCTGACTATAATGTCTGGATGTCTCCAAAGCCCTCAGGAGCCCTGCTATTTGAGTCAATATTTACTCTGGCAATCAATGAGATCCTGCTGAGATGGGAATAAGCATAACCTCTCAGATGAACTCTTGACTCACTTTAAAGTCTCTAATACATAAAAACTTATTTGTCTTTACCTTCTCCCCTTTTGGTCAAGGTCTTTATCCAGTTGCATTGTTAGTTGGTGCTTGGTAGTAATCCCTTGGTGTCAGGGAGGCTCATCACCAGGAGTCATGTCAATGTTTGGGGGAAAGCAATGCATTTATATGTTGAATTTGGCTTAGAGAGAGGTCACATTTGAGCAACAAGGAAGTTCTCAGGAGGTAGCTCTTAAGCATCCTATAATACTAAGCTAAGTTTCAATTTCAAAAGTAAAGGGTCATAAGTACAGTCATCAATATCAAGGGTCCATCAACGGACCATTCTCCTTCACTAGTCACTGCCCCTGTACACAGTGGATTCTTGCTGTACCATAGAGAATGTGGCAGAGGTCCCCAGAATGGGATTTCAATATACTTTAGTGTGTGAGTCTCTACCCACCATAACAATGACTCATGAACACTTGAACACATACATATGCATCATAGTTATGCCCAGATGAACCTCCTCTCATGCATCCCCCATTACTGACATCCCCACCAATGATCCTCCCTGCCACAGTTGTAACCCTTCTGTGATCCAAACTTCTTCAAAAATTAAGCCAAAAAAATAACCAAATAAAGTTAATAAGAAATGAAATAATAATGATAGTTTAAAAAATAACAAGTAAAATACAAAAATTTCAAAAAATTGGAATAATCAAAAAATAATAAAAGAATATAAATTTTTTAAAAATTAAAAGTTTTTTGACATTATGTCTTTCATTATTGTAAAATCTGTTGTCTTGTGTGTACAGTGACTTTTTTCTATTTATTCCCCATATCTTATTTTTCTCATTTTGACATCAAAGAAGCTTTAGGTTACAGAAAAGCCATATACAGAATATAGGCGATTCCCATATACCCAATCCTCCCCCTTTCCCCCTTTCCCATGTTGATAACATTTTACATGTAGATGGTACATTTGTTACAATCGATGTACAAATATTGAAACATTGCTACTAACCATGGTCAATGATTTACATTATGGTTTACATTTTATACCATACACTTCTATAAATTTTGATGAAATTTAAAATGGCGTGTATCCATCATTGAAAGATCATGAAGAACAATTCCATTGCCCCAAAAATGCCCCAAGATTAATCTATTCTATTCCCCCCTTCCCCTCCCTTGGGATCCATGATAACCAGCATGCTACACTCCTTGAAGAACAAGATTCATAAATACACAAAACAGTATTGGGGGCTTGACATAGTAGACTGTCTTCCTCTTTTAAGCACTACCTATACTCAGGAGACACTCCTGCCCCCTCTATCTGAGAACATCGCAAGATTCCCCATGATGGGAGTCCAACACTTTCCCACTCATTTTGTGGGTTTCCACACAACATATTATTACAACATATTATTACAACATGAACACTCACACACTCCCTAGAAGCCTGCCCTAGGTGTGCCCTGTCCTGTATGCCCACCACATTCGACACCCTAAACCAGCAACATTCTTCTGCCATGTTTGCCAAAGGAATATTCCCAATGTTTTACTTTCAACCACATATCTGCAAATCCCCAGAGTTCACCTGCTTGCTTCCCCAACCCTCTGCCCAGTTCCATGGACAGTACAACCCACACTCCCCACCTTACACCCCTCACAGACAGGCACCACCCAATGCAACAGCATCACTGTACTATTGTCATGGCCATCCATTGCACAATTACACCTTTCCACATTATCATAGATTTTGCCCATAGGCACATTGACTCATAACCTTTTCCTTTCTATATTCTGTAAGCCAGTCTTCCAGACTCTAGCTGTGTAAGACTGTTCAATTTGCTTAATTCATATCAGTGAATTCACGTAATATTTCTACCTCAGTGCCTGGCTGGCTTCACTCAACATAAGGTCTTCAAGATTCATCCATGTTATCCTGTGTATTAATCCTGCATTACTTCTTACATCTGAGTAATATTCCATTGTATGTTCATACCACATTATATTTCTTCATTCATCTGTTGATGGGGATTTGGGCTGATTCCAACTTTTGGCAATAGTGAATAATGCCACTATGAACATTGATGTGCATATATCTGTTTGTGTCCCTGCTTTCGATTGTTTTGGGTATATGTGCAGCAGTGGAATTTCTGGATCATATGGCAGTTCCATAGTTAGCTTCCTGAGGAACCACCAAACTGTCCTTCTCAATGGCTGCACCATTCTACATTCCCACCAGCTGTGGATGAGGGTTCCCATTCCTCCACATCCTCTCCAGCACTTATAATGTTCCCTTTTTTTAAAATAGCCACCAGTCTAATGGGTATAAGATGTTTTCTCATCGTAGTTTTGAAATGCATTTCCTTAATAGCTAGTTATGTTGAGTATCTTTTCATGTGCATTTTAGCCATTTGCATTTCTTCTTTGGAGAAGTGTCATTTCAAATCACTTACCCATTCTTTAAATGGGTTGTTTGTCTTTTATTTTCAAGGTGTAGGATTCCTTTATATATGCTGGATATTAACCCCTATCCCATAGATGGTGTATTAGTCAGGGTTTTCTAGGGAAACACAATCAAGAGGAGATATCTGTCAAAAGTATGAGATTTGATAAAATCTCTCACATGACCCTGGGGATGCACAAAACCAGGTTCTGCAGGCAGGCTGCAAACTAGGGGCACTGATGAAAATCCATTGAAGGTTGTTGATGACATTCTGGGAGATGTTGGCTGTCCAAGAGGAGCTGGGAAATTCTCTCTGAATACTGAAATCACTTCCCCTTTTAAGGCATTCAACTGATTGGATAAAGAGGCACTCATTGATGATGATAATCTCCCTGATTAATGTAGATGTAATCAGCTATCTATGCTGTAAACTCACTGGTGACTAGAGTCCACAAATGCCCTTGTATTACAATGAGCCCAGCGCTTGCTTGACTGAACACCTGGGTACAGTTACCTGGCCAAGTTGACACATTAGCCTAAACATCACAGTGCACCCCTTGTCAACTTGGGAACCATACACATCACCTTAATCCATATTTAGTCTCTGTAAAAACTCAGCTGCTATGCTCCCTTCACAAGGCCAGCTGTAGACTATCAGGCAAATGGCTCTGTCTCTCTCCCTGGGGCTTTGGCCATGTCTAAGGAGCCTTCTGTATTCCTCTTTGTTCTTCTCCTTTGTGTTCAATTCCTGGGCTCCAGCTCAAAATCTCAGCATCAAAACTCCAACTCTCTTCTCTGCCACGTAGTTTTCTCTGTGAGTCTTCACCTACCATGGATGTGGGGATTCAACGTCCTACTTATGTGCTCCAATCAAAACCCTAATCATAATTTAAACACTCCCAGATACAGACCAGTTTACAAACATAATCCAATATCTACTTTTGGAATTCATAAACAATATGAAACTGCCAAATACCTGTAGATCAGCAGAACTTAAGGTTGCAGGGACAGAAAGCAAAAAATTTCCTAGTAGATCACTAGGGATAATAGTGAGTGGTGCCACTCCCATTTCCACCCCTTGATTGCTGGACCCATGAATCCCAGTGATGGGAAAAAAACAGCACCATAGAGTGGATGCTGACTTAGAGAATTAACTGTCATGGAGAACATTGCCGCTGTCCTGCAGGATATTGCCACCTAGTTGTTGCCATAAATGAATCTTCAAAAGGCCATTCCACCATTCTGTCAAACCAGATGCTTCAGGATGATAGGGACCATGGTAAGACCAGTGAATTACATGGGTGTGTGCCCACTCCCACACATCATTTGCTGTGAAATGGGTTCTTTGATCAGAAGCAATGCTGTGTGGAATAACATAGTGATGCATAAGACATTCGGTAAGTTCACGGATGTTAGATTTGGAAGAAGCTTTGAACTCAGGGAACATAAAGCCATATCTGGGGTATATGTCTCTTCCAGTTAAAACAAATTGCTGTCTCTTCTATGATGGAAATGGCCAATGTAATCAATGTGCCACCCAGTGAAGGCTGATCACTAGAGGGAATAGTGTGATATCAGGGACTGAGTGTGGGTCTCTGCTGCAGGCAAATTGGGCATTCAGCAGTGGCTGTAGCCAAGTCAGCCTTGGTGAAGGAAAGTTCATGTTTCTGAGCCCATGCATTTCCTGCATCCCTTCTTCCATGGCCACTTTGTTCATGAGTGCATTGGGCAATGACAGGAGTGGCTGGAGAAAGAGGCTGAGCATCAGATAGAGATGGATAATAATCATCTTATCCACTTGATTATTAAAGTCTTCCACTGCTGAAGTCACCCTGTGGGGAGCATTTAGAGGGACACAAATATTTTCATGTTTTTTGCCTACGCAGAAAGATCTATCCATATACAGCTTCCCCAGACTTCTTTTTCACCAATTTTCCAATCATGTTTCTTCCAAGTCCCTGACCACCAAGCCTAACCACTGACAACAGCCCATGAACCAGTGTACAAATGTACCTCTATTCATTTCTTCTTCCAAGCAAAATGAACAACACAAGGCACATTGGTCAAAGTTCTGCCCACTGGGAGGATTTACCTTCACCACTGTCCTTCTGGGATGACCCAAAAAGGAGCTGCAGTGCTGCAGCTGTACACTTTTGTATGGTACTGCATATCATGCAGAATCATATGTAAACCAGGCCCAAGTTTTCTCTTCCTTAGTCGACTGATTGAAAGGTATTCCTCAAGTGGCCAAAGTAGTGGGCTCAGAGAGAGAAGGTAACATGGCAGAAGTGGTGACCATGGGCATTTGGGCTAATTCCTCATGCAAGTTACTTGTGCCTTCAGAACCTGCATGCCCTATATATGGTATATATCTCATATATACCATGTCTACTTTTTTATGAAGTGCTGTTGTGCATGCCTAACTTTATGGTATGATGGGTTAGATAATACCCAGCTCATGACAGACAACTCAGGTAACATGGTAACCTGATGGCCTAAGGTTAAGCATTCAGTCTCTACTAATGTCAAGTAGTCGGCCAAAAGCTGTTTCTCAAAAGGACCATAGTTTTCTGCAGAGGTTGGCAGGACTTTGCTCCAAAATCCTAATGATCTGCATCATCATTCTCCTATAGAGGCCTACCAAAAGCTCCGGACAGCATCTCCATTTGCCAATGAAACTTCCAGCACCATTGTATCTGCTTTATCCTATGGCCCAAGCTGTAGTGCAGCTTGCACAGCAGGCTGGACCTGTCACAGTATCTCCTCTTGTTCTTGCTGCAATCAAAAGTAGCAGGATGTTGGTCACTTGGTATATGGGCTGGGGTAGCAAACCCAAATATGGAATATGTTGTCTCCAACATCCAAAGAGAACAATAAATTTTTTGCCTCTTTTTTTGGTCATAGGAGTGGTCAGATGCAGCAGTTTAACCTTTACTTTAGAAAGGTGTGGGTGCTGATGCAAGGTACCAGAAATCCGTTGGCTTTTATAAATGGTATTTATTTAGGGTGGAAGTTTACAGTTTCTAGGCCCTAGAAAGTCCAACTCAAAGTTACTTCCTCATCAAATTCTGTGCCGTGTTGAAGCAAGATGGTGGGCATTGCCTACAGGGTTCAGCCTGCCTTCTTCCTCTTAAGGCTTCATGGCCACAGCTTCTTCTGATCTCAGCTATAAGCCAGCATAAGGCTCATCTCTCTTTCCAGGGCTCATTTCTTTCCTGGTTCAGATTCCCTGTTCTCTTCAGCTGCAAACTCTCAGTCTCATCTCTCTTCACAGTGCCTCTGTTGTGATTATGGAGCTGTCTCTCTTTTGCTGCATTCTTCTTCTCTGTTCTACTTCTGTATGTTCTTGATTGAGTGTCCATTTATATAGCCTACCAAGGGGTGCAGCAAATCAAATCTGCATGTCCTAATGACGTGGTCAAGTCAAAGTTCTAATTTTAACATAATTTAATCAAGGGCAACTCTGCTCTGTCTTGAAGGAGTTCAATTAAAGGCCATGACTACTGACAGAAAGCAGGCTGCCTTGGTATGTATGGGACAGGCATCTCTATTCTCAAGACACTAAGATAAGACCTGGTAGGAACCTAGGACACAACTTGTTGTAGACTACTACCATGGCCTAGGATATTCAAATTTAGAGTAGGGGCTACTGTTGCAAAGGGCTTCATATTACCTCTAAAATGGCTAAAATCAAACTTATCTGGGTTGAACAGTGGCCCCTTCCAAAAGAAAAGTTAGAAGCCCTGAAAGGATTAGTACATGAGCAGTTAATGGCAGGGCATATTGAACCCTCTACTAGTCCGTGGAATTCTCCAGATTTTGTAATTAAAAAGAAATCCAGGAAATGGAGCATGTTGACTGATTTATATGAAATTAACAAAGCTATTCAACCTATGGGATCTTTACAACCTGGTTTGCCATTCCCAATTATGATTCCACAAAATTGGCAAATTGTTATTATTGATCTGAAAGATTGTTTCTTTACTATTCCTCTCAATCCAAATGATAGAGAAAAATTTTCATTTACTATTCCTTCTATTAATCACTCAGCTCCTACTGAACGATATCATGAAAGTTTTACCTCAGGGAATGATGAACAGTTCTACATTATGTCAATCCTTTGTTCACATTCCATTACAAATTTTGCAAAAACAATTTCCCAATGCTATGATTATTCATTATATGGATGATATTCTTTTTGCCACTGTGCAAACTTCTGAGCTGAAACAACTATTTCAGCTGGCTAAAGAAATTCTTCCTCAACATTGGTTACAAATAGCAGAAGAAAAAATTCCAAACAGGCTCCTTTTAAATATTTGGGCTATACTATTAATGGAAATATTATAACTCTGCAAAAGGTCCAGTTTTGAACTGATCATTTATGTACTTTAAATGATTTTCAAAAAAGTTACTGGGTGATATTAATTGGGTATGGCCTACTTTAGGAATGCCTACTTATGCTTTAACTAATATTTTCAATACTCTAACAGGAGACTCTGACTTAAATAGCCCTTGCATTTTGAGCCCAGAAGCAAAAAAGGAGTTAAAATGGTTGGAAAAAAGAGTACAAAATAGCCAACTCACAAGGACAAATACAAATCTTCCAGTTTCACTTTTAATATTTCCATCTTGCCATTTCCCTACTGGGATGCTTTGGCAAGAGGAGGGCATAATAGAATGGATATTCTTACCTAACAAAGATACAAAAAAACCTTCATACTTATCCTGAAAAAATTACAGCAATAATATCAAAAGGCTATATTCACCTGAGACAGCTTATGGCTAGAGATCCTGATAAAATCATACTAGACCTTACAAAGCAGGAGCTTTCTCAGCTCTGACAGTTCAGTAACTCTTGGCAAGTGGCCTTAACAGATTTTATTGGAACAGTTGATAATCATTTCTCAAATTCAAAATTTTTACAGTTTTTATTAAAATGTACTTCTTGGATTCTTCCTAAGGTTGTCAAACAACAACCACTCTCTGCTGCACTTACTTACTACACAGATGGCAGCAGTAATGGAAATGCAGGCTATTTAGGCCTAACTACAAAATCTTGGAAAATCTGCCCAAAAGGTGGAACTAATGGCTGTTGTTCAATTGTTAACTGATGTTTCTGAGCCTTTAAATATCATGTCTGATTATGCTTATGGCCGTCACATTGTTTGTCATATAGAAACAGCTCAAATAACTCCAATTTCTGAATTAGAAGTTCTTTTCCTACAATTACAAAAGACTGTTCATGAACAATCTAATATAATTTACATTACTCATATTTGTTCCCATTCTCAACTTCCTGGCCCTATGGCTTCACAAAATGATTTGGTAGAAAAGCTTATTGCTCATACTGAAACTGTTGCTGATTATTATAAACTTACACATACCAATGCTTCTGGCTAACATCATAAATAACCCCACTTAACAGTAAAAGAAAGTAAAAAGATTGTTAGACAATGTCCAACTTGTGGCCCCATAAATGCCCCCACTTTCTCTCCAGGGGAAAATTCCCGTGGAGAACATCCTAATAAAATTTGGCAAATGGATATTACACATGTGCCCTCTTTTGGCCCCCTTCAATATGAACATGTGACAGTGGGCACATTTTCTAATTTTATTTGGGCAACTGCTCACGCTGGTGAAAAGTACTCACATGTATGTTCTCACTTATTACGTTGTTTTCCTGTACTGGGCCTGCTGACACAGCTAAGAACTGATAATGGGCCTGCCTATCTTAATCAATCTTTCAAAAAATTTTGCAGTGACTGGAATATTAAACATTTTACAGGAATTCCATATAACTCCCAAAGACAAGCAATAGTAGAAAAAAGCAATCATTTACTAAAATTAATGTTGCAAAAACAAAAAGGGAGAGATGGAGGAGAATCTGCTAAAGATAAACTATATAAAGCATTGCTTACCTTAAATTTTCTTAATAGACAACAAATTTCTAATACCATAGCAGCAGAAAGACAATGGGGGGTTAATAAAAATAATGAAAATGAAAAATGCAGACAACGGATATATTGGAAAAATGAAACAACCAATAAATGGGGAAAAGGAAAGGTAAAGATTTGGGGCTGAGGTTTTGCTCTTATTACAGAAGCAGGAGAATGGCAGTGGATCCCCTCCAGAAGAATCAAGCTTAGAGTTGAAGATGCTGCCGAAACTGAAATTATGGACATGGTGGTTTCACATTGGATTAATTATAGGTAAAGTATTAGGTCAAGGTAAGATACCATATCATAATTACCTTATTGGGCATACATTACCAACCCAGCTCTTTTAGAGCTGTTAACCTGGGCTGATGAGTCTTACCCAATTTATCTTAATCAATCTCACCATTTTCTGGGAACTATAGACTTATGGCTACCCTTAAAACCAAAAGAAGAAGGGAAATTTATAGAAAATTTAACTTTACCCTTCATAGACTGCCCTCTTTGAATTGGACATGGTTCCACATGCATGCAATCTCAAAATCACAGGTAGTTTTAACAGAGAAAAATCAAACTCAAATTTATATTCTTATTTTCCCTTCTTTACCATATAAATCAGAAAATATGGTAAATCTTACATGTCCCTCTCAAAACAGATTACTAAATGAAAAATGGCATGTATGTCATGGTTTTACAGAGACTGTGTTGTTTAATGATTCCTATGGAATTGTAAAGGATCGGGCCCTTATGAGAATGCCGAAGCCTGTGAAAAACACAACCATATCTTGGCTCATTAACAATTCAGCCATAACCACAAATGACACTAATCCTTATTTCTGGAATTTTGGTAATACGGCATTTACTAAAAGCTTAATAAATTGGAAAAATCAAGGAAGATTTATCCCACAACCATGGGACACTAAACTTAACAAAACTCAAAATTATTTGTGGAAATTATTTTTGGGAACTGGCCCAATTTTCGAATGGCAAGGCAATAAAACTAATATTACCAGTTTAAAAAGAAAAGCAACTCAATTTCTTACAGTATGTGTATGAGATTCTATAATTTTTATCATTGGAAAAGTAACTTTTGGTGAAAGGAATGTTAGCTGCTCCAATTGATCTTTATTTACATGTCTTAAGAATTCATATTTGCAGGAAAATCAAACTCTTTTTATAGCAAGAAGAAAAGGACTATGGTTACCAGTTCGGATGACCAGACATTGGCAGCAGCCTCCAGAGTCCCAGTTGCTTTGGCACTTCCTTGACCATTATTTAAAAAGAGCTAAAAACCTGATTGAACTTTTAATAGCAGGAATTTTGGGACTGATTGGCTTCATAACCGCCAAAGCTGTCGCTGGCACAGCCCTGCATCAAGGAGTGCAGACTCAACAATTATGTTAAGGACTGGCATAAAAATGCAAGTGAGATGTGGCATAGGCAGTCTCACATTGATATGGAACTGAATAATCGTATGAATGATCTTGAAACAACTATTATACATTTGGGTAATCAAATCTATATTTTAAACTTGTTAAGAGCTCTTAAATATTATTGGAATGAAAGTTCCTTTGTATTACTCCTTTGCCTTATAATAATAGTGAGCATTATTGGGAAGAAGTAAAAGATCATTTGATTGGATATAAAAATCATTTGATTGGATATAAGCATAATATTTCTTTAGATATTTTAGAATTGCAAAATAAAGTGTTGAGCATGTCTCAAAATGAATTCAAAGAAACCCCTGGTGAAGAATTTTGGAATGAAGTGTCTGAAAATTTAAATACTGTCAATCCGTTTCCCCGGTGGAAACAAAAAACAGTTCAAATATCATTTTGGATTGGATTAGGAATTATTGTTATATGCATTTTAATTGTTTGTATTTTTAAGGGTAGAGTAATAACATATATTCATAGAAAAAATGAAAACTTAAATCAGATAAATGCATTTATGTTAAGAAACTTAGTCATGAAAAACTAATTTTACATTATTTGTGGTAGAAAGTAGTGTATTAACAACCCCATGATTTAACTACTAATTAGCTACATAAAAGCATACACATAAGGAACCTGAAGAAATATAAAATATAAATGAAATTGCCTTCCGTGTAAGAGCTCAAAAGCTTGACTTGTGGCCAATGATGGGTAAGATTCTCAGAGGACGACAACCTAAGACAGGCAGTCACAAGAGCCTATGGAAGAAGACAAGTGTGACAAGAGGTCACCTTGTATCATCTTATATAATGGTTCCTATTATCTTCACTTAAAAAATTAATTAGTAAGAAAGGGGGAAATGAAGGAGTTCAATTAAAGGCCATGACTACTGACAGAAAGCAGGCCACCTTGGTATATATGGGACAGGTGTCTCTAGTCTCAACACTAAGATAAGATCTGGTAGGATCCTGGTGGAGAAGCATTCTGTGCTTCAAGGATTGTATCTAGTATATGTCAGATAATGATTAACAAGGTCTGCTATGTGCAGGAATGTAAGGAGAACTGAACCATTAACCCTAAAGACTTGCTGACTTTAGTAACGTGTAGCCTATCACGTATCTATTGCCTTTGCACATGCGCACATGTATTTTCTTTGTTCTAAAGCTAAATAAAAGCCATGATGTTTTATGCAGTGGCACTCTCCACCCCTTGGATGGAGGGTCTCCTGATCCCAGCTATCTCTTGTTTCTTTCTTATCTTTTCTCATCTGTGGCACTGTTTTCACGGACCTAGTTCCAGGACATCAACATATCTAATACAATCAAAGGGTATCATGCCCAGAGGAACAGACCAGTTTACATAACATGATCAATTATCTTTTTTGGAATTCATAAGTAATATCAAACTTCTACGAAGGGATATCTTGACATGTCCTACACCACTGGACACCTTGAATTTTCACTGAAGTGGAAAACCCCTGTATTTTTGTTGGATTTATCTCCCTTCCTCTCTCATGCAAATACCTTACCAATAAGTCTAGTGTCATTGCTACTTCTTGCTCACTAGATCCTGTCAATATGACATCATCAATATAATGGATCAGTGTGATGTCAGAGGGAGGGAGGGACAATCAAGTCTCCTGTAAACAATATTATGCCATAGGGCTGGCGTGTTGATAAACTCCTGAGGCAGAAAGGTGAAGGTATATTGCTGGTCATGTCAGCTGAAAGCCAACTGTTTCTGGTGGTCCTTGCTAATGGCAATTGAGAAAAAAGTACTTGCCAGATCATTAGCTGCATACCAATTAACAGGGGATGTGTTGATTTGTTCAATCAATGGTACCATATTTGGAACCACAGCTACAATTGGAGTCACCACCTGCTTAAGTTTATGATAATCTATAGCCATCCTCCAAGATGCAACTGTGTTCTGCATATGCCTTAGAAGAGAGTTGAATTGGGATGTGACGGGAATTACCAACCCTGCATCCTTCATATCCTTGAGGAGGCACTAATCTCTGTAGTTCCTCCAGGATCCAGTATTGCTTTTGATTTTCTATTTATTTTGCTAGGCAGAGGCAATTTCACTCGGCCTTTATTCCATAATAGCCCTTACTCCACAGTCAGTTATCCAATGTGGGGATTATGCCATTTACTGAGTATGTCTGGTCCAATTATGCATCTGGAGCTAAGAAAATAACCACAGAATGGGTCCAGGGACTCACTAGACCCACTGTGAGATAGACCTGAACCAGAACTCCATCAATTAACCGACCTCCATATGCCACTACGTTGACTGGTGGATCACAATGACAGTCAGGGTCTCCTGGAATTAATGTCACCTCTGATCCAGTGTCTAATGATCCCCAAAATGTCTGATCATTTCCTTTCCCCCAATGTACAGTTACTCTTGTAAAAGGCTGTAGGTCTCTTTGGAAAAAGCTGGGAGGAATATTAACAGTATAAATTTTTGGCAGTGTAACAGGATCCTTCCCCAAGGGGACCTGGCCTCCTCATTCAAGGAGCTCTAGGTTGAGTGAACTGTCCCAAGTCTAAGAATTGATTAAAGGGCCTTGATTCTTGGTCTGCAATTCAAGTTAGGGTTCTGTTCACTCAACCTAGAACTCTTCTGCTTATACAGATGAAGTAGGAAATTAGTAAGACTGTGCATCTATTTCACTTCTAGGTACCCCATGATCTATTAGCAAATGCCATAACATTATGCAACTTAGACTCTTTTGATTTCTGCCTTGAGTTGCCTTTCATTGCAGTAACCACACCCACCTGTTGTTGGTGATTAACTGCCGATAGTTGACGTTTACTGGCCGAAGATCCGATCATCCCCATGATGTTTAAGGAACCTAGTTCCATTACAGCAGTTCCTACATTAATATCTGGACTACAGAGAAGAGCAACCACAGGGTTCTTCAGAAAAGATGGAGTTAGTCTTACAAATTTATTCCTCACACTCCTGGTTAAAGGTGGGTCCTCTGGACATTCCTGGGGTGAGTGGACAGGTCTTAAATGGTAAATTTATTCCAGCATTCCAATTTATCTAAGGCTTTGAATTCCCTCTTCTGCTGTACACCAGAGTTAATCAGACAACTTGATCTCAGACATGCTAGGACATCTTTTGGTCCATGTTTAAGTCATCCACCCAAACAAACTGTTAGAGCATTTTCTAATCCCTCAAGCCAAAGAGTCGAATCCAGAATTTCTACTTAATAGGCCCATATCAATAAATTCAGCCTGATACAACTCTATAACTCTACCATTATCCCATACCATTAGTATCCATTGCCACACATATTTCCCTGATTTCTGTCTATGAAAGTTGGAAAATTTATGTAGTTCTTTTAGACTATAGGGTACTTCCTCATGAGTCACATTTTGTATTTCTCCTTAGGGGGCTTTTGTGGCTTTAGTCTAGTAATAGGTCTCATAATGAAAAGGTGTGGCAGGTTTGGGTAAGAAGGATTAGAAATGCCTTCAAAACTACTGGCCTCAGGGCATTCTTTTGCACTTTCTTCTGGTAAGATAGGATTCATCTTTTCAGGCAGGAGATGGAAGGCAGATTTCTAAGGGCTGGGGTGGAGGTTGGGCAGTGCATGCTTGTGTTTGGCTGGTACCTGCCTCAGGGCTGGGAGGAGGTCCATACTCCCTGTTTAAGGCTGGAGGCTAGGTGATACAAGGTTGACATTGCTGTTCTCCACAGGGCAGGCCATCACAGGTTTATCTGTGAAAGTCTCAGCAAAATTTGGGGTTCCAATGTCCTCACCGATATCAGCATAATCCCATATGTCTCCAACCCAATCCTCAGTGTTCCACTCTTTTCCAATCAATGTCTTCACTTAACCACAGATACCCTGCACAGTTGAGATTTTGGTTTTCTTTGTAACTCTGCAAGTTGTACAATGAGTGTTGAGTCTGATTTTCAGAAATCTCAAGTTTGTGGCTGCATGAAACAAGATTTTTTTCCAGAGAACACAGAGAAACTTTCCCATAATTCATGCAGCATTTAATTTGCAAATTTGAAGCCTTTAGCTCATCCCTTTCTTTTGTTATTGTATCCACACTATCTATGAGGAGCGAGTTAACATCATTGTATCTTTTTTTTTTAATTTATTTTTATTGTGGGTAAAAATCAAAATTCTCACAATACATACAAACATTTGCAAAATGATATATAAATATATATGCATATATGTGTATTTGCTTACAAAAATGTTATATATATATATATATATATATATATATATATATATATATATATAT
>JAKSZT010054059.1:849428-875241 GCA_026826555.1 Tolypeutes matacus
GCCTCTTAAATATTGGAAAGGAAGTCATTAGTACCCTTGTTTCCAATTAGAGCAAAGAGCCAATTGCAAAACTCCCAGAACCACCTCAGAAATCCTATGTTTAAGACTGTATTCTTCAAGAACCATCACACTTCTGGTACCAAGCTGTATTAGTCAGGGCTCTCTAGGGAAGCAGAATCAACAGGAGATATCTGTAAATAGTATAAGACTTTATTAAATTCTCTCACATTACCTTGGAAATGTACAAGTCCAAATTCCACAGGTATGCTGCACACCAGGGGCTCCAATAAAGGTCACTGAAGAGTTCCCAGGAGACATGGGCTGTCTAAAGTCATGGTGGAAAATTCTCTTGGAGTACTGCAATCAGTTGCCCTTTTAAGGCATTCAACTGATTGGATAAAACATCACTCATTGCTGATAGCAATATTCCTGGTTGATTGCAGATGTAATAAGCCATCTATGCAATACACTCACAGATGACTAAAGTCCATAAATGTCCTTGTATTACAACTAACACAGGGCTTTCCTGACCAAACAACTGAGCACAATTACTTGGCCGAGTTGACTTATTAGCCTAATCATCACTGACCCTCAACAAATATATTTTCGTGGAGAGAAGCCAATTGTTCCAATCACATACTTGTATCATTTTTTATTGGCTAGAGTATATAAAATAGTATTTTGGTACCCTGCAATGGTCTTAAGAGTTTTAAATTATAACTGGACTTTATTTTCTTTCTTACAGAATTATAAAGCAAATGAATGGAAATTCAGTTGAATGAAACAACAATAAAATTCTGAAAAAAAGCATGAATGTACTTTTCATTTCTCTAAATATGGGAACAATATAAACAAAATGGCAGAATTAAAATAATGCAGTTATCCAAGATCAAAGTTGTGAGGATGGGAAGGAAATGCTTTATGAATGGGAATTTAATTGTAATAGTGAAGGAAGCTGTTCCACTTTTATATATTCAAGCCAAAATTCAGGGAATGAAGACCTTGTCACTCAAGGGAGCCATAAAGTAGTCTTCTGCATGCCATTCTGTGTATCTTTGATGTCAGTTCTTTCTGGGTGATCAGGTGTATGATAAGCATTGAATTCCATGATCATGTGCTCTTTGCTGCACTTATATTGCAGTATATGAAATTTCACATAAAACAGGTTAATAGGCACAGGGATGGTTTCACTTTAAATAGGATTTTTCTGGAATCCACAAAAGGGTCAAAACAGAACATTCCACCGTCTGGATCCCAAAAATACATGTTCTTTCCATATGCAAAATACTTTCATTCCATGACTATATTTCAAATGCTTTAAATCTTTTCAAAAACAATGCTAAAATCTCATTAAAATTGCTTGTAAGCATCCAATATGCCTTGAGGTAAAATTCTGCTCTCGTTCTATACATCTCATTTGTCCTTATTATACTATAATTGTTCTTTGTCCTCCATGACTTTGACATTAATTTAAGAGTACAGAGCAACAAAGTTCTAGAATTGTTATTTTGGCTTTGTCTTAGGTTTCCTCATATTTAATTCAATGTGTACATTTTGGGTAGTAATACCACTAAAATTGTGCTGTGTCCTGAGTCCTTCATATCAGGAGATAGATGAAGTTGATTGTCCCTTCACTGGTATATTTACTTCGAAAACTTTGTTGGGGTGGCATCTGCCAAGATTTCCTTTCCAAAGTTACTGTTTTTCCTTTGTAAATAATAAAAGTTTTGCAGGGAGATTATTTGAGACTATATAAATATTCTGATCCTCATCAAAATTTTCCCACTAGCTTTAGTGTCCATTAATGTTGCTTGTTTGAGTCAATTATTATAATGATGTGTTTCTAATGGTTATTTGCTAATTCTATCATTTCTTCTGTGTTTTTCAGTTATTCCTCTACAAAAGTAAGAGATTTAACTTATCTCTTATTTGGTTATTTACTCATAAATTCATATATATACTGATTTCTATTTTTTTTCATTGGTTTAGAATCTATTATAATTCTCATAATGATTAAATTTTCCACATTTGGACACTGGGATTCCCTTCACATTGCCCCTTCTGTCTGGCAAGCCCCAAGTCTTCTTTGAACATCATTACTTTCTGGCACATTACAATTTTCTAGACCATCATTTATTTTCAATAATCAGGTCTAGAGTAAGTCATATCTTCAATGAATCCTGGACCCTTTTAGTGCATAATGTTCAGTTGACACCAAGATTTTGGAAGTAGTTTTGCTTATTGGTACTGTAGTGTCATTGCTTCTAGATCCCTTAAAAGACAGATAAAAGAAAAACATGATTGTATATGTACAAAAATACATTTATATTTATATGTGTATAATTATTTAAATACATACGTGTAGAAATTTATAGATAAATATATTTAATAAATAAATCATGTGATAAATATAAAGCCAGTCTTTCATACAGATATCTTCAAGGCCAGTTCCAAAAAAATTTAATCTAGCCTTCCCTGTTCCATATTCCTATCTCAACTCAACAATACAAAGAAAGCTGGCACCTTTATTTACCATAGCTTTTCCTCTTTCCTCAATTCAAAAGTACACGGAACGTAAATTCATAATTGTAAAGCATAGGAATATGTAAAACAAACTGACAAATTCAAATTTTTTATAGAACAAGCATTTTTCTTTATTCTCATGGTATATATTCAAATTATTGTGATCAAAATTTGCTTGAGTCAATGTTCACTATACTCTTTTATTGTTTTATTATCCATTTGAAATAAGTTAAATCTATTTGTGCCAGTCTGGGGCAGATGAGTGGTGGTGTTCCCCTCCTGTGTTGAACATATACTGAATATATATAGCCTTATTATGGTTTCTGAATTGAAAGCTTTACAAAAAGGAATATTCATACCAGTAACACTCCCCACACATCCTTTCAATTCTGTTCCTGGTTTCTGATTCTTTCCAAACACCACTTAGGTGCAGTCAGTCTCATTGCTTTTGGGTTTATTTCTCATGTTTCATTTTCACAATACCACTTTTCATCTTGTTTTCATTTTTTCTTAAAAGAAGTAACAAAACCTAGCATACTATAGACCATCTTTTGCACTTTACTGATAACAAAATCTCTGGGAAATGTCAGGTCCCATAAGCTCTATATCAGGTGAAAGAGAACTCCCCAATTCTTTTTTATACCTGTATGTCAACAATGCTATAATAAACATAATATTAAAGAAAAATAGAAGGAACATGATTAAAATGTCCTCTAGAGTTTTATCATACATAAATGGAAGCTGTCCTCTGCCTTTATCTAATATTTCTTTCCTATATCAGTCAGAGTCACCATTTGCTTCAGCAGTACATTTTCATATATTTAAATCTGGTTTCTCAGATTGTTCACTTTTTCCTCACGTATGTTGCATGCTGCATTGGGCCTCACCTATTTTTAGACCTGTTTATAATGGTAGTTTTTTATTATTTAAATTTTCATGCCTCAGCTGGTGAGATTTTAATCTTTAATTAATTCAAAATAGAAACCCTAAAAAACTGATGTTCCACTCTATTCTATACTTTGGAGGATTGGACAAAGGAAGGTTGAACCACATTCAAGTTCTGTAGTCATAATAAAATGATCACTTTTTCCCATTGGTGTGATAAGGAGGTGGAATCTTCCTGCCTTTCAGATCTGAAGTAACCATCAGTGTTGATATAGGTGGAGACCTCTATTGCTTGTGACTCCTTAAACGTTCTGAACACCTTCTTATTTGTTTTTAGTCCTATCAGAGTGTTCCCTTTCTTACTAATAAAGAATAAAATAAGGTTATATTTCCCAAAAACCCTTGCCCCCAAGTGGCGTAAATAAGACCTATACCTCTTATCAGTATGCCAGGTATACTGCTGTGGGAGACTTTTATTTCAGTTTGAGTTCCATTTACAACTAGATTGCTTTCATACTAGGGGCAGCAAAGGTCTCATACTTGTAGGGTTAGCAATGCCAGTGACATTTAACCTAATACAGCCCAGTGAGACTGAACGTGTGGTCAGCAGTAAGAAGGTATCCAGAGAGAATTTGAAATACACATTTGGGCCTTGTTCTTAAGAACAAAAGAAATCCTGTTTCTCTACTACTGCCACCAATTCTGTGAGGTTTATAAAAAATCCCACCAACCCTCCAGGTAAATCCAGGAAAGTAGATTACATATTTTATAACTAAAACATCTGACACTTTCATCATCCAATTTTATATTCCTTCTCTCATTTGGGGATTTATTAGTATACTTATAAATATACTTATATTATTATAAGTATTATAGTATTACAGGCAAGAAGAAAATATAATGGCATAGCATGAAATATAAAAGCGTAGTTAGTAATGTTACGCTGTCATTATATGCTACTATCATTAAAACTATATAGACTTTGTCTTGTGGGTAAAAGATTACATCTGAGCTACCAGATAATTGCATGAAGCAATCAGTTCTTGACACTATAACATTTTGTTCAATCCACATTTATCCAAATAAAGGAAAAATAGTCGAATAACAAGAATTTCTTGCATCCTAATATGCTAGGAAGAATTTTTTGACACATCCTCAGGGTCACTTGAACTTTGGTGTTTGTTTAAAATATTTTATGATAACAATTATAATATTGTATTTAATTTAATTGTATATGATGGTCATTGAATCAAATTATAATATAAAAAAGAAAGGACATTGTCCTTTTTCATAGAAAGATAAGTGATCTAAGTAACGGCTAATCATTTCCTTTATGGCTTTTGGTAAATTTCTGAAGAATTCTAAGCCTCATTTTCCTCAACTTAATATGTTTAAAATAGCAATGATAGCAATGGAAATTATATTCTTAACATTAATTCAATGCAAAGACTAGGAAAAGATGTATATTAAAAGTTTAACTCAACACCTGGTACATAGATAGCTCCCTATAGACTGAAAAAAATTTCCCCTAGGCTCTATGTTTATGGTGACCTAGGAATGTGATTTTATGATTGTATCAACTGCTGTTTACTTAGAATCTAACATATAGTGCACAATAAAGAATTGTTTGATTTAGGAATTAGGAAATTAACTGATGAGCTTGAGAAGGTAACTAATGAGTACTATAAACATCACATAATTGATTTGGCATATAAGAGCAATATCATTATGAAACTTCAAATCAAAATTTACATATGGCTTTGTTCCTAAGTCCTGGCCTCTGCTTCCTCATATTCCTTCAGAGGCCTTGTTTATCTCTCTATTAGACCTACTACTTATTCCTCTTCCCCAGTATGACCCACAACCATAAGTTCCTTTGGACCACCTGGTAAAGTGAGGTGGTATTTATCACACCAGAACATAGTACTAAAGGCCTTACTCAACATTCTTTTATCTTGATATGCGACCTCAAACTTTAATTCCATTTTTGCACAACCAATAATCAAAAATAAATGGTCCCACAGTCACCTGAAGAGAGAAGAAAGCAAGTCACCAGCTCTAAAAACCTCTCTAATATCCCTGGTCCATCTAACCTCAGGTGTCATACCCAAATCCACATTGATATTAACAAAACAAACTGTCACAAAATACTCTGTAGCCCTGATGCATCAGTTCCACAGCTGACCAAATTCCCATTAGAATCACCTGTTAAGAACTCTCAGGGTTTTCCATTACTAACTGGATACTACCTAAATTAATAGCCACTATATTATGAAGTTAGATTTCATAGAAATTTGTGACCTGATTCTTCTTATGATGCTAGGAAATCAGATAGCTCCTGCCCTTCAAGGTGTTTTCTCTACTGAACATATTGCTTGTTACTGCTTCTGAACTGGTAAGCAGAATAGAAATGACTAACATGATTAAATGTGCCTGTTATATCCTCCCACAAAATAGCAATTGTTTTATGAGTTAATTAAAATCAGTTTTGAAGAGCACAGTCTCAGATTGTAGAAAATGCCTCAGAAATTCTGGAAAATGCCCCCACCCAAAAAAAATAAACTCAAACTTGGAAAGCAAACTGAGATGATTTATGTTAATTTCCTATTAATGGTGCAGATAAATAGCAGAAAATCAATAATATTAAATTTATTATAATGAGGGGAGATTTTTAAGTTTTTATTATATACCAGGCCCTGTGTTCAGTACGAAGGTACCAATAATGATTAAATCAAATAAAGCACAAATTTGGAAGGAAGATAATAATATATAAAATAACTACATCACAGTACTATGGAGCACATTGGAGAGAAGAATCAATTCTGACTCAGTTTGTTAGAAAAGGTTCCTATTGTGCTATTTAGACATGGAAGGTAAGTAAAGGAGTTTTACAAGCAAGAGAATGATACATTGATTTGGGTATATGTATTTCTTCTGAACAGGGAGATAATGTCCTGTAACCATTCTTCCACCTTTGTCAGGGGAGCTAGGGTGATGCTAAATTCAAGCTCTTAAAAGAAGAACCCAACTCTCAATATCCTAATTTGAGAGAATATAAACATCTTAATGTCCCATAGACATGCAAATTTAGGTTTATGCTAAGTGTTATTGTTGTTGATAAAATCCCAACCAATTCCAGGACAGAAATTTTAAAAGCCAGAGTTGTTTATCATAGAACCTTTAATGAGGCTGGGTAGAATAAATAAGTACTTGGAAAGTACAATCCTGTTCTAGATGATAATGATGATAATAATAATAATAATAATACCACAGCTCTATCATTGTACTTATATTAAAACTGCATTAACTGCAGATAAGATTATCTGGGTTTAGTTCTATTCAAGTTACTCTAAGAATAATTGCCTCTACTTCTCTGTGCCTGTCTAATCTGATATGTAGTTCTGTCCGATTCCTTTCTCCAATTGAAAAATTACCAACTCAACACCCATTTTGTTTAATTATAAATTAGCTGTAAAGTGAAGGTATAAATGGAGTTCAGGAAGGTCTGGCTAGGTCAATGTCACAGAAAAATTTTGAATCTCATCATTTATCTAGAAGTCTGAGGAAAACAATGGGAGTCAGGGAGTCAAAAGTAAGTATTATAAGGTTTTGAGAGGGGGTAAGGGGGAGTCCTAGGGAGGGAAGAGACAGAGGAACTTGATCACTGAAAGTGAAATTCAGAAAGAGAATCATAGTTCCTGTTGTTTTTGTTGTTGCCTTTACTTCATTACAGAACATACTCTACATGGCCTAGGCAGTGCCCAGGTCATCTAAGTGGACAAGAATGAGAAGGAACAATCCATTTTCTTGCTTTGCAAAGGTATCCAGGAAAGTTATTTTATCAGGAATGCATATTCTTCTTTAACAAGCAAAACTTGCAAATATTCATCTCTTTACTCTGAGAATCCTTAGTTTCTTTCTCTCGAGCACTAACAGAGGATTGAAACACATTCAAATGGCTGGTGTGTTGAACAGGGCCCCTAGGTTGTTACTGATCAGCAAATAAAATGTGTCCAGAGCTACGGGGCAGCCCTGGAGTCAGAAACCAGGAAAGCACCAGTATCCTAAGTTAAAACAAACTAGTCAGGTGAAGTCTTAGCATGCAGTCCTCCAACAGGCTAGCCACAAGGTACAAAGGGGGAAGACACAACTTATTCTAGCAGCTAAAGTAAACTAGGAGAGGTTGGGGAGGAGTTCAAAAGTAGGGAGTCAGCAGCCTACATTCAGAGAAAACCACAGTGCCAACACAAGAAGTCCTAGAACCTGAAATAAATGTTCTCCCCAGAGTAAATTTTCAAATATTCCTTCTGAGTCTATGCTCAAAAATACATGCAGGCAAGAGGAGGTAAGATTGCTTTTCTCTTGTGAGACGTGTAGGAAATATGAGAGGCAATATTCTAACTCAGTTTGTCCCCTGTATTTCAAAATATGTCAGATAAAATACAAACATATGAAAACTTCCAAGTTCTTGCTGAAAATATAAATTTTGTGTTTTATTGATGAAAAAATTATAAAACTTCTTTTATACAAAAATGGTCTTGACATGTAGGAACCTCAGTTGTGAAATGGTACTGTGGTAAAGCATCATATACAGATCAATGTTAAAAGATTAGTAGTTGATGCAAGTAATGATAGAATATATGAAAGATTATATTTCAGTTATGGCTAAGGACTGTGCAAACACAGACCAAAATATCCATTAAACCTGACAAATGCCAGCTGGGATCAGCATAAAGTGGCTGTAAAAGTGGACTTTAAATGAGGACAGGCATTTGTTTACAGGCTGAAACTGTGTTGTAAATCACTCATTTACCATAAGATAACATGTAAAGAAATGGAGTAAGCTAAACAAAAGAGCAGTAGTGGAAGGGCAGGCACCTAGTTACAACTGTGTTGTAAACCCTTCTATTAATATAAGAAAACAAGTAAAGAAACAGATATAAGCTAAAATAAATGAGTAAAACTGCTGTAGGCAGTGGTTATAGTAGTCTAAAACATTTTTTATCTCTCTCAGTTCTTTACATTAATAGGTTCAGAAATCTCATTTTACTTGTGCCTATGTTGCAGTTGCAGTAAGTTGGGAACTTGAGTCATCAAAGGGGTTGACTGGACTGAATTTCTAAGGTGGCAAACATGGCTGGAAAATGATGTTGTCTGTCTTCTGGGAGCCCATCTGGGACTGCTGACCAGAACTCCTACATGTCACTTCTGTTGGTAGGTTGATTCCTTACACCATGGTGACTGGGTTCCATAAAGGAATGAAAAAGAGAAAATTTTCTAAGAAGCCCAGGCAGAAGTTTGACAGTCCTTTCTTACTAGACTTATTAACAACACAATATCACATTCACCATACTCTATGGATCAAGGCAAAATCACTAGGTCAGACAAAATTCAAATGGAGGGGAATTACACAAGGGATTGAAAGCTGAAATGTGTGGTAATTACTTGGAGACTACCACAACCTTGACTATCCTAATGTATCAAAAATTCACCTTGCAGTAATGATTTAATATGATGCTTTGAATGATGGGAATGAATGTGGATCTGAAAACCAGGATTCTAGGGATCATGTCTGTACACCAAGGGGACCTGAACTGAAGCTGGTGTAGAAGTGGCAGGAAAAAAGAATCAGGGTTTGGTGGCATCACATTGGTCAGGAGACAAAAAACCAGATATGCGTAGGTGTTATAACTCTATTATAATTGAACTTTTAACAAAAGTTCTAGGACCCTGAAGAACTTTTCATCAAATTTTTGGTATTTAATTTTCAGGCTTTTAAATACTTTTTTAATTTCATCATTGTAAGAAAACCTAAGTTGCAGGTAGAGTATTTCATGAATGAAATAGTTGAAATAAATGAAAAAGATTTCATCTCTTTTCCTTTTCTAAACCTCCATAGTCTACATGACTGGGCACTTGATGTCTATTTTCTTTCATTGCTCACTGTTCACTTACTAAATGCAAACTCTAGTTCCTCAGCTAGTCTGATGTGCTAAATATGGTTAGAGGTCATAGTATATTTTTAATTAATCATCACACTTGCCCTCACACTGACTCCCCCCATTAATTAACACACTTTGTAAAGAAAGTCAGAGATCCAAGAGCTTGAATGTCCTTTCAACCCATATCTCCCTAGGATTTCCTGAACAAGGGACATTTACTGGTTATCATTACCAGATACCTGTGGTAGGAATTTCTTACTCACTCCACTTATCTTTTTTAACCCAGAGTTTTATAATTTCAGCATACTTCCCTTTAACCCTTTCTACCATATTTTTATTCCCTAGAAATATTTAATCCATTGAGTACAAAATATATTAACCAGGAGTCAAGATATTTTTTAACATATCAATTTTATTGTTATATAATAATAATAAAGCATGAATACATCCAAAGTGTACATTGTTATTCAATATATCACTTTTTTATTCCAAGCTGACATTGGTTTCATTCTTACAGATTTTGCAAAAAGCTTTTTGGTTTTGCATGCAGAAAACATGGGTCCCAACCATCAGACAATTTTACTTTTCACAAATCCTTTCCCAGTGAGAGGAATAGGGCCCATCATGCATCCTGCAGTCTAATCAAAGGCCTTTAATTGAAATGATCTAATCAAAAGTGATCTAATTAAAACATACCTTAATTGAATCTAACCAAAAGTTCCCACATACAATAGGTTTATATAAACAGGAATGGGATAGCTTAAAAAATGTATTTTCTGAGGTCAAAAAATAGACTCAAACCAGTACAACAAAAAAGAGGTGCTACATGTCCAAAGCCTGAAATTATGTTATGGCAGTGATGATTGTCACATCATATATTTTAGAACAACCTAGTGATTTAATTTTATGACATCTTATGGAAAAGAATCACATGAGGCTTAAAGGAAATTTTATACCAAAAATCCTTTCATGTTGAATCATGTCACTTGTTCTAAATTTCAATATTATTTCCCAATCATCTTCCTGAGAGGATGACATAAGTTTTAATTATTTAGTGTAATGGATGTAGTTGGTGACCCACTAAGATTCATTTTATGTGGAAAGTAGACAGAAACTAGTTTTCAGGTGACACCAAAACTTTTTTGTCCTTTGACTGTGCCCTATTCTACTTTCCTCACTTTTTCTCATTGATAAAATTTTCTATAAGAATACAATCTCTGGGTTTGTTTCTTGGGAAGCCAATCTTGGCATATAATGTCATTTCTGGCCACAGAACTGTGCATGTTTTGCAAAGATTTGTCTTATGTGTATACTTTTCACTTTCATTTGAAAATACAAAGTCTTAGGTAAACACCAAATTTTAAAGTAAATTTCCATTCCCAACCAATTAACTGACTATCTAACTTTCTCTCTAGTTTATAGGATATAAAAACGGAATAAATGGATATAGGAAATCAATCTTTTGTGTCAGAATTTGTGCTTCTAGGACTTTGCCACTCATGGGATATGCAGGTTTTACTCTTAATGATATTTTTAATTCTTTACCTGACCATCATACTTGGAAATATATTTGTCATAAACTTAGTCATCACTGACATACATCTCCATTCCCCCATGTACTTCTTGCTGGCCAACCTGTCCTTTGTTGATATGTTGCTTTCCTCAGTCACCACACCTAAGATGATCACAGACTTTCTCAGGAAGATAAAGACCATTTCCTTTGGAGGATGCATGTGCCAAATTTTCTTTGTCCATTTGACTGCAGGAAGTGAAATAGTGCTACTTGTGGTTATGGCCTATGACCGCTATGTGGCCATCTGCAAGCCCTTGCACTACTCCACCATTATGAGCCTGCAGAAGTGCATTGGGTTGGTGCTGGCTTCCTGGACAACTGGCTTTGTACATGCCATGAGTCAAATGGCTGTGATTATGCAGCTACCTTTCTGTGGCCCCAGGGAAGTAGACAGCTTCTTTTGTGATATACCACTGGTAATCAAGCTTGTATGCATGGATTCTTATACATTGGGAATACTAATGAATGCTGACAATGGCATCCTAACTGTGACCTGCTTTATTCTTTTGCTGATATCCTACACATATATTCTCTTAACTGTCCACCAAACTTCTAAAACTGGTGCATCGAAGGCGCTCTCTACCTGCACTGCCCACATCACTGTGGTGATACTCTTCTTTGTGCCTGGCATCTTCATCTACGTGTGGCCCCTAAGCATCACTTGGGTGGACAAATTTCTTGCTGTTTTTTATTCTGTTCTCACACCACTTTTAAATCCATCCATTTATTCCTTGAGAAATAAAGAGATAAAAAATGCTGTGAAGCGATTTCAAAGCTGTTATATAAATTTCAAGGGAAATATTTAACAGTCAATAAAATCTCACTTTGAGCTCTTCAAGTTCATAGCATAAACACCTTGTAATATAAGTTGGAACCCCTAGGCATTTAGTTTATATCTGTACGTCATGTCTGTCTCCAGATTCAGGAGAAGTTTTAACATAATTACAGAATTTTAAATATATTAGTCAATCAGTGAATACTATAAAACATTCTTTTCAAATACAAATACAAATAATACTTTTTTATGGAGGAATTTTCTTGTCAATCTTCCTGTGCTTTTAACTATCTTTTCAATGAGAAACTTTAATTCTTTCAGGCATGCCATACATCCCTCTTTTTGGATTGCATCATAATTAATTTCTCTTGAAATTTCTCCTATTGACATGGAAAGAAAAATTTTTCCATAACATTGAAACTTCCCCTCAAAACTTGTACTTAACTTTTTAAAAAAGGATACTATAGTATTAATTTTTTATCTTTCTATCCAAACACTAATGCTAAAAAAGGTATGAAATGAGGAAGAATTTGAAATTGGTAACATCCATAGGCAATGACAGGAAATGTTATTTTGTGTCTGGTATGCATCAACACAATACAAGCAATATGGAAAAGAACATTTTTTAAAAAGCTTAATTCTTTCTCTCTTAGTTGTCTCTGGCTCAAAGATTGAAATTTATCTTTTAAATTATTATGAACCATTAGTTTAAAATTCATTCTTCCTGACAGCAGTGATCATGCCTTATATGGTCAGTTCATGAAAGTACATTATATACTACAATTATATATACAAAAATATTGATTATATATACATGACAAATATATTTAAATGAATATAGGAAAATTGTTCCATTGTAGAACTGTAACATTTATTATTGGTTAAAGTGTGTAGAATAGTCTTGTCATACTCCAAATATATTTAAAATTTTAAATCATATTTAAAATGGAGTATTTTCTTATATGTTTATAAATTAACAGAATGGAAACTCAGTTGATATCATGAAAATAAAATTCCAAAAACGGGACTTGCAGTTTTGATTTCTATCGATATGGGAAAAATATAAATAAAATGGCACCATAAAAATGATACAGTTATGATCCTTGACTGACAACTTTATGTCATTATATTTATTTCATTAAGTGCTTTTCTCATTATCCCCATATTGCCAATATGAAAATGAAACTCAAAAATATGAATAAAATTTCCTCATGGTAATTTATTTTTTTGTTTGTTCTTAAGGATTCAAAGATCAACTTGTCTTCCAAGATTATTCCTTTATTAAATGATACTGTACAATGCAATAGAAAATTTATTTCCTGCAACGATGTGAAATAGTAGATCATGACAATGAAAAATACCAGAATATATACATTAATTCAGCAAAATATAAAAAAAATAAATATTAATAATTGCATTATTTGCTATGTACTTTGATCATGCACTCTAAATCAGGACTGAAACACCACTTAACCACATTTGCATGTAGCTAGTTTTAAACAACTGACAGTCAATTATTTGGCTATATCTATATATCCCCAGGAGCATTCATATTCATTCAATGCATTTTCCTCATTCTAAGTTTTATTTTGTTTTGTTTTGTTTTGTTCTCTTCTGTTTTCTCTCTCAATGTTTTAAGTAACTTTTTACTTACCAAGGATGCTGGATATCTTTGTAACTTTGTATGTCATTAACAAAGTTATTATAAGACCGACGATTGTAAAGTTCTAATTGTATGGATTTCCTGGATATTGAAAAACTAGTAGGGCAAAGGAATTAAAATACAGCTTATATTGTCTTATTATAAAGCTTGCCAACACATTAGCCAAGTAGTACATGCTCTCAATTCAAACATATTCACACCTTTCCTTCATTATATCAAAACCTTGTGTTTATACATTCAACAGATATGCAGGTTAGATTCATCAGATTGGCAGATTCTTCCTAATTCTCACTGATTTCTATTTAAATCATATTTACAGATATTAATACAGAAGACTGGTAGCTGTGCATATTCCCTAGACAAAACCTCAATTAGCTGACAGTTAATCTTAATTTCCAATTTAATGGAAATATTGCTTAATCTGATAGAAGTATCTTTTCTTAGGAACAAGACCTCCAACCTAGCAAAGCTGACAATGTGATAATGGGAAGCAAATATTTGTAAACAGGTCATCATGTGTAATAATAAGAGGGGCTATTCCACTTTCACATCTTGATTCCAAAATCCAGGGAATGTAGATCTTAGATACAAAGGGAGACATATTGAAGTCTGCACACCATTCTACCATTCTGTTATCAGACACATGAGGTCATGGAAGCACTTACTTTGCTATAAAATAAGTTCCTTTATCAGAATCAATGTTATTTAGATGTTATGGTTTTGAATAGGTATTCCTTACAGTAATTAATGGTGATGTAACTGAAGTTTCATGGTTAGGAGGAAAATTCATATATAGGATACACTTTCACTCTAATAAAGACAAATATATACTTCCTCCATGAGGGAAAGTTGCCAAAATAATCAACCTACACTAGGTGGCTGACTGGGCGCCACAGTTAACTGTATTAGTATCAGGGTCTCCACATTACTGGACTTTTTCTTATCTGATTCCCACATCAAGGTTTGTGAGAAAGTCCTGGCATCCAATTCCAGGCATTGTATAAAGGACCTATTCAGCAAGCACTTGGGTGGCTAGAAAAAGAGGCTATCCTACATAGAACTTGTATGTGTCTGCCTGATTATTAAAGTTACCCCTGCAACAGATGCACTCTGGCACGACTTTAAATGGAACAACTCTATTTTGGCATACTGTGCCCCTTGAAGGCAGCCACAGAACTCTTTCTCAGGCTTCTATGTCACTAATGATAAATAACATTCAGTAGGCCGAATAAAGAGGTACTTTTGTTAAGCAGGAAAAAAAAAATCCAAGTAAGTTTCTATTCTCAATAAATGCCAGGCTTGCCCAGACAGAGTTTAAATCAGCCAATCAGCTATCACTAACTCCCTATTCATATGCCAGCTAACTTCCTCATTGCTGAGCAACTGCCTGCACTAAGCATATTAGGAAATACAGTCTGCATTAACCAATAAAGATTTCCTCCCAATTTTCTCCCTTTTTCTGTCTATAAAATCCCTTTGCTCTCTTTGTTCAGTAGAGTGCTTCTCTAGCTCATGATGACTGGAATCTCCCCAGTTCATGAATTGATTCAGCAGAGCTCTCTGAGATCTAACCAAGTTTTGCTCAAGTGTTTATTTTAACTCAAATTTTCCAATTCTATTCATTCTAGTCCTGACCATGTAATCAAGGCATTAATAACTGTTCATGTTGTGAAATTGAAAAGACCAATGATTTTATCATATTCATTTGCTTGTGCTTCCATTTTATCCAGGGAATTGTAAGAAACAAACAAACAAACAACAAAAAAAAAAAAAACAGGTAAACTGAAGCAAGCTGACATGCCAATAATCCTTTCTGGTGCTGCTAAAAATCCCTGTCCCAGCCTAGGAGGAAGAACTGTAACAAACAGTTCCAGCTGACACCAACAAAGTCCACAATCATACATCAACATCCTGCTTGCTAATTAACAAACTGGGCCTCAAGGACCCTACTCAGACAAACATTGTAGCCCCTGTAGTAACCATAAATCATGTCTCCTTTATCCCTCCCCACTCCATTTGTTTCAAATAGCTATCAAGCTGCAGCCCCAGCTCACTCATTTGAGCAGAAACCTTTTTTGGTGCTTCTCCTGCATTAATGCAACTTTAGGTCAATAAACTTGCTCTGCACCCCCTTTTTAAAATTCAGTTTACTTTATTTTCAGCACAACAATCTCAATATAGATCCATGTTTCTAGCCAAAATTGGGATCCAAATATACTGCCTGAATTTCTGTATAATAGAAAGACTTCTCTTCACCACTGTCCTTCAGGGTTACTCTTAAAAGGGGAGGTCAAGTTACAGACTTTCCCTTCCAATTGGTGACAACATATGTAAAACCAGCTGTATAGACTGACTTTCAGCATGACAGCATGAGGAGCTCCACTGATACACTCACAGGCAAAACTGGTTAAAACTATTAAAAACAAACAAACAAATAAATATTTACAGCCACTGAAAATGGTCCTGGGGGCAAACAGTGAATGACAAAACATTTAAGAACATCTTTTAACATTGTTACATAAGGGGAGACCCTATAGCATTTGAACCAAGATAAGTTTCCTCCCTCTCTGCCCTCAGGTCAGTAAAACAGAGATTCCACTCCAGATCACTGCAGCCAAGAAAGTAGGTCTTGCTGTTGCCCATAGGCACCCAGAATACACCTACTGGGAGGAACAATATATCAGCGTTTTTCTCCAGCTACCTACAGCTGAGGCTGTCTCTCACAAGGACGAATGGAATGGGGAGGGGCTCATTTCTGCTGCCCAGCCCCTACTTATGGAAAAGAGGGCTGGCAGGTGAAGAAGATTGAGTTCCTGATCATTCTGGTTCCTGCTCCAGTGTTGTGGTGCCATGACAGAAGAGACAAGCCGAGGACACCTCTAGCAACTGCCTCCACCCCTCCCCACTGTTAGCACAGCTTCTAGAATAAGGGTGTCACTCATAGCAAAACTTGCAAGCTTCTCCCCACTCCCAGAAATTGGGTTAGAGATTTTGCTTGGGGTGAGAAGCAGGTCTCAAAACAGATAGCTCATTTTCCCAAAGGAAATGGCTTCATTTACAACAGAGCTTGGAGAAAATGAAGTCTAAGTGTGCTTTCATAAACAGTGGTGTTTGTGGCGAATGGCAATGGGAATGAGATTCAAGATAAAGGCTAAACCCCTGGCCACCTATTTTGCAGAAGAGAGCTGGGAAGAATGCTCCTGCAGATAAAATAAAATGAACTGATCTAAGAAATTATTCCTTCAGTGGGTAATACCATTAGATTGTATTGTTTTCAGGAGAAATTCATGTATCTTATCATTAATTCATTCCAATTCAATTTCTCCAGAGCATGAATTGTTTAAAACAATTAAGCAATCAGTGGTAATTAGTGGGATTTAACATTTGGATATGTGAAAGAGAAGAAGAAAACATGGAATAAAACACAATATCAATCATGACCATCATCTTAAACCCCAAAGGATTATTTGACAAAATCCAACAATTTTCCATGATGGAAACACTATTAAAAATAGAAAAAATCTCCCATAACCATGAAAGGGCATCTACGAAAATCCCAGAAATAACATCATATGAAATGGTGAAGGACTAGATGCTCCACCTAATATGAGGAACAGGACCAAAGTGTCTACTCTCACTCTTTCAAAGTTATGCTGGAGATTCTGGTCAGGGACATTAAGCAAGAGAAAGAAAGAAAAGTCATCCAGATCAGAAAGGAAGAAATAAAAATATTACTCTTTGTTTAGAATATGATCTTATATATAGAAACACCCCCCCCCCGCAAAAAAACACTATATAACTATTAGAACAAATAAGGAATTTAGCAAACTTGCAAGATACCAGAAAAATTCAGAACATCAATTGTATTTTTGTGCACTCACAATGAACAAGCTGAAACTAAAATTAAGAAAATTTTATTATTTCTTATAGTAACAAAAAGAATAAAATACCTAGGAATAAACTTAAAATTCATGCAAACTTGCACTCTGCAAACTACAAAACATTGTTGGAAAGAGCTAAAGAAGATTAAAATAATTGATAGATGCAGTCATGTAAGTAAGTGAGAAGACTTAATATTGTTTATATTGTTGGTGCTGAAGTTGTAAGTATACATCCAAGAGATTTAAATCTTTGGGCTGTCCATGCACCACCTGGGCCCTCAGCCTCAGAAGAGTTGCAAAACCTACTCTCCAGTTCATTGGACTCACCTAGGACAACTGACAAGGAGGTAAGACTGGACAGCCATTATACCGAGGAAATGAGATAGCCTACAACTGCAAGCAAGAAAGTCCCATCAATCGGCTGTATAGGATCGAAGCCTCCTCTCAATTAGAGGTGGAGTGGACATCACCATCACAGAATCCTCAGGATTAGGGAATGAACTATAGACTAGAGTGGACTTACTGCTATTCTACTATAGACTTACTGTGATTCTAGCAGTGGAAGAAATTACAACATTGATTTGGAGACAGTGGCCACTGGAGGCTCTAAGGGTAGGGAGAGGGAAAAACAGGTGTAATATGGGGGCATTTTCAGGACTTGGGAATAGTCCTGAATGACATTGCAATGACAAATATAGGCCGTTATATATTTTCCCATAATCTACAAAATTGTGTGAGAAAGAGTGCAATCTACAATGTAAACTATAGTCCATGCCCAGTGGCAATGCTCCAAAATGTATTTATCAATTACAATGAATATACCCCACTAATGAAGGATGTTGTTTATGTGGGAAAATGTGGGATGTATGGAGTGTGGGGCATATGAGAATCCCTATATTTTTATGTAACATTTATGTGATCTAAGTATCTTTTTAAAAAATAAAATGTATATTAAAAAAAGAAAAGATGGCAATATTCTCCAAACTGATATACAGATTCAGTGCAATTCCTATCACAAGCCCTGCTGAATTCTTTGTAAAAATTTACAAGCTAAATAAAAATATATGTAGAATTTCAAGGGGCTCAGAAAAGCCAAAACATTCTTGAAAAAGAAATGCAAAATAAGGTGACTAATTCTTCCAATTTCAAAATTACACAAAGCAATCTTCATCAGGAAAGAGCAGTACTGAAGGGGACCCACATGAGTTTCCTCGGTTCATTTGACCTGGTGCAGAGAAATGGAATCCACACCAAGTTTTGGTCACACAAGGGAAACATTAAGCTGACAGAGCTGTGGAGTCATATTGGTCTGCCTAAGGGAAAGAGTTCAAAAGGCTGGGTTACAAGATGGGGTTGCATCTTGTACATGCTCTATCGGACTACATGCTTTAAGATGCTTGGTCATACATTGCATGTACAGAAAATAGTGGCTAAATCTGCTGAGATGTGGGAAAGTTTACAACTATAACGAGCTAAAGTTCTGCTAAGTTCATTCTACTACCCAAATGAGTCTGCTAAAAACTGGAAAGTCCTAATTTGTGTGTGTCTAGAATTCGCAGTTAGCTTCTGACTGCAGCTAATAACTGTGCTCTGTTTTTAGTTGGTTAGCTATTGTGGCAAGTCTAAGATTAGCTTAACAGGGCCTAACAGAGTAGACAGAAATTAGGTGGAGTCAGTTCTTACAAGTGGTCCTTATAGTACTGGCCCAAGGAGAGACATATAGATCAATGGGATGGAATTGAATTCCCAGAAATAAAACCAAGTTTCTATAGACAACTTACTTTTGACTAGGGTGCCAATACCTTGCAATGAGGAAGGAAAGCTCTTTTTAAAAACTTGTGCTGGGACAATTGCATAGCCAAATGCTAAGGAAAGAAATTGAACCCTTAGCTCATACTATATACAAAATACAACGCAAAATATATTAAAAGACTAAATGAAAGAGCTGAAACTATGAAACTCTTGGACTTTTAAAGCTAAAAAACCATGGAGGTAATTCTTCATGACCTGCATTTGACAAGTATCCTTTGATATGTCAGTAAAAGCTTGAGTAACAAAAGGAAAAGGTAGTAGATAATTTGGACATCATTAAATTAAAGTATTTTGTTATTTAAAGGACACTAACAAAATTGAAAAGACAAACCACAGAAGGGGAGAAAATATTTGAAAACCAAAAATCTGATAAGGGTCTAGTGTCTATAATATATAAAGAACATTTACAAATCAACCTCAAAAAGACCAAAAGCCCAATTTAAAAAAATGATCAAAAGAACTGAGTAGCTATTTTTCCAAGATATAAAAATGGATAAGAAGAACATGAGAAGTGGTTTCCAAACATCCATCAGTGGATTAATGGATAAATAAATTGTGACTTATCCATATAATGGATTATTATTCAGCCTCAAAAAGAATTGAAGTACCAATACATGCTAAAACATGGATGAAACAAGAAAATATTATGCTAAGTAAAATGTCAGACATAAAAGGCCACAAATTTTATGATTCCATTTATAGGAATTGTCCAGAATTCTCTATGGCAAATCCATAGAGACAGTAAGTAGATTAGTGATTGCCAGTAGATGGGAGCAGAGAAGAAATTGGGCCAGAAGAATATGGCCCACTTAAAGGAAAAAGATAACCCTCCAGATGATATAAAGGAGTTGAGGCAACTAATTATAGATGTTCAAACAAATCTCTTTAATAAATTCAATAGGATGTCTAAAGAAATTAAGGATATTAAGAAGATATTGGATGAGCACAAAGGAGAAATTGAAAGCATACATAAAAAATAGCCGATCTTATGGGAATGAAAAGTGCAATAAATGAAAATAAAAATACCCTGGAATCATATAATAGCAGATTTGAAAAGGCAGAAGAAGGGATTGTTGAGCTAGAAGAAATGGCCTCTGAAAGTGAACATAGAAAAGAACAGATGAAGAAAAGATTGGAAAAACTTGAACAAGTTCACAGGGAACTAAAGGATAGCAAGAGACATGCAAACATACATGTCATAGGTGTACCAAAATGAGAAGAGAAGGAAAAGGGACAGAAAGAATATCTAAAGAAATTATGGTAGAAAATTTCCCACACCTATTGAAGGACATAGATATCCATGTCCAAGAAGCACCACGTACTCCCATCCAAAAAAATCTGAATAGACCAACTCTGAGACACATACTAATCAGAATGTCAGATGCCAAAGATGAAGAGAGAATTCTGAGAGCAGCAAGAGAAAAGCAATGAATAACATATAAGGGACACCCATAAGATTAGTGCCGATTTCTCATCTGAAACCATGGAGGCAAGAAGACATGGTATGATACATTTGAGATATTGCAAGAGAAGAACTTCCAGCCAAGAATCTTATATCCAGTAAGACTGTCTTTCAAAAATGAAGGTGAATTTAGAATATTCGCAGATAAACAGAAACTGAGAGAGTTTGTAACCAAGAGACCTGCTTTAAAGGAAATACTATAGGGTGGGCTACAGCCTGAAAAGAAAAGACAGGAGAGAGAGATCTGGAAGAGAGTATAGAAATGAAGATTATATCAATAAAAGTAACTAAAAGTGTCAAAAGATGGGTGAAAATAAAATATGACAGATAAAACACAAATATTCAGGAATAAACTTAACCAACGATATAAAGCACTCGTACTCAGAAAACTACAACTCTTTGTTAAAAGGAATAAAAAAAGACCTAATAATTGGAAGAACATGCTCTGCTCATTGATTGAAAGACTAAATATCATTAAGATGTCAATTCTACTCAAATTGATATACAGGTTCAATGCAATCCCAATAAAAACTCCACCAGCATTTTTTAAATAAATGAAAAACACGACAAATTTATCTGGAAGGGTAAGAATAGCCAGAACATCTTAAAAAGGAAAAGCAAAGTTGGAGGACTCTCATCTCCGGACTTTATACTCTATTACCTATCTACAGTGGTAAAAACAGCATAGCACTGGCATAAAGACAGACACATAGACCAATGGAAGCAAATTGACAGTTAAAAAACAGACCCTCACATCTATGGTCAAGTGATTTTTGACTAGCCTTTCAAATCCACCCAGCTGGAGCAGAGCAGTCCATTCAAAAACCGGTGCTGAGAAAACTTGATATCCATAGCAAAACAAAGAAAGAGTACCCCTATATAAAAATTAACTCAAAATGAATCAAAAACCTAAATATAAAAGCAAAAACCATAAAGATTCTGGAAGAAAATGTAGGAAAATATCTTCAAGACCTGGTGGTAGGTGGTGGATTCTTTTTTTTGTTTTGTTTTGTTTTTGATTTTTTTTTCCTTCCCCCCCCCCTTTTTTTTATTATGGGTAAAAATCAAAATTCTCACAATACATACAAACATTTGCAAAATGATATATAAATATATATGCATATATGTGTATTTGCTTACAAAATTGTTGTTTATATATATATATATATACATATATTTTAAGAGGTGCTTAGATTACCCAAAATATTACACGGAACCCACTGGGATTCCCATGTTGCCCACCTCCCACACCTCCCATCACATCCCACACAAACATCTCCCACAGTGTGGCCCACAACCCTCAATGAACTTACACATCCTGGAGCCTTGCCACCAACCATAGACCACAGTTCACACTGTAGACCACACTCTCTCCCACTCAGTTCTGAGTGGTGTGTGCTGATTTAAAATGGCCTACATCTGTTGCCACAACAGTACTCAGGACAACCTCCAACTCCCAAAGAAGCCACTGTATTTCAAATGCTCGTCCCCTCCCTACCCCAAAAGTGTCAAGTGGCCACTGGCTCCACCTCATTGTTATAATTTCTTGCATTGCTAGAATCACAATATGTGAACAAGAGAACACCATCAAGTCCACTCTAGTCCATAATTCTTCCCCCAATCCTGAGGGGACTGGGATGGTGATGTCCACTCCAAGTGAGAGAGGGCTTATATCCCATGGATATGGTGGGTGGGATGATCCTGCCTGCAGATGCAGGCCTCTCCATTCCCTGGGATGGCCATTGCCCATCATTGTCTCCTCACCAGGTGACTTGGAGGAGTCCATTGAGCTGTAGGGTAGGTGTTGCAGCTCCACCAAGATTTCATGCACACCTGGCACATAGGTAGGCGGGAGGCTCCAGTCTCTGGAAGTATACCTAAAAACTCCAGGATCGCATATAGGTTTGAATAGAAGGGACTGGTGAACCATGTGCAGGGAGGACTTATTTGAGTCTAATTCTGTCACTCTCAGGAGCACAGATTCCAAAATAGAACCCACTGATAAGGCATCAGAACTGGGGCTATCCCCCCTTCTATAGGACCAGGGTGTCTCCAGAGCTCTTAGGAACCCCACTAAGTGGGGTGATAGGCACTTAGATGTTCTATGAGTTCCTACTGAGGTGTGCGTAAGAGTTACCTCTGGGATGGCTTCCCTACTCTCTTTGAAGCCTCTTAGCCACTTGAACTCATTTGTCTTTACCATTTCCCCCTTTTATTCAAGGTCTTTTTCCAGTTATGTTGCCAGTTGACACTTGGGAAAAGTTTTCAATTAGCAATAATTGTGCCTCGGATAAACCTCATTGGCTACGATAGTGCCACTGTACAAAGCTGCCCTTTGGCACTTAGTATTTATCCCTCGTTGCCATGGAGGCTCATCCCCGGGAGTCATGTCCCACGTTGGGGGGAAGGTAATGCAATCATATGCTGAGTTTGGCTTAGAGAGAGGCCACATATGAGCAACAAGGAGGCTCTCAGGTGGCAACCCTTAGGCACCCCACAACTGCAGGCTAAGTCTCATTTACAAGAGCAAAGACTCACAAGGGTAGTCATCAATAAAAAAAAAATAATAATAATCAGTGGGTCATCCTATTTTGACAGGCACTGTCCCTACACTCAGAGGACTATTGTTGCTCCCTTGGAGACTGTGGCAGAGCTCTCCAGGCTAGAAATTCAGATTCCCTCATTTATTGTGTGATTATCCACCCATTGTGACCATGCCCCATCCCCCAATCCTTTGAATGAATTTGTATATCTTTCATGTGTATTCGGATGAACCGATCCCCAAGAAACCCCCCCCAGACACCCCCCCAATAATCCCCCGCAGTACCCATTGTAACTCTTCTGTGATCCAAATCCTCCATGAACATTTAGTCCATAAAATAATCAAATACACTTACTAGGAAAAAGAAACAAGTGTGATAAGCGTACATGCAAGAGACAAACATAAGGAAACTCAGGGGAAAAAAAAGAGAGAAGGAAAAAAAAACAAATAATCAAACAAAGAACAAAACAAAATAAAATATAATTAGTGGATTGGGACATTCAAAAAATGGGCAAAAAAGCAAAGGAAATGCCTTTAAAATATATATATATATATATTCATTTTTTTCCTTTCTCTCTTCTTTTTTCCCCTTTTTCCTTCCCTTTATCACTGTGTTATCGGATGTCTGGTGTGCCATGACACCTTCCTCCTCTCAATCCCCATTGTCTCCCAATTTTTCATTTAATTTTCAAAGAAGTTTTAGGTCACAGCAAAGTCACACACGGAGTGCCGGAGACTCCCAGATACCAAAAAAAAAAAAAATCCCCACCCCATATTAACTCTGCCCCCCTTTTTTTTGGGTTGTTAGCATTGTTATAACTGTTATGCAGATAGCAAAATATAGAAACTAAACATTGTCAGTGATTTACATTATAGTTTACAATTTAGATGATACAGTTTAATAATTTTGATGATATTTACCATGTCCTGTGTCCGTTATTGTAAGGTAATGAAAAACCTTCCCCATGACCACCAAACAACCCATTAGATATTGACTGTTCCCTTCTCCCCAGCCCCCCAGGGCCCGTGAAACCCCCCTCTCCCAACCGATGGAATGTCAAGATTCACAGTTACATGCCCTGGGGATTTCAAACAGCCCTTCCTAATCCACCCACCCCCCAGTGCTGCACCACCAAACCCAGGAAAACCACCACTCATCTACCCCATCCCCCAGCATGCAACCACACTCTATCCCTTTACCATAGATTATGTCCATATGGGTGATGGCTCAAAGCCTGCTCTTCTCTTACTCTCCTTTGTTAACCTTTCAGACAATGGTTCTCAGAGACTGCTCACTTTCCTCAGTTCAGATCAGTGAGGTCATATACTCTTCATCCTTCAGTGCCTGGCTTGCTTCACTCAACATAAGGTCTTCAAGATTCATCCATGTTATTCCATGTGTTAGCACTTTGTTCCTTCTTACAGCTGAGTAATATTCCATTGTATGTATGTACCACAGCAGTGGAATTGCTGGATCATACGGAAGATCTATTGCTAGTTTTCTGAGGAACCGCCAAACTGTCCTCCACAGTGGCTGGACCATACCGCAGTCCCACCAGCAGTGGATGAGGGTTCCTATTCCTCCACATCCTCTCCAACATTTAGTGTCTCCTGTTTTTTTAATAGCTGCCATTCTGATGGGTGTAAGATGGTATCTCATTGTAGTTTTGATTTGCATTTCCCTGATAGCAAGTGATGTTGAGCATTTTTTCATGTGCTTTTTAGCCATTTGTATTTCTTCCTTGGAGAAGTGTCTTTTCAGGTCACTTGCCCATTTTTTATATGGGTTGTTTGTCCTTTTATTTTCGAGGCAAAGGATTTCTTTATATATATGCAGGATATTAGGCTCCTATCAGATATATGGTTGCCGAATATTTTTTCCCTTGGTTAGGTTGCCTTTTTATTTTCTTAATAACATCCTTAGAGGTGCAGAAGTTTTTAATTTTGAGGAGATCCCATTTATCAATTTTTTCTCTTGCTGCTCGTGCTTTGGCTGTGAAGTTCATGAAACCATTTCCTATTACAAGGTCCTGTAGATGCTTCCCTACATTATCTTCCAAGGTTTTTATGGTTTTGGCTCTTATATTTAGATCTTTGATCCATCTTGAGTATAAGGTGTGAGATGGTATTCTTCTCTCATTCTTTTGGATATGGATATCCAGTTCTCCAAGCACCACTTGTTAAAGAGGCCACTCTCTCCCAACTGAGTGGGTTTCGTGGCCTTGTCAAATATCAGATGACTTTATATGCGAGGATCTATATCAGAACTCTAAACCCAGTTCCATTGGTCAGTAATAGGTCTATCCTTGTGCCAGTACCACGCAGTTTTGATCACTGTAGCTTTGTAGTATGTTTTAAAGTCAGGTAATGTGATACCTCCAACTTCATTTTTCTTTTTCAATATATCTTTGGCAATTCAGGGCCTCTTGCCTCTCCAAATATATTTTGTGGTTAGTTTTTCCAGTTCCTTAAAAAAAATAGTGTTGACTTTTATTGGGATTGCGTAAAATCTGTAGATTAGTTTGGGTAGGATAGACATCTTGATGATGTTTAGTCTTCCCATCCATGAACAGGGAATATTTTTCCATTTATTTAAGTCTTCTTTGATTTCCTTTAACAGTGTTGTGTAGTTTTCTGTATATAAGTCCTTTACATCTTTAGTTAAATTTATTCCTAGGTATTTGATTCTTTTGTTTACTATTGTAAATGGTATTTTTTTCCTGATTTCCTCCTCAGTTTGCTGGTTATTGGTGTA